>VWZF01005181.1:33271-301786 GCA_013396755.1 Sclerurus mexicanus | reverse complement strand
GGTTTTCCTCGTTCTAAGCATCCCCTTTTAAAATATAATAAAATTTGTGCTTTTAAAATTAAAAACCCCTTTGATATAGCTGGCACTCTCACATAAAGAAAAAGTATAGACAGGTCCACTTAAAGGTTTACTTGACCAACATTTGGTCATCTGAATATCGTTCCTTGAATGCAGTTGACAGCTCCTGGAAATTGTGTCCCACACAAAAATTAGCAGCAATAATGTTAATATTTCTCACTCTGTAGAAAAGCAAAAACCTAATCTGCCATATTTAAAAAGCGAAATAAGCAATACCCAGGGAACTGCAGGCCAGACACTCTCACCTGAGTGACCAGAAAGATCATGGAACATATAGTTTCCTCCTTGAAACTAGGCTAAGGCACATGGTAATTAAGGAGGAGATTGATGAAAGTCAACATGGCTTCGCTAAGAGCAAATTGTGCCTGACGAGTTTGGTGGCCTTTTATGATGGAGGTACAGCAGGGGTACATGAGAGAAGAATAACAGATATCATGTACCTGGACTTGTGCAAAGCATTTGACACTGTACTACATGATACCCTAGTCTCTAAACTGGAGAAACATGGATTTGCTGGATAGAGCACTTGGCAGATAAGGAATTGGCTGGATGGTCACATTCAGAGATGTGGTCAATGTTTCAGTGTTCAAGTGGTGACCAGTAATGAGTGATGTTCCTCATCTTTGTTGGTGACACGAATAGTAGTACTGAGTGTACCCTCAGCAAGCTTGACCACAACACCAGGCTGTGTGATGTGGTTGACACACCTGAAGGCTGGGATACCATCCAGAGGGACCCTGGTTTGAGAAATGGGCCTGGGCGAACCTCATTGAGTTTAACAAGGCCAAGGGCAAGGTCCTGCACATGGGTTGGAGTAACCCCATGCACAGGCTGGACAGTGAGAGCAACCATTCTGAGGACTTAGGGGTGCTGATGGATGAGAGGCTCGACATTACTTGGTAGTTCACTTGCAGCCCAGAAAGGAAATTGTGTTCTGGGCTGCACCAAAAGCAGCATGGCCAGCAGGTCAAGGGAGGAGTTTCTCTACATCTAGTCCACTCTCTTGAGACCCCACCTGGAGTACTGAATCCAGCTCTGGGGTCCCCAGCATAAGAAGGTCGTGGACCTGCTGGAAAAAGTCCACAGGAGGCCACAAAGATGATCAGAGGACTGGAAAATCTCTCTTGTGAAGACAGGCTGAGAGACATGGGGTTTTTCAGACCTGGAGAAGACTTCCAGAAAGACTTTATAACTTATATCAACTTTCTGATACCTAAAGGGGGCCTGCAGAAAGGCTGAAAAGGAACATCTGATAAGGGTGTGTAGTGACAGGACAAGGAGAAACGCCTTTAAATTTAAAGAGGGCACATTTAGATTCAATACTGGGAAGAATTCTTCACCATCAGAGTCACTGGAGTCACTGGAACAGGTTGTCCAGAAAAGCTGTGACTGCCCCATCCCTGGAAGTGTACAAGTCTAGGTTGGATGGGATTTGAACAACCTGGTCTATTGGAAGATGTCACTGCCCATGGCAGGAGTGTTGGAACTAGATAACTTTGAGGGTCCCTTTCAATCCAAACCATTCTATAATTGTTACTGGTCAAGCATTCTAACTCTTGTCATACCAAACTTTTTTCCTTGCACCTATCTATTTACACATATAGTCCCGGTCACAAGCATACACCACTAGGTGACAAGCAAGCTCATTTGGTCCACCATTCCTAAAATATTCCCAGCATTCCAGCCATGCAGAGTAAGCTGCATGCCATGAGAAAATAAAAAGGGATGAAAATCTTACTTATGTATTAAAGTATGAATCAAATTTCCATAGACTTAATTCATTACTGTACCCAGAACTGGCATTATTTGCTTCTGAAATGGAGAATATTTATGTAGAAGAAAATAGGTATGCTTGGGAACAAGAAAAGGGTATAAATAAAACTAAAGAAATCAGAGATGATGTTGCATAAATAAGCCAATTACACAGGCTCTTGAACTGAAATCTTTAATAATGCATAAAGTAAAACACAGACATGCCGCGGAGCTAATGCTTGCAAATGAGCATGTCTGTGATTCAGAAACATTTTCCCAAAACAAGTCTAAGAGAAAGAATACAGAATTCAAAAAGATCTCTCCAAATCCTACCCAAAACCAAACCATGAACTGGAAAAGAAAATCACTTAATAAAATAAAAATTTATTAAGACAAAAGTCTATTCAAACTGAATTTAGAAAAATTTCAACAGAAGAGAAGTTGAAACCTACTGGAGACCTATATATCATAATAAACCTTCTGTAAATAAATTATCATGTTTCCTCACATACCCTGTTGTCAGCTCAAGCTGTTTACAATGCATCTCCTCTACTCTCATCCATCTTATTTCATTCAATCACTAGGTAGGTAGGCGGTTTGTTCAGTTGACAAGGGTTTCTGGGGGTAGCTCTACTATTTCACATTTCCTGCTAAATCTGAATTGTGTAAGATGCCAGAGCTAAAGCCCTGAAGACTGGAAATAACTCTACAATTGCAGAAAAGCTGAAATGGTGTAAATTCCTTCACACTAATACCAAAATGTATTTGATTGGAAGACTGCATTTAGATGATAAAGGGCAGTTGAAACTATCTCAGTTCTACCCTGGTACTCCTCCTAAGCCTACAAAGAGGTACACAGATTCCATGTGGATTCTATTTGGACAGACAGAGATGCTGCAGAGACATATCATCAGTTCTTAGTAACTGCTTTGCACAGCTCAGTGCAAGGAGAGTCCTTCACACACAGATAACCCTTCTAAATTCACCAGGGCATCACACGGTTGCAGAGCTGTGATTCATAGAACAAAATACAAGACTGAATTATGCCACAGTTTCTGGGGATTCAGTAAACATGATTTTCTCTTGTTTTATGTCTCTTTTACAGTGATGTGAACAGTGGAATAAGCCTGAGAAAGACTATATTCTTTGCATGGAGACAGTTCTGTGACCATCTTCTCTGTGCATGAACAAATGGCTTAACTTATTGGTGATATTTAAAATCTTTACATAGAATTTCTTGCCTCATGAAATGTTTTAAAACTAAATTTATATTTATAATATAAGCTATGAAAGAGTATTTGTAAAATACTACTTAGCATGTTTGGGCAGAAAATTTAGTTCCATCAAGCCCCAAATCCTATCCAACTAATCTGGTTGGGTTTTTTTCCCACACAATACACCACGTTTGACAAAAATTAAGTTGGGATCTGTTGAAATGCTTATTTGATTAATTTCAAGATATTTAACCATGCCTTCAAGTATTCTAATGTTTTGGAATACTTTAGAAAATATTTCCAACTTTTTAGAATGAAAATTTTATCTTGACTCATATTTTCTCATTATTTTCCATATAAAACCATATTTGGTTAGAAAATGTGCCAAGCTTTAAACAGAGCATTATATATTCTATTACATCAAGATGTAATTATTTTGTGACTAGTTTCATATCTCTCTTCAGGTCGCACATGCAAAAGCTGTCCCCATTTAAAATATTTTACCTTTTGCTTTATTCATGAATGAGGAAGAGGGATATTATAGGACCTGACCTGTTGGTCAAACTTCCAATAGCAATTGCAAGCAATTATGGTGAGGTGAAATGTCGCTGTGCACTGAAAAAAACCAACCTGTTACTCCATCTACAGATCAGGCCAAAATCATCTTTGTTTTTTGATGTAGTCTGAAAGAATTCCTACCTTAACGAAGCAAAAAGAAAAGAAAAAAAAAGTGAAAAAATAGAATGCTTCTCACTACATCAGATTTCAGTGTTTGGTGAATATTCAAAAAATTATGTTATGCTTCCCAGTTGTACTTTTATTCCATAATTTTGTCATATGATTAATTTTAACCTGATGCTTTCAGGTCAAAAATACAGAAGAGATTAGTATTTTCAAATGAGCACTTATGCGTATTTAATGACATAGACACTGGGAAGGTTTTGGCCTATCCGAAAAAAATCATTAATGCTACCCGAGAAAGCACCAATTTCAACCTGCAAGTTTTACAAAAATTCACCCAAAAAATGAGCTGCAAAGATATTTACATGTTACAGGCTATGAAGTCATGTACATATTTTCAAGTATATTTAAATTTTTACACTGTAAAATCCACAAGAATGTAAAAATTATTAACTATTTGCATTTAATCAATAATTTATTACTACTATATCATTAATTATTAACAATTTACTTCTATTTCTAATAAAATCAGTTTACTGAATTCCTTACAAATATAAATAATAAGAAATATAAATTAATTGATTGTGATATAAAATAATAAATGTCTCTTTGGGGATCCACTAAGCCCTCCTGCAAAATTAATTACTGAATAACTGCAATTAAATTAAATCAAATACCAGCACCATAAAACTAATCAGCCCACAGAAAATAAGCCAAACAGTCAACAGTAAGGTCCATCACATAGAACACATCCTTCAGTCTTTTTCCACAGACTGATGCATGACTAGATACAGAAAATTCAGGCCATTTGGTACCAATGGGGCAGTCAGTTACAGAGAGTCAGATCCCTTCTCAAAAAATATCCTTACAACTACTCCCTCTAACACTTCCTCATATGAAAGATCATCCAACTTTGACATCTCTGGGGGATTGGAGTTATGAAGGCACTGGAAGAGAGGGAATTCCTTTTGTAAGCAGAATTTCAGTGTCCTAGGGCTTTAATATTATAATAATAATCAAACTTCCAATCACATGTTTTACAATCTTCAGTTTAAAAATTACCTTCATCAGTACCTTGATATCTATTAGTACCTGAAGCAGACCCAAGATTACAAAGTTCAACCTGCCCTAATATCTTCTGCTGGGCCAAAGAAGCACCACAGAGGTCTTGAGACAAGTGTTCGGAACCAACATGATGGCAAGGCCAAAAGCCAAAGAGGTAACCCCAAAACCAAACACAAAACCACTATCTTAGGTCCTTAGTCTAGTTATGCTTGTCTTGATCTGCTCCTTCACCAAATAAATACTCTCTCAGTCACTGGTTATTCTGTTTGGGATTTCCGAAGCCCCTTCTTCCAGCCTTACATCATTACCTCAGCCTTTCCCAGTCAGTTCCACCAACATACATCCTGACTGCATGAATTGACAGTTTCAACTGACACTGTATATCCTTTGTCCTTTTGTTTAGGGACCCAAAATCAAGATGTTTCCACAAATTTTAAACAACTTTGTTTGAAAAATGTAGTCTAGCTGTAGTTATCACCCCCATAAATGCCAACAGTTTTTATTTGTTAAAGTGTTTTTTCTATTTTCTTGTGAGTGATTGACAGCACTTTCTTGGGATATTAGGACTGAGAGGCTTCAGACTTTAGCATTAGTGTGCTGAGCAGCTTCGGAAAACTTGGCCTTGCTTGTACATCAGTTAACCTATTTGCTAAATGGTGGAACTGAAAGTAACATTTACACAGCAGTCCAAGATCTTAGGCTGGAAGGGCCGTATAACATTGTCTGCTTGCTAAATTTATTTCCTGTAGGTAAATATTTCATATTTCTTATTCTTAAACTAATTTTTAATTTTGTTAAAAAAGCCCTCAGATTAAAATATCAAAAAGTATGCAAGCTAGCTACAACATGTACCATCTCAACAGACGTACACAGAAAGGAATGAACACTTTCCTAGCCTATTCCAACTGTCTCCATATGTTCATAGCAGAATTCTGTGGTGGTTTTTCTTTATTTTTGGTTTGGTTTTTTGTTTGGTTTTCATGGGTTTTGTTTGGGTTTTTGTTGCTTGATGTTTGCTTGGGGTTTTTTTTGTTTGTTTGTTGATTTTGTTTTGGGGTTTTTTTTGAGGGGTGGTGCTATTTCACACTCTGCTTGTAAAATTATTAACAGCTGGCCTAACGTTAGAAAAACTGGAGTATGGTTTGCTAGAACAAAACAGTGCTTAATAAGACTATTTCCTACTCCAACAAATTATTACTTCCTTTGTATTTCCAAGTATCAGAAATGACATTTAGGGCTAAAGCAGGATCTAATCATCCAAGAGCAACAGGCCTGAACCAACACGTCATGTTTAAATTTTGGGAAAGATGAATTTAAAATCCAAATTCATGTATTTTACAAGTGTTCTCTGCAAATACCAGGGTCAGTAAAATGCAGGTAGAAATGTCACAGAAAGAACTCTTTTTCCTAGAACTTATTGCATTCTGTGTTAAGGAACCTTGAAGTGAATAACAACAAAATGAGAAATTTTCCAAGAAAATGTTTTTCCCTTGGAGAAATCAAATCTTTCCAACTCCTCCTCCTTCCCCAAGTACATGTGACTAGGTCTGTCTTAGGTTACAGTAGTTGCAGGCAAAACTGTCTGCTATTGGCAGTTCAGAACCTTATAGAGTGCAAAATCAAAAAAGCTCTACATGCAGGCTTCCAACTTGCTTTGAACACAGTTATTAAATTCCAAAACAACACACTCGTGTGGACCCCATCCCAACACAGATAAAACTCATATGGCAGTGGTTTTGGATCAAGATGCAGTCCCAGAAGGGAGTAAGTAAATCCGGTAACAATCCTTGCTTCAAAGATTCTTAGGTGGCTGCTTGCTTATGTCATGTCTGATTACACCAGTTCCTGTGCCAGTTAAACGGAGTCTGCTATTCAAAAATGCAGTAATTACCTCAGTCAGTAGCAATGGGCTAATACTGTCGACACAGTGCACTTAGAGGCAGTGTGCACTATGACAATATGGCAGTTCTCACTGTATCTGGGGATACCTACTGACTCCATGTTGTCACATTCAATTCTGAAGTTATTCAAGAAATGAAATAACTGGCTGTTAAGATTTTCATCTCAGAAGATCCCTAGCACTAGCACTGATTTGTTTCAATCAACAAGGTAACATAAGAAATAAGAAGCTTAATTAATATACAATCCTGATTCTGATGCACTGGCTAAAAATGAAAGACTAGCAAAGGGTATTCTAAGCATTTAGCTATTTCATAGTATCAGAGAATAGGCTTAGTTGGTTGTAAAGATATACAGTCCAACGCCTCTGCCCTGCAATGAACAGGGACATCTTCAGCTAGACCAGGTTGCACAGAATCCCATCCAACCTGAACCTTGAATGTTTCCAGGGCATCCACCACTTTCTCTGGGCAACCTGTTTCAGTACCTCATCACACTCATCATAAAAAACTTCTGGCCTAAATCAATCCTCCTTCAGTTGGAAAGGGCTAAAAGGGGAATGAGGACATTCATTCATCCCACTATTCTACATTACTGATATAGATTTTCTGATGGCTACTTCATCCAAGAAACCTAATAAAGGTTTTCTATGAAGTTACTTTATCCAGTTGCATTCAGTACAAAGTCATAAACCTGTAGTAATTACTACAGAAAACCTCCAAAAAAACCAGATCAAACATTTCAAACTTCTTGTGGCACTCAGACAGTGCATCTATCATGTCTTGATGGTTTGAGTGTGTGAAATTGTCACAATCCCTGAAAGACACAATGTCTTAGTTGATGCTGTTACATTACTCCATTTACCCCCCTCTTTTTTTTTTTTTTTTACTGAGACACAGATTTTTTCAAATGGAATTTTCTTCACTTCGAGCTTCCAGGACATGTCATACTAGGATGTTCTAGTTCATCTTGGGTTTCCTGTTAATTTTTTATTATAAGTATCACAGAGCCAAATAATAATCTTTAGGCAATCTCTATCAGCAGATCTGTCCCAGTTTAATTTTTTTCATGACTGTAAAGGTTTCCTCCCATGCTGAACACAACACCACAAGGCTTTCATTCCTTAGGACTAAATTAATAGCACCAGAATTCAGTGATATTTCTTCTCTTTACATTGACTGCATCTATAGAATGTGGTTTCTACATATTTCCAAAAAGATCCCCAGAGGACTGGCACTTGAAGCTTATGGCTAAAGATTGAACAATGAAACAGGTCAGCTTGTCCTAAGAAATCAGGTCACTCAGCTGCATTTCATGTTATCATTTTGACAAGAGGGGATGGGGGAACAGACAGTTGTGAGGCAGCTCTTTGGAAGAGCTCCTTACAGAGCACAGGGAAATAGCAATGCTTCTTTGCAAAATCAAAGTCCATATTTAATACGGGTCCAGTTTTTATGGGTATCCCTGTTCTTTTCTCTATTTATGAGAAAAGTAACACTTAGAAATATATTTTTGATGATCCTACATTTTGGGGGTTTTTTAATTTTATTTTTTTATTATTCTTTTTGGTTTTGCTTGTTTGTTCTTCTGGAGGCAAAGCACCACTATTAAAATATTCACTGTGGATGTTTGCAAGAACAAACTGAACAATCACAAATTAAACAGCCACACATTTCATCAGAGAATGCCAGTTTGTGGTAAGGTGCTCAAAGCTTGAAATGAAAATCTGTTCAGTATCTATACTGAACCAAAAAAAAACCCAAACCAAACAAACAATAAAATATCCATATGGTGACAGAATGCCTTTTGCTTAACTATAAACTACAGAAGACATGTAAGATTTTCTCTGCCTACACCAATAAACAATTCTGGCTTTGTCCATAAAGTCACTGAAGCTATCCTGAGACGGCATAGTTGGGATGCGTTTTGTCAGTCTGCATTCACAGGTAGTATAAAATGACGGCAAGTAGGGTTGTTTGTTGCATGGCCTCTCTCTACATCTCTGCATAGATGGCAGCATACAGTGTGGGGAATGAATCGGAAGGGTACTGAAGAGAATTACAGGTATGTCTGCTGCTATGTCCTCTGTGGATGCCAAGAGAGCAGTCAGCTTGGAAATGAACTTCTGATCTGCTGACAAGTTGAAATGGATGGAAATTTGAGAGCTCCTCAAAACTTCTTAATTAGGCTGTACCTGGGTGGTCTATGAACAGAGTGGTTTTTCTAGTCCTTTTGTAAGAATTGTCGACTGTGTCAAGGCCTTGTATTTCAAAATACAATGTCTCTAAAGCTGTGGCAAACATGTAAAACAATCCACTGAAGTAAGCAATTAAGAATTTTTATTTAGTGGGTATAGGTTTTTAGCACAAGATATATTGTTGGTGAATCCTAGAGCTGACCGGCCACAGAAAGCATCACTGAAAGCCAAATATGGGTAATAAACCTTAAAAAAAGTAGTTTTAAATCAAACATCATTTCTTGGAACATCTAATTTAACTTCTGCTGACAAGGAGATTATGCACATAGGCATAAACATATATATATACAAACACACTAATTTCCCAATGTTTTTCCAGTATCTTCCCTTTCTCTTGAAATAGTTGTTTAAACTCATTTTATACTCAGAAAATAGGAAGACTAGCATTTCATGTAATTGCAAATAAGAGAGAAGGTAGGTCTGGTTGACGTGCTGAAATGCAATCCATACTTTGTAAGTGTTTCCAAATCCCCAAATAAGCAAACAGAGCAGAAAACAATAACATGATACATCCAACACACCAACTGATAGTTATTCTTGGCCTGCACCTACTTGACTGCAAACAACTATAAGTGAGAACTGGGAAGTTATGAAAACGCTGTCAGGGCCCTGTATTAGCCAAGAAACTGCAGATTTTGCCAGAGCACTGAAAACAAGGAATGCAAGTGAGCAGGATGAAGCACGGTTTGAAGATCACCACATACCTGGTACCCAGCTCAAAGCCAGAAAATTCCAGACAGGACAGGAGCAAAACAGATGTGCTATGAATACCAAGGACTGTCTATTTGTGTGCCAGAGAGATGAAATGGATAGGTGGCTATCTAGTACAGTGTAGATCTATACATGGTATATTAAGAGAGGAGTAGTTGAGGCTATTTGCTTTCCAGTCTCTGGACAGTAAGGCTGTACTGTAGTGCTCTGTGACCAGCAAAGTACAGTACTTTACTGCAACTCTACTCACAAAGCTTCCTGAATAAATAAAATGGAACTAACGATTTGTGTATTTATGTAGTCGGGTGTGTCCTTTAAGGGTCACATATTTTTGGTCACAATATCTTTGAAGGAAAAGCCACAAATTTAAATGTGGTTTTTGGCTTTTTATTTTTTAAAGAACTGTCACATTTATCAAAAGAAGTGTTTCACTGTGTTCAAATAATGAATTTAATAAGAAAAAGCCTGTAGAATTGTCCACTGAGATACTGACATAAATCTTTCACTAGAATAACATACATGCTCATCAGAAAGTTTACCTTGCTGTTTCTCTGTCTCTTAATTCTGCCAACCAAAGTTTCATGCTGGAGCCTAAACACTAGGTTATACTTCTAAAAAAAGTGGTTCCTGTCTGTTCCCAGATGAACTAGAAATTGGAATAAACAGGCCAAATTCCAATTTGGAGAGAATATTAAGTAAGTCTGCTTTAATAGTTAGCTTTTGACTAGAGGTTCAGGCCCTAAGATGCCTGCAATCTTTAAACTGCCACCTAAAAGGAAAAAAAAACAAACACAACAAACAAACAAAAAAAACCCCAAAACAATGGAATTATGTTTAGCTACACCACTGGAAAATATTTTTTCTCTCTGCTTCCCAAAGATGCAAATCTATTCAAAATACACATTTCATCTACATCTGCAGCACTTTGGTACACCATTTCCTTTGATGGTAACTTATTCTATATTGCATTGAACATCAGGCATTCAGCACCCATGTTGTTCATGAGACACTGTATTAAAGAGAAAAAGAAGCAGTTGTACCATGATAACTCAGCTGGCACTCAACAGTAACCACTGCATTGATTTCAACGAGCTTGTCTTTTAAAAGTCTATTATTCTCCTATTCCCCTTGGGAATTCAGTATAACTATAGCTATGTGCATAGAGAATACAAAATACGCTTCAACATAACTGTGAAATTCTAACCCAAACTCATAATAAAAAAGGTGCAGAAAAAACATCTGTGGAGCTACATGACAAAGTCTTCTTAATATCACAAACACTCTGGTCAGAACATTTGGAAGATGCATTATCTAGATAAGCATTAACAGAAAAGCCTATCAGAAATTTCACCCAAACTACCACATTTTATTAAACTCAGGGGAAATTTTAAAATCACCCCATTATTCTAATGGCTTTAGCGTGCCTGTTTTCTCTGGCTAAAACATGCTTGAATGTAACATGAAAGAGATGTGGCTTAACCTCAGCACTAAATAAAGTGAAGAACCACCTTAACGTCAGAGACAGATTGAAAGAAATATTTTCATCTTGGCAGACTTCACAAAATCAGTAGTGTCTTTTGATCAGTGGCAGCTTAAATGCCAGCTGGTTGGCCAGCATTTGGGGACTGAGCTCCACCTTAGACATACTTTAACTTTACCCACATTGGCACTTATTTAAAAGCCAGGGATCCCTCCTGGAATTCTGGAATTCTGAAATCTCTAACATCTGGACTCTGTAATATTAAAAAAGATGGTCCTAGCATGCAAAATATTTTGCAAGTGGAGAGAAAGATAATAAAACTCTCCAGAAAAATATGTTCCCTCAGTATGTAAGAGAGATAATGATCACTCTTTCTGTGCAAAACAATACCGTGAAAAATATAAAGGGGGAAAGAATTTGAGATTTTTTTAAGGTGAGAAAAACATGATGTTCATAACCATTGTCAGAAATGGTTCCATCCTAATTTTAAAACACCATTTCTATTGAAATCCCAAGAGCACATTTAGCATTTTATCAGTGTGCTTGCACTCTAGTGTTATTTACATGTTTAAAGTGAGTAGATGCTTAAATATTGAACTAATTTTTACAATTTGAGTAGAAAGGTATCTGTTATTTTAAGTGATTGTATGCTCAGAAAATAAAATTCAGAAAGGTTTGGAAAAGATATTACATAATTTGTTTTGAAGCAAAAAAACCCTTAATTAACAACAAAAAATTCTAAGAACAACTACACAGAAGAATGCATGATCTTATCACATAGCCTCAATTCTGTGCTTATCAAAATCTAAGTCATCCTAAATTCTTCGTAATGATTCAGCCTGCTGATCAAAATTAATTAGATATATTAGATAGGGCTGAAACTGCAATAAAGTGTTTGAAATAAAGTTACATGTGGTAAAAAAAGTGTTAACACATTGATAGGCTAAAGTTTACCTATCGCCCACATTGCCCTAAGAAAATGTCATGCATGAAGGCTGACAGACAGGTCTCTCTCTACTTAAGTAATTTTACCCACTGAAGTAATTGAGAGATGTGAAAATATCAGGAACCTGTTGTGTCACATGCCTTGGAGTTGCAGAAAGGAATTTCTTTACACATAGGGAATCATCCCCCATCTATCTAGAGACTTACCATTTCTGACAGTGTTTTTCCTGAAGGTAAGACCAGGATATGCTGGAAAGGCTCTGGAAGAGTAATCTACACTTTGGCAACACCTACCCTAAATATCAGTCTCAAGGGAAACATTGATATGTTTTACTACAGAACACGCTTGGCATTCATCTATCATGCTCTATGGGTGTAAAAAATAGAAAGGCAGGACCAAAATTTATAACGTACCACCCATGCAGACACACACAATCCACCTTGGAAATACACTATTCAGAAATGGAAAAGAATCCAAGCCCAATTTTTTCGAAAATGTACTATGTTAACACATTGAAGGTGGAAGAGAAAAAGGGCTTTTTATGGTAGGGCTGAGCAACGGCAGTAAGGGCAGGTTTACTCAAGAGTCCATCCACAATGCTTAAAAAATATTATTTCAATTACAACAATAGTAGGATAAATTGTTCTCAGTGAACTACCCTAGAGCTCTCCAACCTTAGCCCATTACTGTAAGCATTAAATAAAAGTAAATTCACTTTTCAAGTGGAACAGTTTTAGCATCACATTAAAATGGAGTCCATGTACTAAATCAGTTCGAGTCATAAATACATTTTTCCCTTAACATTATGGGTAGATTACAATTTCAAACAACAAAAAAAGAAGCTTTAAAAAGGTGAAATACACTAATAACCCATCCTTCACCTTACGGTTGAGCATGCTCTGGTTCAGACCACAATGTTTTTTCCCAGAAACATCTTTGCCTACTATCATATAAATTACATTTGAACATGAAGTTGCTCTAATCTGGAGAAAGTCAGCTCAGCATAGACTGATTTCCTGACAGTGGACTTAATATGTGAGAATTTACTTATTTCTCCTTCATGCCTGTTTGCTGAAGAAAGAGGAAAAACTATCACCTAGTCAAGTATAATACATGCAAGCTTCAGTTAATTTTTTTCCTCAAAATTCCTCAAAAACCAAACCTTAGGCTAGTTGCAGCATTGTGTGTCAAGGAAGGAGGAGGACCATTATTCACAGCTCTGTTTCTTCTCCATCATCTGCTTAGATCTTGGGCCTTAGACCTTGGACCTGTTAGGGGCAAATCTGCTCTGTTTCCTTCTCCATCAGGAGTACTAAGAGTGCTGAAGGACAAAAACTTGGCTTTGCAATGAGAACATGCTAGCTCTAAATACATTTTTGTAGAAATGAGAAACTAGTTGTGCTTAAACTGTAGATATAAACACTGTGTTCTATATTGTGCCATCAGGTTTTAGGCAGATGGCTGTTTGTTCAGCAGATGTCTGGGTAGCATGATCTATTCCAGTGTTTGGTTACAAATAAACTGACTAGGTTGACCAGCCCTAAAGGAATGCATGAAAACTTCTCATGTTCAGAATAGTTCACAACAGGAATATTTATATATTACTAGTTGTCCCATGTAGATATGTACATATACATTACTGTCTTCATTCATGATCTCATGGCCTTTTAGACCTATCAGCTTTCCTCTCCCAGAACAAAGTGCCATCATCTCTGAAAGTCTCAGCTGTAAAATGTAGGAGTGAAAATGAAGCTAAGAATTTTTTATGATCATATCCTATTTGGCGCAAATTTCAAAGGTCTGTAAATATTCAAAGATATGTAGGATTCACTGGAATGTATTTCTTGGTTATATTCAGATCTGACAAAAAACATTTGTGACATGAGCTACTTAGAAATGTGTTGTACTAATTCCCTAGATAAGAGCATAGCGCAAGAACTTTTCAAGAATGTATACTTAGGAATTTTACTTTTGCATTAAACAAATTTCTCTGTAGGATTACAAGCAGATGAATATTTTCTTTTTATGACTGAGCCAAGAGCTACAAAAACAAATGGACATGCTAGTAACAAGAGCTAAGTGTACAAACAGAAGGAGAAATAGAACTTCACAACCAAGTCAGTGGAGCTAAACTGACTGCAAATTTTCTACCAAATAAAGATCTGACCATCTGAAAATTTTTCCTAGTGACAGAAGTAGCATCTCAAGAAGGCACTATTTATTTCAACAATGTTAGGATAAATCACGATTGTGTTTAACGTAATAATAGCAACAGTAATTAAAAAAACCTCTCCTAGGTGTTTTAGGACTTCCTTTATTCAAAGGATCTAAAGCTTGGGAATGTATTGTTGCTTGATTTTTTTTGTGCACACATTGATTTTTTTTGTGATTTTTTTCAACTTCCTTTCATTGTTGTATTTTAGAGTTTGATGTAAACACAAAAATTTCAGTTCAGCCTCTGTTGTAATAATTACAGCCTGTAAATTACTTAGGTCTAGAGCATTTATTACCCATGGCATTGGATGCAGCTAGAACATAAAGGCAGATTATTTTAGTCAATCTGTATTTTAAAAGGTTTAAAATTAAGAATATTCTTAAGTTTGTCAATGAACTGATGCTTTTAACCGTCATAGATTTTGCTTGCAGAGGAATCAGAGCTTGGGGACTAGACAATGGGAATCACTACAATAAAAAAAACCATTACTTGCAATACATTATATGTTATTGCATTTGTGGATCACTCATCCCCAGAGAAACTTGAAAATAGAATTAAACTAATAGATATAATGGCCACACCTGCAGATGTGGTACAGGTTTACAAGCATCCCATACAAAGCCTATAAATTTCCCTCTTGAAAATTAATACCAGCTACAATACAGTACATGTGCAAAACTCTCTGCAGGCTGAATAGCACCCAAAATTCCAGATGTTTTGCTTCAATGAAACATTACAAAACCCCCTATATCTAAACAGGCAAAACAGACCAGCACACTCTTGGCACGTAAATAATGCTGTAATTGACAAAGAGAATCAAAAGATCTTCATTATCACTTTATACTCTCCTCCTTTTAACTTTGCAGCAGAATCATCCATGCTTATTCTTTATAGACTAGGAAAACTGCAAAACATCTTCCAATGTTTCAAGCTTATTTCTTTACTAAGTTGATTATAAGTCCAACTACACCGATCCAAAAGATACTGTCCAATATTATTCTCTTCTGCATCCCCTTGGAATAATGATTTTTAAACACAAATTCAGTTCACTACTTCCATTTTAACTGAGTTTTAACTATTTTCTCTTTCTATATTTTTGGTCATTTCCCTCTCTAACTCACTCTTCTTTCTTTGGAAAGAGCAGTTGCATACTTTAGGACAAAATTTAAAATTTACCAGCCAAATGGCTCCAATTGCTCTTATGCTTATTCAGCCACCAAAGTCAGGAACAGTTGAGACAATTTTGCATGTTCCATACAAAAATCAAGCCTAGACTTGTTTTTCTCAGTTCTTTTTTATGGATCACAAATAGCTCATATCTTGAGAAGGCTTAGATTTTAGGCTGAAAAACCTTTATAAGTTGCTAAAGACAGCACACATCTATATGGACTGTTGTTGGGTTTTATTTGCAGATTTCTTAACACCCACACATCATTAATAGCCACCTATATTGTCAGCGACTAGTAGAATATACTCCAAGGTAATTTATATGATGGAGCTGAAAATTTGTTTCTACCACCTCAAAAGCTTTTCTGCACTTTTTTGCTGCTTATTGTTCATAAAGAATTTAGAATCATGAAAACCAGGTTTTGTCTGCTGTTTCATTCCCTCTCTGCCACTAAATTTCCTAGAAAACTTGTGCAGTCTCTTGTCAAAGTCAAGTAATGGTTAGAAGGCAAATAGCTAACTGTCGTAGTAGTACAGATGCCTACTTCTGAGCAGCTTGGTTCTCTGGCATTTCATTATAGCTCAGAGATGATGCAAAGATCTGTTCTTCATAATTATGCCAGGCATCAACAGAACTCCCTTGTTTCAGAAAGCGGTGCCAGGTATCAATGCCGGGCTAAGAAGTGAACTGCCACAGGAGGCATTCTGCTGATTGGCTCTGCCCAGATAAATGTATGAGGGTAGACTGATCTTGGCCAACAGCTTGTTGAAGTGAAGGTGGAGAAAGAGGAGGTGGCATTTAGAAACAATTACTGCCTATCAGGCATCTTTGACTTGCATAGCAGTCCTTCCTCACCACTCCTCATTCTGTTCAATGAAGACATGACAGGTGAACTCAACGATCTGTACCAAAGGTGGTGCATTGTCTCATTTCAGGACCATGCTAATGCAAGCAGATTGCTGCTGGGCTCATACCTGGTTATCTGCAAGATTTTGTGCTGTGACTTCATACAGACTTGGGGTTCTGCATAGAATTGCATTGTACCATGAACACTTACGAAAGCAATGTTACAGGAAAGACAGCTAGATGCCCATGGATAAACAGGCACTTATGCAATGAGGAACAGTTTATCTGCAAATTGCTCTTGGCCTGAGACTCTTAAACCACAGCTTCAGGTGGAACTGAAGTATGTCACTCCCTTTTTGAATCCAGACCTCTTTGTCTTATGCTTTTCACACTTGCCTAAAGTGCATAGCAAACCGACAAATTAGTGCCATATAAAGGACAAGAGAAAACAATTTTGCAGTAGTGAAATACAACAAAAGTGAGCTCAAAAATGAATTGAGTGTCAAGAAAAGAAAAAAAAAAAAGAAAAAACAAGTGAGAAGTATAAGGTGCTGCAAAGCAAGACAACATGAATGAACTACAGTTTGCCAAAGGAGCTTTAAAGCAGCCCTAAAAGCACAAGTTTGTCAGTGAGACACCGTTTCCCTCCAACTCTGATCCTCAGGTTTAGAGCTCTCAGGCTGTCAAAAAAGGAACACAAGTTGTTACAACATAAACATAGGCATTTTTAACTCAAGCTACATAACAGCCTTGCTTTTCAGTTACAAGATGTGTCATTCTGCTGCACGAGAGACTCATTTTTAACTACCAGAGAAGTACTCTTAGAGAGTTTGCTAGTGTAAATTGTGATCAGCCTTTTAGCTATGAGCTACTGTCTCAGTGCTCCATCCTTGCCTTCTTGCTTTAAATTAACTCCTTAATTGCCACTGTACTAAAGTTAAAGCATCTCGGAGTGTACAAATGATCTGTTTGAAAATGCCGCAGTTTATCATTGCAACAAGAGAAAAATCCCAGGTATAGGAAATACGCACCATAAGTAACATTCCTATACAGCTTTTCAACCTCAGTGCATAATGCTGTGAGTCTTCCTGCCTGCCACGGCACAGACTATTTCAGGACACAACATACCTAAGTCTTTTCTTGAGAACTACTCAGAGGATGCCACTGTAATTAAGGCCTGAGTCTGAGCTGAGGTAGACCCGGTAGGCAAATAAAATAAAATAAAAAATAAACATAGTTAGCAATCTTTGAATCCACATTTTGAACACTTGTTATTTGAAGACTTTTTTGTTCCACCTGATCTCTCAACCAAGCTATGAAGTTCAGCCATTCCCACTTCACCAGTATCATACCACAGGCACCCCTGCAGGAGTTCTCACTTTCACTGGGATAACATGAGGGCTGTCTGGGTTCTCCCCAAGGTCACTGAGGTTTCTAAAAGGATAGATGGGAATCTAGACGGATTTACCATCAGCCTGACAGTCACTGATTTTGGTGCAGGTCAGACTGTTAGCCAGGTCTGGAAATCCCCATTCAAGCCTGTTTCCAGCTGTGGGCACCTAAATCTCTTTAAAACAGGATTGCATAAGAGTGTACAATAAGGTCATTTAAGGAGATCAAATAAACTTTAAGTAGCATATGGCTATAAAACCCAAAAAAGCAGCTGTTAAATGATAACAGCTTTTGGACATGAACTACAATAACTAGGATGCTTTTTATCTGTCCATTTAGATAAGATAGAGATGAATAAAACAACAGTAATAAAAACGATCAAATAATTCTCTTCTAAGTAGAAATCTGTGACCAGAATTTAAAAAGTCACAACAATGAACATTTCCTGTAATTTCCAAAAGAATTAATTTACACTATATTTCTCCTATTTAGATATTACTAAAGAAATTGTTTGGACTGAACTTTAAAGTAAGCATCAAATCACAAATTAAGTGAGACAAAGAAACTCTGTTCTGATGAGGTTGTAATTTACGTCCAGGAAAAGCAGTTCTGATTATCCAGTAGGTCTCATAGTCAGAAAAGAGCCCTTAGGTTCTATAAACATGGTTCAGTGAAGTATGAACAAAACGCTGGACTCTGGAGAACTCCCCACCACCTCCAGGAGCCAGGCCTCAGCTCTTTCTCTTTAACTGATAACTCCCACTATTGTTCAAGAAGCCCCTTCCCAACTTCCCTCATCCCAGTAGCCCTTTCTCTCCATGTGCTCTGGGCTGCCAGATAAGCAGGGTAAAGGAATAGCGAGATCAGAGCTGGCTCTCATGCAGAGGAGGAGTGAAATGGAAGGACATTTCACTGGGTAGGACAGCCCTGAAGCTGCAAGGGACAAGGGAGGTATGACTGAGGGCGCAGGGATACTGTCCTGCCCAAGCAAGGTCTGCTACACACGTATCTTGACTTCTCAAGGAGGAATGGGAGCAGATCAGCTGTCTGAACCGAGTTCTACTTGAACCCTATTTTCAAAGCAAAGACAAGGCTGACAGTCGGATGTTCTAGACAAGTGACCACCTATTCTGTTCTCAAAACTGAAAGAGGCATGTGAGGAAAACAGTACAGGCAATAACCCTCAAACTAATGGAAGTGAAATACGGCATTTTAGCAATTACAACATGATCAGCAACAACAAATCATGCTACTAAGTTATTATAAGAGGTAATTCTATGCATGCAATCGTATTCTCATCACCTTCCTATTTACTATAATTGTTCCATAAGATAGGGAGATTTGTAACCACTACTGAGACACAGAGCATACTGAGACTTTCATGAGATGGCAAAGGACTGGTGCAGCTAAGCCACAAGTGGAACCCATGGCATCCCTACCATCACAAGAGGTATCTGTTCTATGCCTCCCGTCATATTGCTTTTACATCGGCCTCTGCTGACTTTGTACCAGGACCTGAGCAAAACAAAAAAAGTTAAGTAAAACTCACCAGCAAAAGTGATCTAGTCGTTCCTTGTTTACAGAGTTTATAAATAAATCTCCTATTAAACTTCACTAAGCTGAGCTCTGCCTTTTAGCAAAGGCAGAAGCTCAGATTCAAGAAACTCTTCTGTGTCAATTGGAATAATTTTAGTTAAAATTGCAGTGTACATGTAACAAAGAATCTCATAAAATGAAGGTGCACCCACTTCTAAACAACAGCAATGCTACAAAATTCAGATGAGATGAATCACACTGACAACAACAAAAAATCCTCGCATTTCAGTTTTCCTAACCATCAAGGAATGCTTTGTGGGTTTTTGCAAGGACATCTGTAAAGGGAATTTAATAAAATATATAATTATGGATTTAATTATTGTTTAATTAATGTTTTTCTTATTTTTTCTGAAGGGCCTATATCTCTCCTAATATCACATGACTCTAGATTTGCATGTGATGTGACTAGTTTAGAATGCTTTTTTCCCCCCTCTAACAAACACTGTAGTTTTGCAGTTTTAAAACAAATGTACCAAACATAATTTAGCAATTTTAAACATCTCAGATCTTCCCTAACACTAGAACTTTGAAGTTTTAAACTTTCAGATGAATAAAAATCAATTCCAGTTTGGAAATACAATTTAGGAAAATGCCTTTTAATGTCCCAAACTCATACAAGCAGACTTTACAAGAGGTTTCACCTAGCCCAGAAATATACAAATTCCATTCATTACCTTAATTTATGTAACACGAGGTGCTTTTGTCTGCTTCCACTATCCTTATTGCTACATTTATGTACATCTAACCTTTCCTTGTGTTTACATAAAATTCCTAACTATACTGTCATGAAGTTTAAATTCCCTTCTTCATCAGCATGGAAAGTCTCAGATTTTGATAATGCAGCATCCTTGGAGGAGAAACCCCAAAAGTTCAGAAAAATGTCCTTTTTCATCTTACCAGCTACAGTTATGAATGCTTATCACTGGTCACTGCTCCTCTGTTCTACCCACACTGCTGTTTGTATGGTTACATTGCAATGTTGAAATGATCTTCAGTTAAGGTCAGATGCTCTTTATTTTTGTAGAGGGTTGGGTTTTTTGTTCCAGTTGTCTTTCTAAAACCAGGAACTTTGTAGCTGACTGGTTTTCAGTTTATTCTCAAAAGCTGCTATAGCAGTGCAATTGAAAAGGCAATGTACTGGTGCACCGAAATGAATGTCTAGGGGCAGGGAAAGGTGGGAATGTCTGATCTGGCTTCCTTGCCAGAACTGACATGACACAAATATGTTGTTTTCGGTGAAAGAAAATGCTGAGCTCCCAGGTAAATATTCATATTTATTTTGGATAAAAGGGTAATTTCTAGCCAGGGTAAGCATTTAGTGAAGAATGTAATAATTAAAAGAGGACTGAAAGAGAAGGAAAAGTGGAACTTGTTCTGCCCATAAAATATTGCTTTCACAAGTCATCAGCTTGACTTCAAACAATAAACTTCAAGGTCTTACTGTATCAAATTTGTTTGGATCAGAAAAAGTAAAGGTTTTGCAATCTAAGTTCATTTTAATATATATCTAAACAACCATTTCTCTTTAAATGGATTTCATTCATTATCTATTTCCAGAAAAGTCATAAAAGAGAAACAAAAAGGTGGAGAAGCCATAACCAAGACTGCTCAGGCTCAGCCCTGAATGAGGAAACAGAAATCCTAAAAGCCAGATAAAGGGAGTCAACATGTTCATATGCCTGACAGCCAATTAATTGTGCATCTTCCACTTAAGGTGATGAATCTATAACCTCAAAGTGTAGAATGGTGTAACCATATTCTGTTTCTACAGAACAAAATCTCTGAACTTCGGCTGAACTTTGTTCAGGAGTTTTGTACTGAGAAAAGAAACTACATTTGCATTGATTCTCCTAGCAGCTGTTCACTGCAGTAGATTGTGCATTCTTGATGGCAGGCCTAAAGACATGACTTTTTTTCTTACATGGTATTTATGTAAACAGTATGAGCTGTACAGTCCAAGACCACAGATGATTTCTTAAAGACCTTGCCTTCAAAACAGTTTTTACAGGCAGTAATAATTCCAATAATTCCATATCTGCTATTTATCAGAATATTTTACATTGAAATATGACAAGTTTAACTGATTTACCCTACATATTTACTCTAATATCAGACACACAATTTTAGCAATTCTCCTATCTGAAACCAAACCACCTCTTGACTTAAAACTACAGCAATGACTGAAATTGAAGCAACAAAAATCACTGTTTTTAACTGTGATGACACAAATAGCAAAGCCTTCATTCTATATAAGGAATTTTAATTTGATTTTTACTTGCACATTTTAATAATGTCTCTAAAATAAAGGTTGATCCTTTTTGGGTATAATTTGGTATTTTCTCCTGCATTGAATGTATACATATGTATTTAACTCAGTGGTTATACATGACTACTTTATGTTTACTTCATTTCTAATGCTTTGCTATATTATCTTAGAAAATCCATAAAATTTGAAATAACTTTTCAAGTTTAGATGAGGATATTTTAGATGTTTATATGTATCAATCATATTAGCATTAATATTTGAATCTGCTGACATAAAAAAAACAAGCAAACTGAAATTTTATTTGTTAAATAAAGTTGTTTTAAATATGTCTGCTTCATTAGAAACCTGAAGTACTTATAAACCACTTTTCAGTGTAAATCTAATTGTAAGTGCAATGGAAATAACATGAGCATTTTTCTGCATTTAGTGATTTAAACATAATACTTCTTTCAGGACTTTAGGACACAGATTGTAAGAGGCAGGAGAAAAGTTGTTGCTTTTCCTTATCTCCCAGCTGGGTTTTAATTTTTCAATGAATTAATTATAAACTACCTGAAAAAAAACCCCAGAACACTAAAATAATCACATTCATAGGGAAGGCAGTGTCTCTATGAACAGCTGGCTTAATACTTCAACAAACAAATTTCAGGAAAAACTTTGGCAGAAAACATAGGTTGCTCTTACTATTACTTTCAAAGGCACAATGTTTTAATAGTTAATAGCAAATTTAGTCATTATATAGTGCTGTGGTCTTAAATCCGGGGCAGGGGGGAAACCCAGAAGTGGTTACATGATGAACTGTGATAAACCCATTTGTCCAAAATTAAATTCATTAAGTGCATTAATTAATATCTTGCATTTACATAGGTAGTATTTCATCTCAAAGAATCCAGAAGCACTTTGAACATATATCTGAAATACATCTTTACAAAACTTAAGAGTTTCATGCAACAGCTTAAAGAAATCCTCTAAAAACTAACCACTTACCCAGGATCTCTTTTTCATCATGTAACTACTAGCTACTTCAACAATTCTGACAAATAAATTCAAAAACTCTCTTCTACTAGTAGCACAGGAAATTAAAAGCATCTCGCAAATTACTCCAGTCCCTGCTGTAACCTAAAAGTCTCTCTGGGGCCACCTGACATACCGTTCTTTGATCTCCTCCTTCCCTTTGTAAACCACATAGCCCTTAGTTCCCAAATTAAAAACATACAGCTTTTTCATCTGCAATCTCTGCAATGGTAGCTAATGCATTGATTCCATGCCTTATGGCATTGTCAGCTTTATGTTGCTCCTATCACATAATGACTTGACAAAACTGTTCAGTGGAAAGACACTTTTCTATTTTCATTCATATGTGGTGACCTCATTGAACTTGTAGATTGAAAAGTTCTGACTGATTTGTGGGACCCTAATCACTTCTCTGCTTACTCTGTGTCTGCTTCTTTAAGATAGAGATCTTTAAGAGTTTAGTGCAAATCAGAGATTCATGGAGCTTATTATCTATTAGTGAACAAATGGATAATATTATATACTGTTCCTGTACAGGACTCCATTACACTGTACACATCATCACACATCAAACACTTCAGACTAATTACATGGTAAGCAAAATTTCTTTCTGACCCCTGCAGCAGCTGATATCTGCTTACTGTTGTTTCAGTGATTCTAGTGACAGTGTAGATTTTGGTCAGGATGGTTTTCAATTAACTACCAGCTAAATATAAAATTTAGGCTCCACAATGTCTTGCTCTTCTGTAGTATCAGAATGGGAAAGAGCAGCAAGACACTTCTCTTGTATGACCAGCTAAGCAATGAGCACATTTGCAGTTCTCATGCAGCTCTTGGTGCATGCGATGCTCTAGTTGGTCAGGCATTTCACCTTCCCTACAGTCTGCAAAAAATATGCCTTCAGGGGAGGAAAAAAGGAAAAGGAGGAAAGAAATCAAGTTTTATTTTATTTCTTTCCTAAGTTCCTCCCAGATACTTATTGACATTAGGTCCTTCCAAAGTAAAGATTCAAGTTTTTGAGAGAATTTTAGCAGAGCTGTACCAAAATTGACCAAGTACAACAACTACTTGCTAAGTTTTCTGTAGTTCTGCCTAATATTCAGCATAATCCCACAGCTCCCCAAAACCCTCTGGGCTCAGAACTAATGGAACAATTGCAAATAACTTTTTTTGAGTCTCACAGTGATGAACCAAATGTTATTTTGCTTTTTAGTATTTGACTTTCCATCTCAGGTCAGTGCTGTAACATCAGTCAGACTCAAGAGAGTAACTAGAAGTGACATAATTTGCAAAATATACCCTGCAGCACAATGAAAAATGATGTAGTTAAATAAAAACAAACAGTCTGATGGGTAATTGGGAGCTGAACCTATTTACTACAAATTGAATGACTCCACAGATCTATTTAAATGCAGCTTCTGACCGTAACTAACAAACAGAAAGGCATCATTGCTGTTTGTAATGTGCTACGTACTCATTTCTCTACTTAGGGGAAACTGGGATCATCAAAAGACTAGAAAAGGAGCTTCAAACATTGTTTCCCACTTAGACCTATCCAGAGGTTCAGCAGATCTCACCAAAAGGGCAGCAGTATCAGGGCTAGCTTTTTCCTGGCGTTAAAGGGCTGTTCCAGGCGCTGAAGCTTGCTCAGGTGTCAGGAAAAACCTGGCCTGCCCCAGCTCTGTGCATGAGACAGTAGAGAAGTGGTGCTGGGACTGGCTGTTCTGGCATTTAATAACTAGAATGTGCTCTTACGCTCAGTATGTTCTGCACTAGTCTGTTAAGCTGACCACAAGGAAATAATTCCACACATACAGCTCTAAAAACCAGCTGCATATTCCAACTTAATTGTAACTCAGTTTTTATAATAAGAAACTATTGACATTACAGTTTCTTTTATTACACTAACAAAATTGTTTTCACTTACATTTCTGATTGAAATGAATTTTCACTTTGAAAACTATAGCCAGTTTCAAACCAAAACATGTAATTTACAAAACACATACACACACACACAAAGTTGACATAGTGTGCTCTGTTTCAAGCCTTAATGAAATGAAAAGTAGAAAGAGAATATAAACCAAAATAACTCAAAAATTTGGTGACATGCTATTTAATAGTAGGGCAGAAGAGGTATTGTCAAGTAATTTTTTGTCAAATGATAAAAATGAAACAAGAAAGAAGCTACCAGTCAAAAGAAACTATTGGCAAAATTATGACAGTTCTATGCCATGAAATATTTTCATATAAAGACTGAACTACTTACAAAATGCTAACAACAATGAACTAATGATACAATGGACAGGTAATGTAATGCTGAGATATTACACATGTATCATTCTGAACTTTCATTGACAAAGCTCATTTCTTCTCAGAGCTTCCCTCTCAGCAATGTCTCTTTCTTCCCTTGCTATGCTGCTGTTCTCTAATGACTTCTGTTCCAACCTTAGTGTAGTTTTTTCATATTTCTTCTGTATTTTACCAGTATAGCTGCTTTTCTTTGTAATAAAGACATCTCAAAAGGTCTTGTGTTGGATCTTTCTAGAAAATATTCTAAGAGTTGGCTTTGGATGAGATTTTTCTGTCCATTAAGAGAAATCAATGGGTTTTCCATGTGAGGCAATAGCTGTATTTAAACATAGGTCCTATTAGCATCTATTTAATACAGTAAAGAAAAATTCATACAACTTTATGCAGGTGTATTATAGACCTACTATTTTTTCAAAAAGTAAAAATCTGTGTAGGTAGACAGAATCCCTAACCAAAACACAGCCTTTTCTTTTTCTCAGCACTGGTGTACCTGCTAGCTCTGATATTTAAAATCCCCTTTGAAGTTAGTATACCTAGTTCTGATTTAATATGCAGATATCACTGAGACCTGGCTTGAAAACCAGTAATATTCTAGTCCCATTCAAAATGTGTACTCAGGGCAGAAAAATGTGTCATAGAGGAATAAGGAAGAGTTCTAAACTAGGGTACAAAAAGACCACTGCACTTCAGCTGCTTAATGATTTCTAATAGAAATACTCTATGGTAATTTCATTGTCACAGCTCAAGGGATTTTCTCCAAATTTTTTATTGCTACTACAGCTACACTACTTGCTCTGAACAAGCTTAAGAGCTGAATCTTAGCATAAATAGGCACTGAATGTTATCCTTTTTTTTATTTTTAATTCGCTAACATAAAAAAGGCAAATTATTCATCCATTCTTTCCTTTTTTTTTTTTTATCAAATTCAGATATGGTGTATGCAGGTTGCTGAATCTGTGTTTACCAGCTTTGCTAAGAGGGTCCTGATCCCGTTTCACTCAAAACCAAAAATCCCCTTGATACCAAGGCCAACACAATGCTACTTATAACATTTAGATGCCAAAGAATCAAGTAATTTCCTAACATGTATGAGTATGGGCACTTACAGTTACCATTCACTTTCATCAGAAGGTAGTGTGCTTTGGCCCTCTTATAATCAGACGAAATATCCTTAAAATGATTACTGTTTTCAGAATTAGCATTGTGTTTGACACTGAAAGCATTGGAAGCTAACTGGAAAATCTATTCTGTTTTGGTGTCCCCAGAACAGTCATCATTAAAAAAGGTGGATTAATAAATGGCTTCAAATGTTCCAGTTTCTGGAAGTCTTCTACAAAATAACATTCTCTTCCTAGAAGTTACTTATGTGAAGTATTAAATTGTCAGTCATTTGGGATCATACAGCACTCATCCTTTAAACTCTATATGATTCCTCTATAGGAGCAATGCACAGCACAGGGAGTCTGTCTCTCTGGGGGACATAATTGTTACACTGCGTTTCTTAGAACTTCCTGTGGTAGCTTGGCAGGGTGGGGCCCTGCGACAGGTATCTCTAGGATACACGAGTAGCAATGAAATATGTCTTTTGAAAACAAGTTAGCTTTGCTTCCTAGTGGTGTTGGGTTTAGAAAAATACCAGCTTGAAAAAAAAAAAAAAAAAGAATGGTTACGCTCAGAATAAACCTTCGCATACAACAGAAGACGAGCGAAACAGAAAACTTATCAGCTTGAAATCCGCTGACAGATATAAACCACAAAAACTAAACCTTTTGATCAGCAGTTTTATTTGCTGACAAAAAATGGTGTGAGAACCTCTTAAAATCTTTTTTACTGCTTTCCAGTGTTTCTCAGTTATGTGCTTGATCTCAGCAAAGGCATACTTTAGAGAATGGCAATGTTTATAGCTAGATGAAAAGTGGCAAGACCATACAAGAACAATCATGTGAGTCAGAAAATTATTTTGGATTCACTGTTTACTTGCCCTGTATATATTCATCGCTGTAGGAACAATATCTGATTTGAATGATGACAAAGGACATGCATTTGAGGCTCACACCAGTATTCATTCCTTGAGGAACTAAACTTGGTTCTAGTGCCAGCAGCTGCCTACTTCAAGAAACTCCTAAAACTTACATAACCCTGTCATATTTCTTCTTTTCAAAGGGAAAAAACATCCAACACATTCATAAGTTCACAACACTGTGTCAAAAGCATAGTAAATCGATCATATTCTCCCCACTCTTTGTTAGCCACACTTAACCAGTCATAGCACAAAAATATTGCCATGGCAACATATAGTGATAGCAACAACAAATAGCAAAGGCATAGGGAGAACATAATTTCTGTATGGTCCAGAGAATTTTACTCATTTGGAACATTGCTGAGTGATTCTGAATAACAAATTACTTAAAATTAGCAAATCTGCATATAGCAGAAGATGGAAAAAGAACTCGTGGATCTTTTCCAAGAATACCCTTCTCAGACTCTTCCCATCTTTATGCATTTGCAACCCCATTTCTCTCCTTCTTCCCTGCTGTGGAGTGCAGAAACTTTCCATATCAGCCACCTGGTATGTAAATCAAGAGTGTTCAGGATGTTGTATATGCTCCAAAAAACTGGAAATGCATTTAGTTGTGAAACTATAACATCTAGGTGAGAAAATCATTCCTACAGAAAGCAACATTGTAACTCTGATATTTTTATGAATAAAACAGATCTGCCTAAGAGCTGATATGCTGGATGGCAGGGCAAATTCTAGTGTGATTTATGATTCTTGTAACCTAAATGTAACTCAGACAGCCAATTTTTGACAAGCCAAGATGGCAGCTAGGAAGATTGCTTTCACTGTTGCTATTCAAGGAAAGAAAACTGGGTGTTTGATCTTAATGAAGACCTTCAGAAATCATATGGGTCTTAACAGGTACAAAAATAACTGCAAAGCAAGAAAAGAAAAAAATCAAAAACCTGCTTCATAGCTTTATCCGGGACTATCTCAAATCAGGGTATAGATGTACAGAGGTGACACAGACATTGACGGCATCAAGTTAGCGTGAGATAATAAACCAGTACATTAGGATGTCTCAGTACAGATTTCAGGACAACAATGCATTGTTTGCATTAGAAATGTAATACTCTGCACACCTGATATCTCACAGCACATATTGCTAAATGACTGCAGGCTCTGCAAGGGTCAATTTGGCACGGAAGCCTTTACAGGGATATTAATTGCAATGGTGGTTTCTATGTAAGTCAACAATCTCTCTGCTATAGGGCTTAAATAGTGAATCAAAATAAAGTGACACCCAAAGTATTTCAATAACTAATAGGCTGAAACTACTTCTATTGCAATTGCTGTTACTTTTACAATTCTAACACTTCCAAATATAAGCCACTATGTTTTAACCAAGAAAGAACACACTAAAATTCTTGCTATTAGTCCTGGATCCAAACATCAATACAGAAGAAACACCTGACACCCAAGGCAAGTGTATGACTTAGGAATATTCAGAAGTCATGTAGTACTCAAACCCAACACAAATCTTTCTCTCTCACACACTTATTTGCTTGCTCGGTCTCTGGGGAATAGTTATTTCTCACTAAGTGGAATTATGATGTTTGACTTGGCAGTGCAGTGGAAGCATCACACAATTTATAATGAAGGCCCAAAGTGCTGTTTCTATTGCTGGTAGCAGGTTATGTCACCAGAATGTTCTCACATGTCAAGAGCAGGTGTCCCCACTGCTGATTATAAATAAAATCATCTGCGGTCAAAATTTGGATTTAAAATGAAAGAAGCAGCAAGTGATTAACTACTGAACCTCAAATGTAGCATGTAGGTAAAGAAAAAAGATCGGTAATCTGAGATCACTCAGCCATGTGAAAGAGGTTTTAAAAACAGAACATCTAGCAGTAAGCAGAACAATTTGAAATTAACAGCACATATTACGGGTATGAGCTCTTAGAGTCACTGTTCAGAAATGAGCAGGATCAAAGAAAACAGTCTTTGAAAACCATTTAATACATAATAAGAATAAGTACTTGCATTTCAAGAAACTCAAAACTAACTCGTAACCCTTCCTCAGATTTTAAGCCAAAGCCAACTAACTTTTCCACAACTTGGCAAAATTCTTTTAGTATTTCCATTCCTCTGTGTTTTCCTTGGTTCTAGCAGATGAAGATTTAATATGGAAAGAGGAACAATTCTTTTTACTTTTTAGTAGAAAATTTGAGTTGTCAATTCATGTTAAACTCCAAACCAACCAAGCTAGTCTGGAAAGCAAGAGTGCAATGTAGTCTCCTGTTACCCACAATATTCCACTAACCTAAGTAATGACAATTCATCAGTACTTTTTTCACTTCAAAGACTGATGAGTTGGGTTCTTGGGTTCAGGATGAAATTCTGGACAAGTCTTGGAAGGATATCTCCTGGGGGTTGTGGGGCACTACTGTGCAACACAGCTTAGTTAAGGAAACAGAAGAAAGCAAAGAACTGAACTCAGGCTTCCCAGATCTTGTATCTTTAGTAAAGGTGTACGACTCAGTTCCTTAGAGCTATTTTTCTCAAAGTTTACCTTAAGAAACTTCAAAGGGTTTAATTTCATGTCAGTGAAAAAGGAAAAAAATCACCACTATTGTTTGGGCAAAAAAACTTTTATGTAATTCTGTAAAACTCTTAAAAATATAATTTATCACCTTTCTCTACTGCTTATTTCATCAAGTTTCTAGTGAATTCTGTGATACTTCTACATAAGGCAGGATCTAGAATCCTGAAATTTTGTATCTTTCAAAATAAAGAGCTAAGAACATAGATACATACAAAAATAAATCAATTTCCTTAGCTTGGAAGTAGCTGACGCTTTCATAAACCTCTAAAAGTAACTGAGCAAAACAGACCACTGTTTGGCATCTTTTGGTTGTCATTTTCCCTTATTTAGTGTAAGCCAGGATGCACTCTGCATGTCCCCAATCAGCTTTAGACAACGCAGTGCAAGAGGAACAGTTCTCTCACAAATGCAGCTGCTGCACCAGAAGTAGTGACCAACTTCTAAACAAACCAAGCCTCATAAACAAGAATGAGATGGTGTAATGCTCACTGTCTGTTTCCTACGGAATGCCTAGAGGATGATTCTCCACCATATCTAATGGGGTGCTGTGTATCTATTTACATAGTCATTTTATATGGAGTATCCCTGACCATCAGTCTTCTAACAGAACTAGAGGGAGGAAAACCAGGCTTGCATACAAAAAAAGTAGCCACGGGAATGAGAAAGGAAGGCATAAGTGACAAAACTGAGAGGGCAGAACAAAGGATTATTTAAATACCTTCAGTATAAACTTAAAAGTAATACAGAGACTGAACTCCAGATCCTTGAAAATCAAATTCTGTTCCTAGAACACAAGCCCAGATGGTAGACTGCTGTAAATAAATGCAACTTCATTGCCCTGAAGGGAACAGTATCAACGTACGCCAGCTGAGGTTTTGGCAAATCTTTCTTCTGAGGTTCAATCAACACTCACAGGCTCTCAGGTCAGTGGACACAGATTTATAAGATTCTTTCTCAAACTATTGTGTTGAAAAATAGATACAATTACAATTTTTGATGTAATGTGGAGATTATTGTTCACCACAATAATTTTTTATTTAATTTTCCATGCCAGAAAATTCTACACGTTAACATCACTAAACCCATATTTTGGCAGAATATGAGGGTTTCCACCAAATTTTGCCTGCCAGCTTCTTTCTATGACTTACCAAATAAGCGATGCACAAGGCACTGTAAAGGGAATTTCTAATAATTATCAGCATCAAAGAAGTACAGTTGACTAGAATTCATTTAAGAATGAGAGTATGACCTGCATCAACAGCCATATAATTAGACATCTTCTCAATGCATTAGTACCGGAGATCTGTCTTTTGTGTCTCAGCTGTAGGTCTGACCTTGGCTTGAAGTAGCAATTTCTAGCAGAAAGGGAGGATTTCAGTCTCACACATTGATTTAGTTCTTGGACTGTGCTCTGAGAATGCAAATTAGACTACTGTTTGAATGAATGACATCTGTGCAACTGGTAAAAATGCACATGTAACTGAGCAAACATCACCGACTTCTGTCAAGTCAGTAAAAATTCATTATGAACAACAAGTAGCACATAAATCCTGAACTAAGATGCTAAAAGCATCAAGTCCGGTAGCATTGCTACCCAGGCCTTATGTGCTCAGAGAAGCCTAATAACTTCATCAATGATAGCAAAGTGCTATCAGGCTCAACTCTCTGTTAGTTCCCTCCAGCACATCTGATTGCTCCCAAGAAGGGAAATCACTCTGCACAATGTATTTCTCTGCATGTCACCGTGCTTATTTCTCTAACTTCAGGTTTTTAGACAGATTGAACACAGGGAGCAGAAAATAAGGCAAATAAGAACTATTACATTTTGCATAACAGATGAAGGGATGAGGGACCAGAGTTGATTTGGTTTCTAAAGCTGGTTGTTTTTGTTTCTTTTTTTTCTTCACTTTCTCATCTCCATCACCACTAATAGAAATGTATTTCCTAAAGAAAAGTGAGGAACAGGTAGGGACCATACCAAATCAATGCAAACTTTCTCCATAAAATGGCAATACTTCCAAGTAAATGAATTATGACACTGATTTTAATTCAAGGTATAAATCACAATAACCAGGACTCAGAGTACACCACATACTTGATGTCTGCAAAAATTTCAAAGCTAATCAAATTACTGGCTTTGATATTTATAATAGGAAATAGAAAAATTTGGTCAAATCAAGGTTTTGCTGGAGATAGTTGCATATGGATTATTCAGGAACCGTTTAAAAAAACCCCAAACATTGCAGCTGTAGTACTTTAACATAAGTATGCCATAGTCATTTATACGTCCAGTATAGACAGCAATGTGAGCTGAATTCTAGCTAAACAGCTGGGCCCTGAGGGTGGTAATCAATGGCACAAAATCTAGCTGGAGACCAGTAACTAGCAGTGTCCCTCAGGGCTCAATACTAGCTTTCATGCTGCTCAGTATCTCCATTAGTGATCTGGGTGATGGGGGAAGAGTGTACTCTCAGCAACTCTGCAGAACACACAGCACTGAGTAGAGTAGCTGATAATACCAGAGCATCATGCTGCCATCCATGGAGAGGCTGAAGAAATGGGCTGACAGGAACCTCACAAAGTTCAACAAGGGCAAGGGCCAAGTCCTGCAACTGAGCTGAAACAACCCCAGGCACCAGCAGGTGCTGGGGGACACCCACATAGCAAGCAGCTTTGCAGACCTGGGCAGGGTCCTGGTGGACACCAAGCTAAATGTGAGCCAACACTGTGCCCTTGCTGTGGAGAAGGTCAATGAAATCCCAGGCTGCATCAGGCAGAGCCCTATTAGAGGATCCTTCCCTCTGCTCAGCACTCGTGATGGCACACTTGGAATGCTGTGTCCAGTGCTGGCCTCCTTGGTATGAAAGAGACACAGACCTCCCAGAGAGAGTCCACTGAAGGTTCACAAAGATGTGAAGAGACTGGAGAACCTCATATATGAGGAAAGATGGAGAGAGCTGGGACTGTTCATGCTGGAGAAGAGGAGGCTCAGTGGATTCTCATATATGTATACAAATATGTGAAGGAATGGTGTAAAGAATAAAGAGCTAGGCTCCACTCTGTGATACCCAGTGACAGGACAAGAAGCAACACATAGCAACTCAAACCCGGGAGGTTCCCTCTGAACATGAGAAAACACTTTTGCTATGAGTGTCACCAAGCACTGTCACAGGCCACCCAGAGAGGTTATAGAGGCTACATTCTTGGACATACTCAAAAAGCTGTCTGGACATGGGCCTGAGCAACCAGGCCTTGCTTCCATAAAGGTGTGGAACAGATGATCTCCAGAGACTCCTTCCAGTTTCAACCATTCTGTGATTCTGTGAATACACAAGCTTCTGCCTGGGAACTGCAGAGATTTACACAATTCTCCTATCAACACCTCAAAACACATCACAGTGCTTTAGCATGGGAAGTTGCTCTTACAATGCAAATCAATAACTGGTCTACTTCACCAGCAAATCTGCATTTTCAAATTAAAAAAAAAATCTCGATTCTTTTTTATTTCCAGGGTGCATGAATAGGGAGACTGAACACATTACGAGAGAGCACAGAGAATGAACATATGTTCCCCTAAACTAGGTAGAATTGCTAAAACACGTGACATACATTGCTAAAATGTATAATAGAACCAAGAACATTACTAGATTTTCATTTTTATTCAGTGGGTAAAGGTATAATAGGAATCTGTTTCTCTGCTTTTGTTCAAAAGATGATTCACAGCAAACGAAGATTTTTGAGGGAGCTTTGCAGCTTGTTTGGTTTTAATCTCAACAAAGGTAACAAGATCTGCCAAACAACCCCACCCTAACTCACACATGCACAAACAGGAATTTATAAGAAATCACAAGGAATTCATTTGACCTCTTCTTGTATCCTCCTCCAGAATAAGCTCCTTAAAATTGTTATTTTGTACAGAAACATAAACAAAAATCTTACATAGCCAGGGAAGTAGTCCTAACTCATAAACATAACTTTCAGGGAAAGTGAAATTGTTCCCAGAAGTGGATCTCTCAATGGTGTTTTCTTTTCTTTTAAAAAAAAAATAAATTAATATTCTCCTTTTTCTCTTTCTTTAATACATCAAAAAAAAAAAAACACAAATAAACATATGTTAACATGCTTAGGCCAAAATTGAAGTAAGCCCTTATGGTCAGGTCTAGCAAGCCAGGAAAGCTATCACTACAGTGCAAATTTCAAAACAGATAAATGAACACAGGAACATATAACACTACAAAAAGCCTAGAGGACCATCCATATAGTAATGGGCATATCTGACTCCTGTGCACATTTGCAAAGTATGCTTTCAAACTAATTTTCATTTCTATGTTAAGGATGGACATAACAACGGCCACCTCTTCAAACAGTCTACAGGCGAAGTGCCACTCTGAGTTAGACCAACACAAACCCACAGGATGTCCAGCAATACTGGAATCAAAATTGGCATCTCATGGTAAAATAATGACAGATCTACAAAGGATGAAGTTTACTCCATGATACTTAATTTGTAATAGTCTTCATAGTGTACTTTGGCATCTTTGAAAATGACTGTGTAAGTCTCACCTGGTCTACTCTAGATCAAAATGCCCAGTGTACAAACAACTTTTCCAGTCACTCAGTAACTGTGTCACCAACATGACCAGAAATCTGCAAATTAAGCAAGTACTTAATTTCATATATGTCCTGCTCACACCAATGCTGGCAATAAAAGGTTCTGCAACATCAAAACAAGGCCTCAATATAGAGCTATTTCAGCAGCTGTTCTTCATTAATGCTGATGCTGTTGCTGGCTGAAGAGAATGTCAGGAAATTTTTGTCTTACTGTGGACAGGGTAAAGTAATTCTGTGCAACATCTTTAAATAATGCTGTCACATGCATAATGCCCCTCACTTTGAAAGACAGATCAGGCCTAGAATTTACTAATTGGAGTTCAGTTAAATATCAAGGTCTTTGTATATAACAGTAGTACATAGACTCCCATGTCTTAAAACCATAGTTTTGCTACTTAATACAACACAACTGAAGAGATTGAATATGCAGAACAGCCTAAATCCATAGGAAGATGCCATCTTTAAAAAAGTACAAATCTGTTAGTAAAGGAAAAAACCAATATATTGTTAAACTTAATTCAGGCAAGAGATGGAGGAAAAGTGACCAGTCATGACAGCTCAAAGTATAAGTTAATCTCTCAAAAAGTGAATTCTAGAAATGTTCCAGACACATATATTGTATCTTTATTGCTATTTTACAAAAGTTATCAATGGAGGATATTTTCTCAGATAAAAAAAATTAACAAAGTAGTACACAGAAAGCAAGCAGGTGCCTGCAATTGCAGAAATATTTATAATACACAATGGCTAAAAAAATGTAAGCAAAAAAAAAAGATCATCGCTGTGTTTTATTTTTCTTCACAGATGTTATCAGACAAGGGAGGTGTGAGCTGGATATACTACATGGCAAAAAAGTCAGAGGCAGAGAGAATTAGGCCCTTTCCTCCCCTGTTGCCACATTTTTAAAAGATAGGCAACAAAGAAGTTAGTGCAGAAGCTGTGATTCTGGAAATGGCAGCAGAGGCAAGAGCCTCTGTTAAAGGCTTTAACAACAGTTCATAGCTTCATAGTGATTTTTGCCTTTTATTGGTACCAAGAGATTTACCTTGCATTCACATTGTCTCCGTATTTATCACCTTTCTTTCCTAATTTATATTTCAGACTCTCCATTTGCTGGTATGTGTTTGCAGATGATATTTCTATTGCAGTGGATGTAGTTTTATCTGTTTGAATGGTCTGGCAAAATTCAAAAAGGCTTACGTGACAAAATGCGTAGAGTTAATTAACTATTATCTGTAGTATATAACCCTTCTGCATTGAAAGGTCTTACTTTAGCAGTCCATCAGTATGATTTGCTCTACATTTTAGCTTCAATAAAAAGCTCCATAAGGCTTACTAATTAAAGCAAATCATGTAAAGTGGACTTAAGTGTTGATCTAAGTCATGATTTAATCACTGATCTTATACAAACTTGCTCTGCTGTTTTAACATGTTTTCAAGGTTTTGAGTCCTCATCAGCTCATCCCTCAAGCTACACACAGCACCCAGCCAGTATTTTGGTTAATTCAAAAAAAGTACAATCCTTCTGACTTGCCAGGCTGAACTCAGATTTGTACCTGTGACTATTTCAGCAGATTGTAGGACTAGCATCAAAGAACATGGAATTGGAGTCCCAATTTCAAATGGAAAGGTAAGGGACTGGACACAACCTTAAAATCCTGGGTGGCTCTCTGCATTAAAGATCCATGAAGGGAAGCTGTAAGTTTGAAGGAAGTTCAGTAAGTAAAATGTGTTTCACTAAGATACAGGGTCTTATATACAAGACACAATCTGAATTAGCTTCCAAGAATCTTTAGATGACCTTACCAGAATTTCCCTTCATCTGTACATACACAGTTCCACTCTTCTAATAGTGTAGAAATAGTATTCCCTAAGTTGGTCTTGCAGATGTTCATAACATACTTCTATCTGGCACAGTTGACCAAATACTGGCCTCCATAACACCCACACTCAATTCCCTGCATTTTCCAAATTCCTAATACAGTAAAGACAAGACTGAAGCACTTTAAAAACCAAAAAACAGACCCATCAATAAAATATCTACACACACTGTAGGTATGCAGATCTCCTTAGAGCCTCTCTTCTAAATCCAGACCTCCCGCCATAGTTGCAGACCTATTTGATCTGTTTCTGCATCCTATTGCACTGGATGTCATGTGCACGTATAAAACACACATAAATGAGAATACATATAAATCTTTTTTATAGAGAGAAATCTCCCCAAAGACAGCATCCTGTAGACTGTAAATCAATTTACTTTAATCTAATCTTCATCTGTAATGGTTTTCCTGACTTCAGCCATCAAGGAAACATCTTGGCAGGTGAGAAAGAATGAAAACATATAACATATTTGTTTCTAATGGTTCCTATGCACCATGTAGTTTTGACGTACCAATACAGAAATGCCTGCAAAACGCATGAAATATGACTGGGCTTGAAACTGACCTCTGATGTAAACTTACATCTGCACAGCTGAGAACTCCCTAAAATATGAAATAAAGATGTCAGAAACTCTTTAAAATACCTTTAAAAAAATCATTGAAGCAAAGTGGCGAAGTGAACTTTTTTACCTAAAGACAAAGCTGAAGTGGAATTTTTTCATATAACCACTTCACCAAATGGAAAGCTTTTTCTATGTTCCAAGACTTTTCCTTTCTTCCCCAGTGCACAAGTTTCAAGTCACCTGAATTGGTTTTCTATTAGGTATTACTCAGACCACAAGCCCCTAGGAATCTCCATGTATTGTCAGATTTCCACTTCCTGTTGCCAAACTTAGGGCCTTACTAATTGCCTGGGGCTACAGTGCATTGCTTATAGAAACAAATTATTTTCTTGATGGAATATCAGGATTTGCACCTGCAGAGACTTAGCTTGGGAAGTCTGGCAAGCAATCAAGCGGGCAGCTGGGGAGCCTAGCTGCCCAGCAACCTCCAGGACAGGCCTCTGGAAAGCCAGGAAGCCTGTCAGGTTGCACATCAGCTAGCAGACAGCTAGCTGGCAAGCGGGCTGGCAGAAAACCAGGACTCCAGGAGAGTCTGCATATCTCCTAATCTGGCTTCTGCCAGTAACCCTGATTAATCAACACACACTGATGAAAATTTTCTGTTCTGTGACATCAGCATTGAATAACAAATGAAGTATACTAGAAAAACATTTTAAAAATGCTAACCGCAACTTTCCTAGATCCCTGAACCCTCAGAAAGAAAATCAGCTCAAGGTTAGGACAACATTTCTTGCACATGTTGCACTGTGAAACATAAGTGAAAGCAGAGCAAGGAGAAATCCTCAGCAGTACGCCGGTCATGTGTGATATAATGTCTGCACCACATTGGTCAAGATTGCTCTGGGGCTTGTTCTTTGAAAGGCCAGGGCTGTAATTCACATTCATTCACACACCTCATAAAATTGCAGAGCTGAGTTACTTACAGTGTTAACCACTTATTCTTTTGACCACTAAAACAATAAAAAGTCAGTTTGATTTTAATTTATTAACTGAAAGGTTGGTGGTCACAGATTAGTCTTCTCTGGGAGTCACTGCAGAACCCAAGCAACACTTGGTCTGGCACACAAAAGCTGTGCTACCAAACTCTGCTAATGGACAGACAAAGTAGAACAGACACCAAAATCTGCTTGATGCTTTAAGTCATACTTTTCATTGCCACAGGCAGCTTTGTGTCAGAGAGTGAGATCATACCAAACAGGAACGTATATATCACCACATGAGAAAAAAGGTTTCATCTCCTCTATTACTTCAATAGGGTTGCACCTGGCTCAGTTTGGGGTTTTTTATCAAATTGATCTGATTGCCATAGCTGGCAGTAGAAGAGATACTGCTTCTTTTCCCTGAACTATCTGGTTGGCTGCTTCTCCATAACTAGACTTGCATAACATATTCTGGCTTGAAGAAGCAGCTACTGAACAAGGAATTTTCTACACCATTTCTTACAGTATGATTGTTAGGTCAAATCTCTCTCAAAAGTAAACACTGAACAAACAAAAAAAAGTGCATGAAAAAATTCACAAAGATTAAATATTTATATTATGGTTCAGTTTTAATTTTTGAAAACACTTTTAATAAACATAGGAACTAGATGACACTTAAGTAGTGCCTTCTAAAACCATACCATCTCAAAAAAATAGCACTAATCTCACACTTTAAACATTTCACTCAGTCACTGAAAACACATTTGAATTTAACCTCTAAAAACAATGATTGCCAAATTATTAAAAGAAAACATAAATTAAGAAAAAAAAAATCAACAGATAGGATCAAAGATAATTTAATGGACCAGTTTTTCCAGCCTCTCTCCCTTCCCTCTCCTTTGAATTGGATCAACAAGGAATACATGCCAAGAGAATGTGTTGCATCCACATCAAAAAATCCAAGTATCATCAATCATTTTGATCACAAAGTATTAGGCCAGCTACGCCTCAGCCCTCCAAAGCTACCATCCCATGTCTCCTGAAATAAAATGCTTTTTCTCCTGGTACATTAAATAAGAAAAAAAAATTGAAAGAGAACTGACCTCCACTTCATGAGAATTAAACATTAATTCCAAGACACATGGATTTTGGATGCATTGATGGCTATATTCACTGCAATCATACAAAAAAAGAAAAAAAGATAAAGGAGCATATGACAGCACAACCACCTTTCCAGAAAGGTTTGCTAAAGAAGAACAGCCATACAAGCTGTTCTACACAACATATACCAACTCAAAATACAAACTGTTTTCTTTTACATGTACTTGAGCAATGGTGTTACAAGAATTCAAAGCATAAATATAATGGAAAATAGTAATTACTATTCAGCAGCTATTGGTATGATTCAGAGTTTTGAACAAGGTAGTTTTAAGGAGAGCATTTTTAAAGGTAAACAAAACACACGAAACAAGAAGGAAAGACATCTCTGAATATTCTGTGATTTTTAAGCCTTCCAGAAAAGTGGCATTTTCATCTTTGCCATCTCTGTTGATTACCTTGCTCTAGTATAGCTTCTAATTACAAAGCCAGAATGGGAAAATGCAGGATATTTCCACTTGCCAATCCTACCATTCATGTTGGTAGCGTACAGCACACAACTTTACTAGTTCACTTTGTTTACTGGTTTGCTATGAAATATAGATACTCTTTCAAATAATCACAATAAAAAAGAATAGTGTAAAGATCTACTATTAAGAAATCAATAAAAACTTGAATATTCAGATGCCAAGATTTCACATCAAAGGTCTTCTGAAATCTCCAAGCTTTTTCCTCCTGAAAATGTAATCACATATTACTTTAGGCAAGACTCCTTTCATGGAACCTGTTTCCATTTTTGACCCTGACAGAGCTCTGTCAAGAACTTATGAGCAAATAATGTCACCTTTCCATACCTCAATCTACTTTTACACAGAATACAAGAATTATTGTAACTCACTTTGATATAGTCACACCTTTTCATTATTATTTAAAAACTCAACCTGCCAAGCAACCAGTTCCTCATCATTTATGGACTTTTCTCACTGTCTCAGGCAATGGACGTTACTTGGTTTAGTTTCCTGTAACTTTTAAATCTCAGGACCTGAAATTACATAATGTTACAGTGCAGAATACTTTATGTTCCCAGTGGTGAACAGAACTTTTACCCATGAGTCATAAGGCATTGGCCCAACTTGCCCAGAGAAGCTAAGGATAACCATCCCTGGAAGTGTTCAAAGCCAGGTTGGTCACTGAGCAACCTGGTCTTGTGAAAAGTGACCCTGCACACGATCTTTAAGGTCACTTACAACCCAAGCCATTCTATAAGCCACAGATCTTTAATGGTAATACTGGGTTTGGATGCCTTAATCCATTTCTTCTTTCTCTTCCTGCTCCCACAATTATCTGCTTATTTACGATGTATAGTAGGCAAAACCACCTACATTTCAATAAAAGAAAGAGATAACAATCCCAAACTTACCACCGCTACCTAACTGCCATCTAGATTTTAAGTATGTTTCCAGTTCTGTCTCATAACAGGTGAACAACATATCAAGTATAGAAAAAGTTGTAGTTCTAGATATACAACTGAATGGACCTCAGCAGTTTAATTTTAAAGCCAGCGCTTGTAAATTTATCATGCTTAGCTATCTTCATTCTTAGGCACTACCATTATATATTAGAGTACAGTAAGAGCTACCATAACTCTATAACAGAATAAGGTCTTAAAACATTATGAATTTACAAGGTGCCTTTTTTCCCCCTCCAAGATACGACTGAGTTCTTAGATGAGAAAAACTGAAAAGAATCTTCAGGATCTTCTTATTTTGCCTAAATCTAGGGAGACACTAAGAATTATTAAATATTTTAGTGTCCTGCAAACCTCCAAATTGTCTGTAGTACACTCATTTCAGACCGTAAGCCAGGTGAATAACAAGATCTTTTTTTAACTGCATAGCCAAGTCTTTCACTACAAAGCATCAAATGTAGTTGTGTGGCAAAGTGCACTTCTCAGTGTCCTAGATATTTGAAAATAGTAGGTATCCAACTAAGGTCTCAAAGTCTTTGTTACTTTACAAATATTTAGTGCAACCTAACAGGCTGTTTTTCTGCGCTCTCATTGAAGGCTGGAACGGACTCACTAAGTCTCCCTGGATATTAAATACAAAGGCTGGATAATTTCAAGCTTATCCATCTTAGACTAGGAGCTCCTGAATAACTGACTTCTTAGCACTATGACAATGAAACAATAAGTAATTTCTATTCTTTTAATTCCTCTAAGCTACCTTCGCTCTTCTAATATATTGATAACAGAAATGAGAACAAATTTTCAGCATTTAAACTTTCATAGATACGTCACTGTCACTAAGACAGAATATATCATAATCAACATGCATTTGAAGCTGAGTTAACATCATCCTCAACTAAGAAAAGTGGTAGATGTGGTTATAGGTAGTCTGTTTACTTTGTTAGCAATTCAATCCATAGTAAACTAGTTCAATTCGCTAGTCCATGAACATCACATACATTTACACTCCCATTTCACGCTACATCAATCTAACACTCTCAAGAGGAACTGTCTATATGCAATCCAAATGGCTTTTCAGATGAAAAATAAGGGCAATAGCCTTCTATCTCTGGAGACTTGGGTTCAAATCCTTGATTAGGTCATAAGTTAAAATTAGTTTGGTGCTCTCATCCTTCCTTACACAACTGCTGCTCATTCAGTCAGATGTGACCAGCAATCCCTGCTCAAAGGAAGGCTGCCCAGGGCTACTCTTAGTCAGGAACCCAGGTGTGTTGACATGAATATGGAGGGAAAGAAGGGAATGTGAAAGGGGAGAAGAGAAAGAGGGAAGAAGAGTTCTCATTGTTTTTAGCAATATTAAAAGAATTTCTTTCTATTATCCTGACTCTTTTTTTAAATGGCCAACAAGCATGTTGAGACAGAGCTGTACTTCTGACATTTGAGAGTGAAGGGCCTTCTTACATGCTTTGGTTACATACAGACTATATATAATATCTGCAGCTTCTAACTGGCTACTCAAAGAACAAAGTGAAGTGGCAAAATCATACTTTAAACATCCTTGTGATCATGATTAAAGAACCATCTTTTTCCAGATTTATATACTGAACCCTTGGTATCCAGAACTACCAGACAAGCAATTACCACTTGTCACCTGACACGCATCAGAAACATGAGCTCAGACTATTCACCTCAGGCTCTCCCTGGTTTCCAGCTTTGAAGATATTCAGTCAGCTAGGACAGACAGTCCACAATCCTGTTATTCCTTCTCAGAGCTGTCAACCCACACTAACAATGAAAGACTTCCTATACTTTGTAGAACATAGCAGTAAATCAGTGCCATCTGCACAGAACACAGCAGCACCCTCTGCATTATAAATGTCTCACTGAAGTACATTATTCCATTATTCCAATTCAATAGCAAGTGATTGTCAGAAACTATGCTGTACACCCAAGTGCATGTTAATTTTTAGCTTATCCTATTTTCCTCTGTACCAAAACTATGTTGCGGTACATATGTGTATATAAAAAAATGACATTCAATTAGGAGCAAAGTGTTTTACACTCAAATCCACGTAACAGGCTTATCTTAACAGTATCTCCAAAGTAAAGCATTTAACCACAACATAAACTGTAATGTGTTTATTCCCAACCATATTCCTCTGAGACAAAACAGTGTGTTATTCCCACTTTACAGGTGAGAATTGAAGTGCAAGACAGAGGAACTTGCTCAAAGCTGCAAAACAGCAGTTCTGAGACAGAGCAAAATTTGGAACCAATCAAATTCTAGACTAGCTTCTCTTTAGTTTTTCTGAGATAAGCTCCTACTGGGAAATTCTGAGTCCCATTTTCTCAAATACTCTATGATAAAAAAGAAGGAACACATGAATGACAATTACTCAAAATAGTAATTCAAAATCATGCAAAATTAAAAAAAAAATAAATAACCCAATGGCTATCATAAAGGAAAAGGCAATTTCCAAAGAAATAATCTTTACAAATCTTTTTGCTCCTCCTTGTGATAGACATGACTTTTTGGAAAAAAGGTATAGCAGAAAAATGGAACAGATATTTTTCCTCAAAACATACTCCCTCCAACAACTGGATTTTATTTAAGTGAAATAATATGTATACTCCCACTTGACTTGTACACATTTATATAAAATTTCCTGCATAAACCATAGAAAAAGAATGGATGCTTGTGATGTTAACTGACTCTCAACTTTGTTAATGTTCCTGTATCTAGCCAGCTGATGACTGAATGCTTAAATATTCACTGCAGGTTTGTGCATAGCACTATCAAAAACATTGATATTTTAATGCGTAATCTGCAATTAATTACATGAACCACTGGATATGCCATTTACACTAATTAAACTTCAATAGGCACTATTTTGCAATACATGGCTAGTTCACATGCAACACATTTTCTTAAATAAGACACTTGATTAAAGAGTATTGCTAGGATCATTGGAGTGTTTCATCATCAGTACTGGATGCAACTTACAGCAAAAGGAATATCATATCTTAATGGAATGAATACCTGGGATTCTACAAAGGTTGTGCTTGGTCAACTACTATGTTTGTCTAGACCTTGCCTGTTCAGCATAATCAGACAGATACTAAGTTCAGTCGGGACATCTGAATTGAGATTACACAGTTATTACATGCACTGTAGCTTAGAAAAAATTTAGGAATCCACAGATAATCTATCATGAGCTCTTGTAAAAACCAGGTTAGAATGCTCTGAAAGATTATTCTGATCCTACTTTGAGACTAAACTTTTGCATTTTGATGTGTCATTTTTCTTTATTAAGAACATTCAGGGACAAATTTTCCAAAAGCATTTAGGCACCTAGTGATGCGAATAGGCAGCTTGTGTTATTTTTCAAAATCACTTAGGCAGGTTAGACAGCTAAATCCCACTGAAATTAGTGAGAGTTAGGCATCTGACTTAGGCACTTAGAAAAATTTAGCCAACGCTTATTTACATTTTCAGGCTTCTAATCATTTTTGAACATCTGTGTGATAAGCTTTGATTTATTTAGGCTGGTTCCCAGTACATTACTTTCTATCACCTGACTGAAAGAGCACACCTCATTAAGCAAGTTGCAGATTTTTCTTGCAGACCAAGTTAAACAGACATACAAGTGAAAGAGATGACAAGATTTTCTTCTACAATTTAATTTTTTTTTCTTTAAATAGGCAAAGAGACAGTATGGACTAGTAGATAATGCAAAAGGACTCTTATGCTAAAATCTGTTCGTTGACTCAATGAGCTTTTTAATAACATTTAATTTGGTTTAGCACAAAATAAAGAGTGAACATTTAAAAGCTGGCAAAATACAAAGCATATTATAAGTTGATCAGATTATTTTTCTTATCTTATGACAAAAAGAAAATCAACCTCCAAATGATTTCTCCATAATTAAATGTTGAAATAGTAAAATTTTAATTACATTTGAGAACATGACAAAGTCCTGATTTTACCAGAAAATATTTGTCTCTCCAGATCTTTGGTTTATAGTTTTTCATTGAATGAGGAACTCTGGGTTATGAAATATTTCATGAGTAAAATTTTGTAAAACTGAGACTGTTTTAACCATGAAATGTACTCATATTTTTCTAAACTAGAAAATATTTTGGCCTGATTAGTTTTAAGATGATGTTCCATGGAAAAGAGATTAGTCAGACTATGTCACAACACTACAATATGTCCTTTACACCAGCTTAATAGCTTTTGAATGCACTAGCAGATTTCTACAATATCTGATTTTAAACAAGTGAGATCTGAAAGTGAAGTTCCTCTATGTGCCATGAAAATTGACAATTAAGACAGAGAAGAGACAGATTAATAAGTGTTGTCACTAATGGAAATACTACAGGTGAGTGCTACAACTGTCTGAATTCTCTTTGACCTGCAGACACAGGTTCCTGATGCCCAGCCAATGGAAGACTGGGAGGGACTGATGGTATCAATGAAGGCGGCTCTCTGAAAACAGATTGGGCATCAGACAGGGGTACTCTGAGGCAGCCAAGGTGGGGAAAAAAGTAAAAAAGCAAATACATTAGAAACCAGCCTCCAACAGTGTGATCAAACACCAACAAAACACAGTTTACATCAATTAATTTTTTGAGAGACTATTTTACATGTTTTTTTTTTAACCCTGTAACAATTCTGATTTTTTGGAACTTCATTTTCAAACAAATTTACCTTGAAATAATTTTAAAATACCCAAGAGACTATCTGGGATTTTTTTCCAAGCTGTTACTTTGCTTTCTTTTACAAAAGAATTTTTTCCAGTATATAGTTCTTTTCATTAGAGAGAATGAAATGAAAGAATTGGCTGCCTCTGATGATTCATAATTGTACATTCTGTGGCTTCAATGACAGGATTTTTTTTCTTTTTTAGCAGGCATTAATTTATCCAAGGAGTACAAGTCTAAAGCTGTCTTTCTATGTATATATGCTGCAGTTTATCTCAAGGTATAAATTTAATAATTTCCAATCTTATGTTTACATAAAGGGAACAGTGAGGTCCAAATGTAAGACGTTATATATCATAAAATAATAATCACTCTAATGGGTGGGTGCTCAAGTTGATTACTGACTTAAAGCTTACAGAATAAATGAAGTAGGAGAGGGCTAGAAGCAAGGAAAGATACATAGAATACATCAAATCTAATTAGGCAAACGTATCCCTCCAGCCTACTTAGTCTGACCTAAGCTTTCCACTGGGAAACCAGAGTTCAGAATGGTATTTCTGCAATGTAATTTCAGGTGCAACAAAGTCACATTAAAGAAGTAGCTGAGAAGCTATTTCTCATGCCGTGATTGGATGGCTAGAGAAGCAAACGGCAGGCAATGCTGCCCACCCCAAATCTATAACAAAATAACTTATTTCACTACCTGAAAGCCTCTAATTCGATTTGCCCACATATATACAGTGTGCTCTAAAGAACCAACTTTAATTGAGTCATATCTGTGACAGGGACAGGACAAACCACCTGAAAAATTACGTTTTCTAGGTTTCCCCTAGGAGAGTTAATCTTTCTTGAGCCAAAAAAAAACTACTTGGGTTGACGACAAGTTTCTATATGATTTATAAAACTGCTAATTTAAACAAAAAATCAGATAATCCTTCTTTCCCCAAAAAAATTATTCTACAAGGCTGCTGGCTATAAATGCTGTAAAAAAATTAATGGATCATTCACATGTCCGTTGGAGGGATTTCTGCAACTAGAAACTCGGGGCCTAAAATGAAGTATTAGAGCATTTGTGTTTCCAGATTAGAAAAGTTGCAGCACTGCCTACCCAAACACTCCACAAACATACAACCTTAATTCTGAACTCATGTTTCTCCAGGCAGTGACAAAGTGCTATATTGACAGTTGAAGCAAAATAAGATGACAATTAATACAAGAACATTATCTGGTTGAGGTCGTCTTTACAGTTATGCATGTGTGACTGAGGCGGAGGTATTTAAGGGGGTAGCTTAGGTACATGAGTATGAAGACAAGCTTGTCAAAGAAATAGGTAAGTCAATTATGTTAACCACAGACACCAAGGACAGGAGAAACAAGTCTACCTAGAGGTCCATATTAACTGTGCTCTTCTCTCTTTTTCTGCATCAACTCTGGTCACCTGAGTTATGCAGAATAAAAAGGAATCTTTCTCTGTGCGGGTGCACCATCAAGCCTTATCCAGCATTGCAAAATATTTCAAACAAAGCCAACTGGAGCTGCTGTCCCATGAAGTTTATGTCATTATTGACTACTTTGACAGGAAACACATTAAACAACCTTAGCTCTCAATTAACAATGTATTTGATGTGAGGCTTATATTAAATTTTTATTAGATTTTGTTTAAGCACAGTTCTCTAAATATCTTAACATCACAATAAGGAAAGAGATTACATAATAAAGACACATACCACTCAGCAAAAATAAAACCAGCCTCCGGTACCTACTGGGGTTTAATTATCTCGAAAAGAGTAATAATGCATCATTTAATCTATAAATACAAATATATCTAAGAACTCCTTAAAATTCCTTCTATATGGATAATGTAATCATATCAGTCAATGTCCCACCACCCTTCCAGTGCCCCGGGTCTGTCAAATGATATGTAAAACAGGCTTTTTAATGTCCTTTTTAATCTGCTTTACTTTTCACTTCCCCTTCTCCTTTGTCCCCACTCAGACTCAATTTCTAACAGACCACACTCAAAAAATCCTATTTGACTAGCCAAAGTTCTTTCCCAACCCCAAATCCAGGTTTTATTAAAGAGAACACATTGCTCATGCAATCTCACATTCAGCTCTTGGCATAAATAATTTAACCACAAGCTGACTCGGTTGGCTATGCTTACAGAATTTAAAGCCATCCCATCTAGTTTAACATAGATGGAAGCTCCAGAGAGGGTAAGGACAGAGCAGATTCAGCTTGCAGTGAGGCTGCCCAAAAAGCTCCATTCTTAGTTTTCTTCAGAGTCTCTGTATGTCTAATGCAGAGGAGTGATGGCACCTCAATTTCCACTGCTTTCTGCTGGCGTTCAGAATGCTGCTGTATCTCAGTTTCTGCCATGAAAGATCATTTCGTTCCCAGAGGATCAGAGTTCAAGAGGTTCTTGAAGACAAGTTTGAACATTCCTTGTTTGGACCTTACTTATCATTCACATTAAGATTCTTTCTACACAGCACCATTTCTAGTGTAAATACTTCTGCTCTATTCCACCAACTCACTGTGCAGTCAGACACTTCCATAGCAATTATAAGTGAGCCACAATAGTTTACTGGCAGACTAATTATTACTTTCTCTATATAGTCCTTGTACTATAGACAACAGGGCTGTATATTTTCCTTTCAAATACAAGTTTTACAAAGAACTGAAAGGTTCTTTTTGCTCTTCAGCAAAATGTTCCAGTAACTAGGTGTTGCTTTTTGTATTTCTGTATGTATATCTGAGAAGGTAATTGCCTTCCTTTCTTAGAGAAGTTTCTCAGAACAAACTATTTTCATAGGGACTCCACTTCACTAAGAATACAATAGGCAAAGGAACAAACCCTGAGTGACATATCTTTCAGCTATCATTAATCAATGTATGCAAGCCCATATATGTGTACATTTATAGATATTTATGTACAGACACAAATATATGTGCACACACAAAAAGCTGTCCCAGAACACTTCTGCATAAATGCCCATAAACACTACCATAAGCAGTGGGTAGGACAAATAAAAAAAGGCATCCAGAATTTGCGAACACAGCTTGAGAAAGGATGTTCAGTGCAGTGAAATGTTGGTACTCTAAGTTAATAACCACCATAAAACACTTTGTACAGCTGAAAATCACTGTGGTATCATGTGTCTGTCAGGGACAGAAAAATGTTACCTCCTTTCCAAGAGGTACAACAAGCTTGGATTCCACGAGAGAATAGCACTAATATGAAGAAGTTCATCAGTATTAGGTAGTAATTTCTGGAGCCCACAGTAACATGTTTTCTAGACTTCTAATAATCAACTTCCAGCTTAGAATTAGAAGTTCATGGGTTTTCTCTTGAAAACTTTGGACAGCAAAACATCGAGACAAACTGTCCCTCCAGATGTGTATCTGGCAAACACAGATGAGAAGCCCTCACCCGTATGACACGGGTAATTCACAATTGACAAGACTAATTCACCTCAATGTACAAGGCACCAAGATATTACAATGAAAGATATAAGAAAAAAACAAAACAAAACAGCAGAGTGGCAGGAACTATGATGCCAGATGAGAAGATTCTGACAGTCCTTTTCAGTGGTGAAAATTTATTTAGAGGATCAGGAATCAGTAAGTTCAGATACTTGTCTGAATCTCCTCATTTGTGAATAAATACAGGATTTCTACTGTCACACCAAAGATAACACAAAAGCTAGAGGTAAAAGAGCTGAGAAGGATTTGAAACTGTGGAAGCAGCCAGTATGGAAGATGATTCCTGCCTTCAGAAAAGACAATCTATTTCCAACATAACCATATTTAGACCTCAAGCATGAATTAAATATAGGATATTTTGTTTAAAATCATACTAAAACTGTATAGCTTCAAAGTTCAAGTACAACTCTAATTCTATCTGGTTTTCACTCAGTATACAGTAGCAAAATACTTGAAAATAAAGGAATTGGAAGGAGAGGAAACAGAGAGAAAGCATGCCTAGCACGCCATGGGAAAAAAAAATCTACATTCTGAGTCCATTTTACCAACATGTTCAAAATTGTTATTTTCATAGAGATTAACAGAAAGTGGGTAAATGCAGAATTCATCCTGGTAACAATTTCTTCAAAAGATGACCAAACACCTTGAAGCACGATAAGAGCAGAAGTTGGTTAATACTAAACCTGCAGGCACCCGGAAACTCTGTAACAGCATTGTGTTTCTAAACATACCAGTACACAGCAATGCCAAGCCATTTAGAGAGCAGCAGAGCATTCTCCACAATGGTCTAGCTTTGTGCAACATGATCTGTCCCAACCCAACTCTTTGCTGCACTGCTGGAATAAGCGCTTCCCTCCAGAAAGAGAAGAAAGGGTTAAAGGGCTGGACACAAGCTTGCCTTCCTGACGGCTATGCTTCTCTTTCTCCTCATTACTTCATACATATTCCCTTTTTTGTGAAAAAAAAAAAAAAAAGGAAATAAAAGGGGAAGGGGGAACAAAAAAAAAAAAAAAAAAAAAGGGGAAGGAGAAAAAAAAAAAAAAAAAAAAAAACAAAACAAAAAAAAAAAAAAAGGAAGGGGGGGGGGGGAAGAAAGAAAAAGATAACCATTAGTTCTTTTGGGTTCATTGGGTGCCCAGCTATGTGCACAGAGAACTGGCTGTCTGGAAACAGACAGGGGAGTGAGACAAGACCCTGAGAAAGATTTCTGCCAAGGATTTCACTGACCTTCATCTAACACATTAAGTAGCATTATAAGTGGCACGCCTGTATCAAGAAAGATTTAACTGGCAAAGCATTATCAAACTCCCTATCTCCAATGTTCATGTAAGTTCGAGACATCCAGCCTGATGAAATATATAAGTCATCCAATTTCAAAAGGAGCAGTTTTATCATTTCAGAAGACAAATTAGAGATTGCACCTAAGACTACTTCATGGGAAGTGTTTGGAGAAAGATCTTGACTGGCTACAGGTTTTGCAGATAACTGAGGTTTTGCAAAGTAGCTTAATTCAGTGCCTAAAAAGAGAAAAGGAACTCTAACCACTTACTATGTGGACAGATTTCCTACTTATAGGTGGCTCTGCTTCTAGAGAAAATACTGCTTTAAGCCAGTCACACAAATTCAAGGGCTGGAAGTTTAGGGTTTTTTAAGAGCTCTCTGCTCTATGAAAGATAACAGCATCAACCATTTTTTGTGTGTGATCAGTACTAAACTGCAGACAGAACTTTTCAAGGAGTGTAAATATGTCAGAATCCCATGGATTTACAGAAGAATGTAATTAATCTGCCAACAAACCTGAAGTTAACTGCACATATTTAAAAAGGACCTAAAAGTAACCAGATATCCCATAAACTTGACAGCAGTAGGCACAAGTGTCACATCTGGTAAGGGTGGCTTATAGATAACAGAAGTGAATCAAAACCTCCTTGACTTTGTTAAAATTAGGGGAGACAATTAAAGTAGGAATGCTATGATCTTCATGATACAAGGAAGGCAGTTAAAGAACTTCCTTCAGATTTTCATCTTTCTATGTTCACTTTATTTTGTTTATCTTTCTTTGTCTCACATTTTTCTTTAAACAACACTTCTAACAAGGAAAAAACAAGAGTCACTTAATATGTCACCAGCGTCCAAAGTTTTTCATAAAAGCCTTCTAAAAGCATAAAATTGAAGACAGGAATTTTAGGTCTAATAAAATTTTTCTGCTACATTTAACATAATTTGATTCCTGCCATACACAGCCTGCTTGCTGATTGACACATCAAGTGTTTTTATTATCCCTTCAACTGAGGAGTATTTTCTGTAGTAGGACTACTTTTGGTCTTTGACCTGAAAAGAAGTTTCAAATACAGCTTATAGATCACATTCACTAATGCAATCAGCCCATTTAGGACTTGGCCAGTTTGCACTGTTTCAATGCAGAGGTTACTTGGCTTAATTATACCTTAACAGTTAAGGTTCCATTGTCATATTTTTCTTCTTCACCTACAAGTAGTTCTGTTTATTCCCAACTCAGCAGCCAAGATATTGACTAAGCTGGCTTAGGTCAGTCCACCTGGCAATTCCAGCCTCAATCCTTACATTGTTTTCCAATAGCTTGCTTTATTGATTTAATGTTCTTGGTTTTGACTTCAGGATCTTACTTTTAGCCTTAACCCTGAACTATGATCTTGGCTCAGGTTTTATTTTACTGTTGCCTCAAACAGTCCAAAGAAATTGCAGTCGAATGTGTCTGCAAGGCTAAAAGGGAAGAAACTAAATTAAGCATCAGTAAAAAGGCATGCAAGCCCTGTTGCAAACTAGCTTCACAATACATATTTTTCAATCTAAGTGCATATTACTCCATATCAAAAGCAATCTTCAAAACAACAACTTGTACCATTTCTTCTGCTCTACTAAACCTCTGGAGAATCACCGATCCTCTCTGCATAGTTCACTTGGTGACCTTTGGTCTCTAAAGTCCTGAAATGTTTTCTATTTATATGGTTGAATTAAAGACAGCAAGTCCGATTTTTTACCATCTCGCACTTTGTTGAATTACTTTTGTGCTGAACAAACTATATAATCTCATTATTCCTATTGGGTAGCATTTCCATTCACGTTGTTCTGTGGAGAATCAGGCATACAAATCAGACTTGAACTGATGCTGGGAGGCCCTTACCTGTGAAGCTGAGGGCAGAATGGGAGTTTTACAACAGGGATTGTTCTGATATATGAATTTGCATTTTGCAAAAATCCAGTGGTAGTTACTTATTTAGTTCTGTACTGCAGTTCTGCAGCTGAAGTTAGCATTCTGCCAATGCATTCAGCTTGTTCTATTTATTTTACTGAAAAAAAGCATAAAAGATTTGTGTGTGAATAGTTCTAAATATATATATTTTCATTGAACTAAAATATTGTTTGGGTTGGTCAGTAAAAGCTTTCAAGAAATGTATGCTTATGGAAGTGTTTATTTCTGCAAAAATAAATATTCCATTATTTGTGTGGCTGACAGTCAGCTTTGTTGTAGTTCCAGATGAAAAAGGGAGTATGTTGATTAGAGAAAATACAGCTATGTTCCATATTCCTCCCCTGCTTCAATAAGAGAAGAGCATTTGCATATTAATTCCAGGACTGAACAGCTGCATTCCCTAGAAAGCACCATTCATTGCACCAGTGAGCCCCTGAAAGCAGCAGGGGGAAAAAAAAAAAAAAGAAAAAAGGAAGAAAGAAGAAAAAAACCAAAAACCCAGAAAGAAGCTGGCATAAAACTTAAGGTGGATAGAGACACTGTTTTTGCAACTCTCTATTTCCAAAAGGAGTACTTTTCATTTTAAGGAGTGCACACAGACATTTTTATGCAGCCTATCACAAGAGTATTCCAACTATCTGATGAGCAAAAGGAATACTACTGTTTCCATTTCACAACAAGGCAAACAGAGGCATAAAGGGATTATTTAATAGATTTAGAAAACTATTTACCTATAAGTTTAAGTCTTTATTCTATGTAGAGAGCTAGATGATTTGCCCTGAATTACACAAGAGAGCCATGTCACAACCAGAAAAAAATTCCATCTCTAGTTGCCACTTCCTTGTCTTATACTTTACAATAAAGGTTCATACTTTTTTCTCTACCATTTTGTTACATAACTTTAAAATATATTTAAAGCAGAGATAAACCATTTTTTTTACAAGAACTGCAATGAAGGCTTAGGTGTGTCTGTAAAAATCTGTGGAGATGGAAGGAAAGCTGCCTTCTGTGAGGCACTGAGCATCCACAGTACCGTAACTTACTATGTTTGAAGCCCAAAATAGTATTAAGACAAAATAATATAAATTCCTATCTCTAGTTGGAAGTCACCCATGTTTTCTACATTTGTGCGTTATCTCTGCAGCTGGTGATGACCCCTGTGAACAAGAGATGTGAATGAAAAGAGATAGCCTCCCACCATGGCCTCAGAGGGGAAAATCAGTGGGAATCAGGAAAATCTCTCTTCATTCGCAGGACATACTGTACTTCATTTTCCAGGAATCCCAAGTGTCAAGTCAAACTAGAAATGGTTACATAGAACAGACCAGCAGAATATTTCTTAATGAAGGTCTATAAGAATAGTAGCACTTAATATTGGAAAACACAAAATTATGCCACTGAAGATCCAATACTGGAAACATTTCCACTGCTGGCATCACTATGTCAAAGCAAATGAATAGGGACTACTTTTATAGGCCATGAAGACATAAAGTTCCACAGTATATTAATCTAGTTTAAGAAGCTCCCCTGCTTCCAAGTTACTTCGGTCACTGACTTCTATTCCTACAGGTACAGCTGTTCTGGGACCATGTGGAAAATTCAGTTAATACAATTACGCAGGCTAAAAATAACTTTCCTAAACACTGTTGTATTTTATTCAGCCTGCTTGAATTCAGTAATTTTTTTTCTGCTTAATATTTACTAGCACTGCAAGCAATGACAGCAGAATGCTTCATGACAGTGTTTCAAAAAATACCATTTATCAATGGTTTAGAGAGAAAAAGAAACATTATTGGTCCTAATAAATATCATTAATACCTACTGGCCTTGAAGTTAAGGACTTGAGAGACAGCTGCTGTCCCCAAGAAGTGTCTCTAGCAGGTTACACTGCCTCCTCCCTCAGCAGGTTCACAGCCACCAAGCATATTTGCCTAGACTCCTATCCAGCCACACAGGACTTCACATGCTCCACAACCTACAATGTACAGTAAAATGCCATCTTTTCTACAACTCACAGAATCCTATGCACAATACCTGATTATTTATGTTTTCTTCAAAAATGTGCTCTATGTGCTAGCAATAAAAATTACGAGCTTGCTCAGCTGCCTCTTGGAACTTCCAACAGTGTTTTTATACAGACTTCTACTTATTCCTCCTCCCCTATATGTTTTCCTTCTTCTATATTAGAACTTAACGGAACTTTTAAAAGATAGAATCTTAAGGTAAAGGCAAAGTAACATTTTTAAAGCTTATTCAGCTGTAACTATGAGATCACATGGTAAGCTACCAACAACTGAAATCACGCAAAGGAGAAACGTCAACTCTGACAGAAAATGTGTTTGAAAGAATTGTGGTCACAAACAAAAAGAGGGAAAAATAAACATAAAAAGAACTCTAGCATTTCTGGAAATGCTAATCAGCTTTATGTTAGTCTTCTGAAGGACTCAGATGAGCTCCTGTCCCACAACAGATTACTTGTTTTTTTTTAAAGAAAACATACTTTGCTTTTTTCCTTTCCTCCCATTTTCTAAGAAGAGTTCCTGATCAGACTAGCAATTAACAACACCACTAACAATGTACCATACTATGTTCAGGAAAGCAAAACTTGCCATAGAAGAGAAAAATTGTACCTTCTGCTGAGTTCTTTCAAGAATGATTTTCATATTTGCCAGTTTTCACAAAACAGCATTCCATCACCTGAAGCATTTCATTGTGAGTTGTTGTCCTTCAAGCTTGCTTTTAATAAGATTGAATTGTTTTCCATTTTACATTCTTTTATCCCACAGTTACATGAAAATGTGCAAGAGAGGAGAAAAAAGATTTTTAAAGTAACCCACAATTGTAAGAACAACTATGAAACCTAGATACAAGGGTTGGGTTAGATACAAGAGAAGCTCTGATATGATGTGAAAAGCGGTTACAAAAAACCCAGGGAATCTTCTACTATGGTAGATGTAAAATTACATTTTTCCTTTACTAAATTATCAAGGATTAAATATGGTCTTATGAAAAGGAAGACAGGTAGAAGATTATCTGTTCAAAATCTGAAGTTCTGTTTTCTACTTCTTCAGACAGAACATCTACGATGGAATGATGGACAGTCAACTCTAGCATATATTCTCATTAAGCACCTCTGCCACTTTCCTTTTGCTCCACTCTTTCCGGTCACCCTCCATATATTTTTTCCCACTTCTCTCTCTTCATGCTTTCTCATATTGATGCAGCCCATAATTTTAATTTTTCCCTTTAATTTCTACTCATTTAATAGTTTTACTGGCTTTATGCCCTATTCTTCCTGCCATCATGAGGTATTGCCTAGAGTGGAGAATTGAAACAATTGAGATATTTGAACAAGCTGAGCTGGTTGAATGACTGAAGGTTATTTTCAAAAAGAAACCCATAAATTTTTAACATTGTTTTGTTTAAGATTTCAGTGTAATTAAGACTTCACTGAACCCAGAAGTTTTCAAGAAGATGGTTTTTTGCAAGTTCTGTTTATCTGAACACAAATGCATGAGAAAACATTTTACACAGTTAGCTGGAAGCTTGCATTTTACAAAACCCCTTTGAAAAATTACCTTCAATGAAATAAAAAAATTTCTTTTAATTATTTTATTTCACAGCTATCTTACCAAATTCTCCCCTCCAGTATAAACTCCTTTTAGGGACTTACTCCAGTTTTATCTTAGCTGCCCTGCACTCTGTAGAGAACCCTGATAGTCCTCAGACTACTGAGATCAAGGCCTTCCCAGGAAGCTTCAGTAAAGAACCACAACTTCATCAAAGTCCATGGATTTATACATGCTAGCACTAAAGCGCACACGAGTCTGACCTCCCTCCTGATGGCAAGTTGGCAATCCTGTGTATTTGATCAAAGAATCCTTTCTTTCATCTTGAAGTAGATGTAAGTTATAGGGATTCACCAAGCAAGGTGCATGTATTTGCTTAAACAATTTCTGTGAAACAGCCAGGATTTGCAGGGGTTAGCTTGGCAGATGCCTCAATTGCGTGTTTGTTTAACCAAGTTTCATGGTGCCTGCTCTGTACTGCTTGGTAAGTGCCCAAGGAATAAGTGTCTGGGTTCAGATGCAGATCAAAAATGTCCGAAGCTGACTATCCACACCTCATTTCTGAGCTATTTGATTCAAGTTAGCGTTCTGCAGGACTGATTTACTCAATATGAAATTAATAGCAAATAACATCACTCTTTCTTACCGCAGTTTTCATACCAGACAGAAATAACTATGGTATACACACATTAAAAAGACATCGTTCTTTTACAGAAGGCTGAGAGAAGACATGTAACGCCAGGACTGCAGAGTGTCATCTAAAGATTATTATCATATTAATTTATATAAAGGTTAAAAAGTCCTGGTATTACTTATTGCATTTGTGCCACTATGAGCAAGTTAAGGTTGTGGTGCCACATGAAGCACAAATTCAACTGAAATGTAAAACAACCAAAATTTACAAATAGACTGGAAACTCAGATAGGTCTTTGGTCTGACGGACAGATTTTGAAGTGCAATAGAGATACAAAGGACTTTAAGCCACATCCAAGCTAAATGTTATTAATGAAAAAGAAAGAAAAAATCTTTGGATTCCCTACATTATAAGAATTTGATTTTCTGTGAATAATTAAGTTTTCTTTGTGCTTTAGAAGTAATCACCCACAGCAGTATAATTCTGACTTAACAATTTATCTTCTGACAGACCTGCAAAGTGCAAGAATGATTTTATGGTGGGTCACTGTGGATAGGTATTTCTCAGTGTTCACTTACTTGTAAACACTGCATATTGCTAGAAAATTGACGTTTTGATCCCCTCCTACTGATTCATTAGAGCCCCAGGTCACTCAGGGTTAAGGAAAAAAGCAGTCTATAGCCACCTCCCTCCAGTTAGCTTCAAAAGGGCAGAAATATTTACTTGAAAACAGAAACTTTCACAAGCTACTCCGATATGCCTGTATAAAACTCTGAAATCAACATTCTGTGTCTTCCCTACTACCACAACTCTTAAAAAAATTTCTATGTCCTTATTTGTTAGAAATTCATATTTCTTGGAACTAAAATTCAGCTCAAATTTGGAATTGAGCAAATTGCCTGGTTTCAGTGTACCAGATATAAAACTGCAAAAGCAAATCTACAGGTGAGTGAATATTCTCCCATTATTCACAGATATGCATTTAACTTAGAGATTTTACATGTAACTTAGATTTTGTTACTCACAGTGAGTAGCAACCCTACAGCCCTTGCCAAAACATGATTAGATTTTCATACTAAATTATATGTGCTTTACATCACTGGAAGGTCTCAAAGAATTCTTCATAAACATATGGGAATATTTTCATGCTAAATTACAGTCTCATTTAAAGTGAAAAGTTTATAACATAAAGCATGGTGCGCACATTACATAAATTGAGATACGTCTCAAGAGAATAATGCTTTTTCCCCTTTCTTTTTCTCTTTCAGAAAAGTATGAGAAGATTCCAACCTACTTCTTGGGAACCTGATTCCTCAAGAATACATTATCTGTCATTGCATTCAGGTCTGGCTACTGGGATAAATGAAAGCTGTCTACTGCTAAGCTCAATCATCCCTGTGCTACTCCTTTCTCTCATTTCTCCTAACACATTTTTTATATTTCAGATAGAGAAAATCTAGTTTCTTTTCACTGAACTAAGTCTTGATGTTTGTGAAAAAAACCAAAACCAAACAACAAAAGAAAAAGGTAGTCAAACTTTCAGAGCCTAATGAAGCAAGCTGTAGCAGAAGTCAGATGTGGTTATTTTCCAGGCACGCCATGCTGCTCCTGCCAACTCGGCTACTTGCCCTTTCCTTCTGCCTCAGGGAGCTGTAGACAGCCTGTACTGCCGGCCTTGATAATTCACACAAAGTTTAAATTCAGCATGTCTTCTTGCAAAAGAGATTTTGCAAATGCAAAATCTTTTATGTTTATTAATTTCTTTCAAACAGACAACATGTGATAAACATTTTTATGATCATTTGATCCACTTTGATCCAGGATTAGTTGATTTACAACATGCTAGGAGAATAAGACCACAATATAATAAGGAGCTTAAAAGAGTTAAATATAGAAGACCTCAACGTATCTGAATGTCACTGCCAGTATACATATACTTTCCTACACCAGGCAAGATTTAATTCTTTATCAGTCACATAGTGTACAAAGTTTAAAGATACTAAAGCAAGTCTATTATACTGAAAGGATAATGGTACCTTCTGAGAACTCAAATCCACCCTAAAAGAAAAAACAGATCTAACTTAATTCTTTCTGCCCTTATAAAGAAAGAAACTGTGATACCAAAAGAGGCAAACAGGACTCCAGTCCCCTGAATTAAATCTCAAGAAGCAAACCTGAGGGTACCTTATCACAGTTGTCAATGACAAGGCAGAAAGAAAGCCTATAGGCCTGGTTGTACTGCTGCTATCAACTGCAAAATATCAGCAAATTCAAATTTCTGAAGTGCATTGTGTTTGTATTTCAGTACTGCATATACTATTCCCCTATAATCATTTAGAATGAGTCTTTTATCTTTATTTACTTCACCTGTAATCTGAAAGAAGTAGTGTTCCTTGCTGTCATATGAATAAGAAAAATGAAAAACCATTTAAAAAAAATTCTTCCATCCCTAAACGTCATTTCACATGAAACTCTGTATTTATATTCCTTCAGGGTTCACTGTGCAAACCTGCATATTAAATGAGTGAACAGAGAATTCTCTGAAAATGACTGTTGACTAAATGGCAAAAACATGTACTCCCATGTACATTCATGCTTCGCTTTGAGGTCATGGTCTGGGGTCCAGCAAAACTTAGATTTGTGCTCTCTCTCAAAAAAGACACAAATGCCATTTATTGGAGAGTTTCTGGATAAAGTGGTATTTGTCACAAGTAAAACTTGCACTTTTTCTTGTGTCCCAAAATACATTTGCTTGCATTCATTCAAAACACTCCAGGTTCACCTACATCTCTCAACATACCTGGTCTAAATACTGGTGGTTTTGCCATCAACCCTGTAAGCTACTGCAGAGCAGGAAAAACAAAAAGGGGGGGGGGGGGGGTGGGGGGCTTTTGTAAGACTACATGTAAGTTTGAAAAGGTATCAGAGACACAAGATGTGTGATTCCATCACCACATACCAAAACACACTTCCTGCCAAGCGTTTCCCTTCACAGCTCTGCTCAGAGCAACTTTTGGACAAACACCTTGTTTGTAATTGCTACATGGAAAAAGATACGTGACGGTCAGTGTCAGTGTGGCCCAGAATTCGGGCACAAGCTTAAAACACAACTATGTCATGAAAGTCTTGGGGAGGTCCCTCTTCATCCCCACAGCCTGTGGTCAGGTCATTACCCATTGCCCCCAGTCAGTGTCACAACACAGCTGCCACAACCTGGCACTCCAGCCCCACAGTGCAGCAGTGCCAGGATCTCCTCCTGGAGGCACCTGGGATTTTAAGTGAGGAGATGCTAGATACAGAATATTCAGAATGCAGTACTGTACATTTCTGCTGCAGGCTGCAGTAATTATTTGCACACTGAACTATAACTTTTCTGAGGGAACACATGGAGCTCCAGCACTGCAGCATCACCTAGTATTACATTTCAGGAAAACCTTTGCCTCTTATGGTTAAACTTATTACATTCCTTATTATTTTTTGACTGTTCTGGTGAAAAGCAGTGAGCTGGTCTTATCTTAATTTCTAAAGTAGCCTGAGACACAGTTCAAATTACCACAGAGGGATGGGGGGGGTGCTGCAGGCTGGTCTGGTACAGCCATCTGGTTCAGCACAGCTTCAAAACTTCAAAGGCCAGAAGCAAGGCCTTCCTTTCTCTTCCCAAGAGAGAGTGGAAAGACAAAAGTGCAAAACTTATTAAGAAACCTCTCAAACCACGCATCTACTGTTTATAAAGATCTCTTTACAAGAATATATAAACACCAAAAATCCAGAATAACTGAGGATCGAAAAGAAAGGCATGTTACCTCTGCCAAAAAGAAAAGACAGCAACAGGTCTTTGGCAATGGATTTCAGTACTTTAAAAACACTAAAATCAGGTAAAGTAGAAAATACAGTGAGAAGAGCATACCAGCTGACTATTCTTTTACCTTAAAAGAGCAGAAAAGAGAGAGGCCCCCATTCAGGCTGTAAAAAGAATATCACTACAAGAAGTTTTAGTTAGCACCCAGCACATCCAACACTTACATGGAAGAAGGAAGTTCCAACTTGGAAAACCAATTAACTTCTCCTCTTCCTGTTAATGAAATTGATCTAACCCAAACCAAGATTATTTGGTTTGATGCTAAGAACTTAACATAGGGATTTTGAAGTCTGACCTCTAACAAGTTTCTAATATGTCAGCTCATCCTGTCCATCTGGATAATTTCTAATGGTCCAAATGAATTATATGTTTTTTGCTTGTTTTGAACTGCATTGTATTTTCATGCTACAAGCTGGTAGATAGCTAGATCAAGTTACAGATGTCAGTCAGTGGAAAATCCACCCCTTACAGATGACAATCACATTAGAAACACCTTTTTTACTGAAGAGCAAATAGAAGCACAAATAAACCACAGTTCGAAACAATTTCAGACCCCTCCTGAAAAGAATCATCTTTGTGACATCAAAGAAGCATTTTTTGTTAAGTCAGTCTTCTGTATTATTCATGACACACACACACAAAATAGGTAAAGCATTCACCTCTAAGAAGATTTTTTTTCTCTTTTACAAATACGAGATCTTGTCCTGCATCCTGTAGCACTCCAGGCAGTCAGTGCCACTGACAGTGCTTCATTTACTTTCCTGCTGCTCATTATCTCATCTACATATTTTGACCCATCTACCTGAGACCAGAATGTTGGGGCTTTTTTCCTGAACATTTGTAAACAGCTCAAAAGAGCAAGTCTCCTGCTCCCTGGCTAGTCAACAGTAGTTAACTGATTATGGTACTAATGCAGAAGAAACAGAAGGCTGTAGAAGAGGGAAAAGGTAGCCATCTCTACTGTTTGGGATAGACCACAGAGACATTATAAAACTGGAGGTTTGTATTTGCTCATTTAAGTGCATACAAAACAAAACAAACCCAACACTGCTGATTCTAAACAATAACTAAAGTGAAAATTTAAAAAATACCTGGCAATACTTGTCAGAAATCAAAAGCAGCTATAGGATCTCTGTATTAAGCAAAGAAAATAGAAAAAACATGTTACAGCAGACAAAATATTCTGGGTTTAGGAAATGAGACACAGCAGGGATCACAACATCTAACTCAGTCACTACTTCTTTTCTGTTTTTTTCATTTCAGTAATGCATTCTTATATTTGCCATCTCCCTCCCTTTGCCTTGGTGCATTCACAGCCATGTCATAATTTTATCTTCTTAATTAGTACCTTTAAATGAATTTACAGAGGGACATTACACCACCAACAATCCAGCTGCTAACAACAGAGTCCTCAAGAGCATTTAGAAGGAATAGTTTAGACTTGCTTATTTATTTTTGCCAACAGGAGTCTAGCACCAGCAGTTTTCCTTAACCAAGTTCTCTTTTTCTCAAGTGAACAAGTACATGAAAAGCATGGAGACTGGAGAGAAATGCAGTCTGAGGGAGAAAGCAAGTAGACTAATCAAATGGTACAAGTGCACTTATTTCAGTGTTTTTCTGTATCACTATAGTCCTCCCCTCTGATGCAGCATTAAAGAAGTTTGCCCATATTGCTTTCTTCTTTGCACACAGCTAATACCTTCTGTAACAAGTTTAATAAAATAAGATCTCTGAGTTACTAAAACCAAGTAATTTTATTTCTATTAGAGAGGTATCTTCCAGTGGTAGATATATGCCTATCACATGAGTACACAGAATGTGAAAGTAAGCACTCTGATGGAACACGAGTGGAGAAAAATCTAACGAAAAAAACATCTTCAAAACAAGGATCCAATTAGGAACTTTTTTCCTCTTTTGATTAACCTAAGGAGAGCAAATTAAGCATCAGATGTATGAATAATAACTGAATCTACCAGAATACCTATGTACTAAAGAAACATTTACTTCTGTCAGTAGAAAACTATGACCAATCAGACGTTCAGAAATAGGTTTGAATTCCATCCCTTCTCCCCTTGAATAATAGTCCAGTATAGTTGTCAGATGCTCTTGAAATATATAGGTACATGGAACAAGCTATCTTCCCTGATAAATAATTAAATTAACTGAAAAAAATTACAGGTTTAAATTCTTAATAAAATAAAATCCAAAACTGAAACCAGTTTTTAAGTGCTCCATTCTTCCTTTGTATCATCATCTGAGGGCTTTCTCTTCTGAGCAGCTGGGAGCCATCATGTCAAGCTCCGGATATTAAATGTACATGAAGTTCTCTACAGGCCTAATGAGTTACAACAGAGGTCACATTCTCCACTGCCCAAATGTAATTTGAACAATTCCTTGCAACAAGAATTGTGACACACCTGTGTATAAACACCTCTGACAGTAAAAATTACAGCAAATTTTGCTATTTCTCTTCTACAGCAGAAAGATACAGAATGGCAATGTAGTTTCCCTTATCACTGCTAGTATCAGTGACATTTTCATGTTTACTTTTCTGATTAAATTTTTCTGACCAAGTTTCATATAGGTTCATAGTACAAACATATGATCTGGTATGTGAAATATGTTTTGAGAGTTTGGAAACAACCCAGACTGCTTCCAAGTTGTATTCTTAGTACTTGAGGTAACAATAGGTTTCTCTAAACTATAAATAGTGCCTTGCTTTTCAAGCAATTTTTTTTTCCTCTGCTACAACAGTGAAATTAAGAACATTCCTTATATTTCAGGAAAAGAAGAAAACATGTTCAAATATTGTTAGATAAAATAAAACATTTCACATATGGATAAATGCTAGTTTTCTAGCACGGCAGGAAGACAAGCTGAACAGGATCATTTCTGCCAAAACCATTAGCAAATTGCCTTACGGTGATTGGATTGGCTGCAAGTCTTAGATTTTATGGCTTTGGGAATTTTTTTCCTCCTCTGCTTTGTTTTGATTTTGGGTTTCTTTGAGGGGAGGAGAGAGATATTGGGTAGGGGGAGGATCAGGGAGTTACATTAATACACACATAACTTCTATGTTAAGTCATTTCTTCTGGATATTTTGCTACTTAAGTACATCTGGCTTTGTTTAACGTCAATTTTTTAACTGAATCACATTTTTGTTGCACTAAGCTACAATACTGTAATGAAAAGCTTGAAGGAAGCAGAGGCTAAACACAATTCATCCATTTCTGCCCATTTCATACTGCTGCCACAGTCACTGACTCTGTAAAGGTATTATTCTCTCTTACCACTTTCCTGGAAACTGGCAAGCCAGAAATATATTATGTACATGCATGCATGTGCATACACACACACAGAGCTCATTTTCACAACACCTAACTCTGGTTTTCAGCAACTGCCCTGTTTTTTTGCTGTTTAAAGAATTTTTCTCCATTCTCCAGCACGTGACATCATTTGCCATTATGTATATTCCCTGCTGGAAAGGAGCTAGCACGGATGGTTCTGAACCCCCTTTCTCCATCCCACCACCAACTCAGTTTCAAGCCCTTCCTTGAAGCACTTAATCCTTCTGCTATTGAGAACTGAGCATTAGGGAGGAATCTGAAGCCATGACAACAGCTCCCTTCCTGAAGACTCTGCCCTGAGCTAGTCCAGAGGCATCCCCATTGCCCAGGCCAAACAGTTCAATGCACTCAGTAACACAGCTCTCATCTCTAGGGGGCATTGGCTTTAACGTCATTCATTTAACAAGGGAATCCCAAAGTGTCTGAATTTTGGGTTTATCGCTGTTAAATGCATGAATGCTCACAAGTTTCTTTCAAGTTTACCAAAGCTTCTAAAAGATCCACCCATCTTTGCAATTCGGATAAGAGAAATTGGTATTTCTGACATTTTAAATTCTGGAATACAAAGAGTCTGCAGAGTTGTCAATTTGCAGCATTTAAATTCTTCTGTTTGCCAATTTTCAAACAGTTCAATATTAAGTTCTAGATACTTAATCATATTTAAACAGAAAAACAGGAATTCACAAAATGCAGGCAAACAGCACCTTAAAAATAATAATTAAAAAAAAAAAAAAAGAGAGAAAAATGGTAAAAACAAAACTAGGAAGCCTGTCACCTCAGGTGCTAATTTCAGTTGCGATACTTTGTACTATGATAATAGTATAGAATAATGTGCATTAAAACAAGACAGAAAATTCTTGATATAAAACATGAAAAACCAACCCGTTGAATTTACCAATGTGGTTTCACCAAGACACTTGGTCTTCCTAAAAGGATCACTTAAGTACAAATCCAGAGTAGTGACATAGGGTAAAAAATTAAGAATATGCCAAAATACACACATCATCATGAACAGAGATCTGATTTTTTTCTAATAAAAGCAGGCTTTGTCTAACCCATTGAATATTTAGGATAGTAGATGTTTGACTTTCCATTTTCCCCTCCTGGTACGATAAAACACTAAGAGGACAAGAAGTTACTTTTTGTGAGAACTTTCTCAGTTTTAGACCAGTTAAACTCAGAACACAAACTTACAATTAGAAACATGGGGTCAATAACTTGAAGATCTTGCACCTAAATATGATATTTGAGCTACCGAGCTAGCAAGATAATATACAGAGCCCTAGCAGGCAGCACGAACATTCCTTTTAAAAGTCATGAAAAAACAAAGCCTCCTTCAGCAGCAGAGATAGGTGGAAGGCTGGGTATCTCAAGACTAATGACTTGGCATTTAAAAACAAACAGAAGTGGAAAGGCAGTCCACTTTTTCAGATCCTGATTCCTGGCAGCATGAGAGTTAGGTGTGCACAGGGGGTTCTGCAAACTCCACTGGCTGATCGGATTGTTTGCTTTCCCTGTGTAAGCAGCACTGAAACGAATACTCAGGAAACATAAGGTACAGGGAGTTGGTCAGGGAGTGAGCAAAATCAGGGTATGTAAACAAACTAATGAGATCAGTGCAAACAGCAACAGCACACTGTGTTTCAAGAAGCTTGTAACCTACTTGGTAATTTCAGTCTCCTTCTCACTGGGGCTTCTGGCTCCTAAGCAGCACGAGTAGATGAAATATTTTGGCTACAGAGAACTCCTTCATAGATCCTGTAAGAAAAATGCCAGCATTAACGGTTGTCTGTCACATTATGATTGCAAGAGCTTTCTACAATTTTTTCAATGCTTAGCAAACAAATATTATATTATAAATACTATAACATTTTATATATGTGGATGTGAAAAAGATATTCCTTGACATTTCATCTTTTTCTCAAATGGGGATGCAGATGACAAGGGGTTTTGTTGATAATGCTTCATTACATACTCTCTTGTCTCCACTGACAAAGATTTCACATAATATTTTACGAAGGCCACAAGACTGGAGAAAACTTCTTAAATTCAGCCTGATTACAGAAGTAATAGTATAAATCTCTTGAATTATATATATATATACAGATAAAAAAAGAGGGAAAAAACCAAAACAACCAAACAAAATCCTACAACCCACCAGACCCTTAACAACAGGTACTGTAGTTTTTCTTACTGTTGTGCCATTGTGCCAGGGGTGCATATCTGAAAGTAGCAAGATCACACTGTACAACAGTAATTTTTTCTATATATTTTGCCAGAGGGCCATATGACACAATGAAGTAATAAACAGAGCTCATGGGACTAACAGTGGCCAGCAAAGGGCTTCTGCTTTCTTCTCTGACTAAGGAACATGACTAAGCCCATTTCACCCTTTCTATCAACTTCTCCAGGGACAGAAGGACACAGAAATGAAAGGTGCAATGACATCTACTGTTCCTAGATAGAAGTGGTTTTGTTTTCCAAAGAACAGGCACATCTACAGGCACAGAATGGTAATGTTTCAGTTCACTATGGGGAAACTGAGGTTTACTAATATCCACATGCATAATTATTAGAAGAAAAATATTTTCAGATTGTTTCCAGTGGTATACCATCATGCTGCCCACAAAAAACCATTTTCATTTACAATCTTTTGCTAATTTTGAATTTTTGCCTACATTCTACCCCATGTGCAGATACACTCACTGTCACAATTAAAATTAAAAAAAAAAAAGCTACTCCATCTGAAACACCTACCAGTCATAAACTTACTTCAAAATATTAATTAACATCAAAAACCTAGCTGATTTTTAAGTCTGTGGGCTTAGTTCTAGCTGAAAACAACTTTGTGGAAAGAACTGTCCCTGCATTTCTTTCTTTTTTTTATTTTTATTTATTCATAAAAATTCTATCTAAGTTGTCAGTTTTAAGTGACCTGAACTTATTTACATGCACACAGCAGAGAAGAGGGTGTTTATAATAGCTCAATACAGGCAGCCCCATGAAGCAAGCCAAGCATTCCTGCTGGTCTTACATATAATCAATGAGCCTGCAGTGCATTCACTGATGAATTGGACAATGAGACTGAGGGTCTGAGTCATATTCAATCAACTCCATTTCCAGCAGCCTGTCAGGGACGATGGCAGATCTATTTTGCAATGCTGTACACATCAGCCCATTTGGGAGAGTGTGTTTTTATGTGTGTGTTAGTGTGTGTGTGTATAAATGGGTGTGTCTTTGTATATATATTAAAAAAGTGTGTATGTGTATATATAAAAATTAATTGATGGATTTCTCCAGGACTACATTTCAATGCAGTTCCTTGTTTGCCTTTTCTTAGCAACTGCAGTAACTACAGTACTGTCTATCTAGAAGCACTTTTTTCAGCAACAAGAAAATTGAAGGAAAGGGAAGCATATTCACAAAGTTGTAGCCATTCAGACTGAAGATAAAAACATTACAAGGAGATGGTAGATGCTCAGCTAAAGAGATGTGTCTCAGGGGCAGACCTCTAAATGGTCTATTAGATAGGGTGAGATAGTAAATCTAATTTGCCAAAACACAGGCGTGCTCCTCAACCTTTCATGCTGTCAATATTCTATGCTAGCTTGCAGTCTTGATAGAGCTTACGCAGTAATGAGCATAAAAACTTGGGAAGGATTTGGCTATTCTGTAGCCAGTCACCCTTTGTCTCATTAATGAATTAGTGCTCCTGAATGTGCTACACACACTAGCTGAGCAAACAGCCCTTCAGGTGGCAGGCCTGTGGCAACTGAGCACTGATGGAAAATGAAGGAGCTGTTCTAAGAAATGCATGCTTCCTAGACTTTCTGTGCTGCACAAAAAAAGAAAAGAATGAAAATAGTATATTTTTTTTACCTTTCTAAGTAACAAAACAAAATAAGCTTTCATTTGGCAAGTGGACAATGTTTTGGAAGAAAGTAGTCTGCATTCTAAGAAACAAGCATTAAGACACACAGTGCTGAAATTTTCAATTCTTGAACTTGGGGATTTTCTTCTTTTCCTTAACATTTCTTAAACTTAAGTTTTCGTTCCTTAAGTTTAAGCCTTCATCAAATCCAGGTCCCTGATCTTTCTGCAAGTCTGCTTATCAGACTTCGGGATTCTGATTTCGCACCCTTTAAGGCACCATTCACCTCAACGGAGTACTTGGAGAAATACTTAAGACGAATGTAAACAAATGCTCATAGCAAAACAAAAATAATAAATAAATACAGGGAGTACACAGGATACTGGAGGGAGATATGCTACACCCACTAGTCCTACCTTTTGTTTTTGAAGGGTATTTTTTCAATTCCTTTTGGAATCCATAAGCGTGTGCTTTTGTGGGACAGATTAATGGCGCACCAGTGCCAAAGTGGGAGAAAAACTCTTTCAGAAGCAGAATCCACTTTTTCAATTCTACCTGCTTTGACGCACATGAAATTCCCAAATGAACTTATATAAGCCCTTAATCCAGCAACTGACTAGCCCAAGGCCAAAAGAGAAAGTACTACAGGCAAGAGGAGCACGATCAGAGGCAGAGGGCATGTGTAATCATAAACTCTCATAACCAGTCATTTGTTTGATACAGTCTGCTGTCCATAATCTTATTTTATCTAATTTCCTGATGCAAATCTGGAGAAAGAGGGTATCTGGATGATACTATTCTAGTCTGCTTGTTATCAGAATAGAATTCCTTTTATTACTGTTATTTGACCCAGATGCAAGTGATGGACATGGTCTAAAGTGAGTGATTTTTCTCTATCCCACAGGGGAACAAAGAGCTTTGAAAAAAAGCCCTTTGATCAAGAAAAAGAATAAAAAAAAAGAGAAGTCTCCACCTGGACAAATCCAAGGATGCACCTTCTGCATAACATTGGGTGCTAAGTGACAGGAATGTTGCAGAAAAGCAACTTCTGAATTTGTTGCCACTCAACAGAAATCAGACTTGGAGCAGAGGTGGTGCACTGGTGTATGACAGTGAAGGTCCAGTCCTTATCAACAAAAACCAGGGAAGGCAAGATATAGGGTGTTAAGGCAAAACTGAGGACCAGAATGCTATATTATACATTAATTGTCCAAAGTGCTTCCAATAGCTACTCCAAATGGCTGATTTCAGACTACTGTAACAGAGAGCTATAATATCATTAAAAATGCATAGCCCTGGGCAAACCTGTACAGTGTCATAGGAGCTTTTATAGACATGTGGAATACCTGACATTACTTGACAATTAACTTGGAATTTTTAAAAAAAATAAAATTAAAAAAATCTAGTTTAGACAAACTCCTTGAAGATTTGTACTTTTTATAGACATTTTTTTTTTTCAGTAAAGACAGCAATCAACCTGATATAAAAATCTAAAAGAAAGCAGTGGCAATATAGTTATGGTGTAAAACAAAAATCACCTGCGCTTCACACTTAGTGAAATATAAAAACCATTTTTCCTCTACCTGTGACGCTTCTGCAGGACTGAGTCAGCAGAGAGCCTGCACTAAAAGTTGTTTAAGCTGGGAAGAGCCGTAAATGCTTCACCAGCATGCTGTGGTAAAAGATCAGAAAGATGGCTATTTCAGCAATGACCTGCTCAACACATTTGGCAACAAGCAGCTCACATATCTGTATTCTCCTAATTCCCTTTCAACCAGGCAAAATACTTTAAATTTTTTGAAGCTAGCACAGATTTTTCAGATTTCACTGGTGTAGATTGAGAGCTTATTACTCATCAGAAAACCCAGATTCCACATGCTAAAGAATATGCAAGAATAACATAGTATACTATGAAAAAAAACAGTATGTCTAAACACGTAATCATAAACTTAAATAGAAGGCAGCTTTTACTCTACCTTGTCTTATACTGAAATCAACAGTTCTAACAATCCTGAATTTTGCTGGTATTACCAAAGCCAATAGTATTTTATAAAAATAGCTTGTTTTTTAATGCCTTCTTATATCCGAATAGAGCACAGCATATCTTCTTTCTGGGAAGCCTGCAAGGGAGCCCTTGAATATAAAAACATTTCCTGTATTTGCAGTTAGGGACAGCTCAGCAACAAAGCGGATACAGATTTTCCTAGGAGATATCAGAACAGTGAGGAGAGAATGGTTCATCCTTAAGATATTTCAAAGCAAAGAAGGAAGAAGCATGAGCCACTGAAGGACGATTAAATAAGGAGATAGCTAAAATACATTTCTGGTTGAGCCGCAAAGAGAAGAAAGTTAGGTGAGACAAATTGTATAAAGGTGGTAACAAAGAAACTGTTTAGAAGCTACCTGAGGCAGTGAATAAGGTATGGATTTCAACTTGAAAGGTTTATCTTCAAACAAAACTTTAGGGTATGTACAATAAACATGAGGTTCCAATGTTGAAATTCATTCGAAGGGCGTTTGAGAACATCTGATGTTCACATTTCTGTTTTCAGCAAGGCTCTGAAGCTTTGATCCTGCACTTTTATCTTTACCTGTTCTTCAAGTTTCTAAGAGCACTCATTTTTCTAGTGAAGAGTTCTCTGCCTTCCTTCTTTCACTGGTTAGCTGACACCTGCCCTTGGACTAAACCATTTCTTATTATTGGCTGAATAGGGTTTGCCATTGGCTTCCCACCCCCACTCCAGCACCCCCCCCCGCACTGCCTCTTGTGTATGTTCATTGGTATGGAGGCTACCCAAGCCTCATATATCCTCCACTCTGCTTTTTTTAATCCCCATTTTGGATTGTGTCACAGTTCAGCTAAGACAAGTACTGCAAATTCACTTCAGAGTCATTAAAAAATGAAGTCAAATTGTCCCCAATATACAAGCACTGAAACCAATGTAAAAATAATTGAAATTGTGTATAACTAGCCCTGAATTCCCAATGTTCCTGAATACTTGGGATATTGCTTATTCACTTCTTGATCTACATGTCTAATTAGATTATCTAGCCCCTATACCTGTTGCCTGTTGGGGAATTGCTGGTTATGTAGCTAAACATAAAAATCTGCTATAATTCCCATTTTATTTGGAATACTATATTCCACGATTTACACTGAATGATGCATCAGAACTCAAACCTGCCTCATGAATTTTGATTTCAGGGCATTTCCTTTTTCATCTTTTCCCTTTCCTTAAGTACAGCTAAGGAAACAGACACATTTGATTTTTGCAAGCATTAGAACAATTGTAAAGTGAATGCTACAGATTGGAGGGGCAAAAACTTATAATTCTTCTGAATTCTTTGTTCATTTTTTACAAGTGGGGTTTTTTGTTCCTTCTTGCATTTAGGCTGGAATACTTTGTGATATCTAACATTTTTAATATTGCCTCACATTAAGATTTCTTGATTTTAGTTCTTTTTTTTTTTTACATATAGAACAGAAACATATTTAGTATTTCAACTATTTTCTGGGACAAATTTGTTATAATTTTCTCAGCCCAACCAACAACAGAAATACCACAAAATTCTGAAACAATAAACCAAATTTCCAAATATTAAAATTTCTTTACTAATTTTTCACACAATTAGTCTTTTTGCAGTATACATCTGGCTTGTTTAAGTCCAGAAACTGGAGCTACCATCTTTGTAAGATGACAATCCTTCACTAATTCTAGCAACCTTGCAACAGACTTGATGCTGACAAGTGTTTGAATTGTTGTCCTACAGGAGGCAAGATGAGGCATTTCATCCTTGTGAGAAGAAATATGGGCATAGTAACACCTGTGGCACCACAAACATCAGCTGCAGAAGGAGAAATCCTGGGTGCTGTAAATGTTACTGTCCTAGAGCTGACAGCCAGGGAAGTGTAACATGAAGAAAATGCAATGGATTTCACAGTTGCGTAGTCTCACTAGTAGTATTGGTACTTCTAACTTAAGTAAACACAAACTTACTACCTATATCCACCAAGGTATGGTTTGGTTTGATTTGCAAATAACTCCCCTATTTCACATGATACCATGAAAGAACAAAGAGTCATCATGTGTCTCCTAATGGCAGGGCAGAAATCTGCATAAAGCCTAAATATTGCCCTCCCTTGAGAAATGAGATATCTGGATTAGCAGCCTGCTGTTAGCATCATCAACAGTTTCTTTACACATTTTTCAAGTATTCTTTTTTATATGACATAAAAGTAACATGAATGGAAAGTTCCTAAGAGCTGCAGAAGACGTTTTTAAAAACTCTGGCAGGCAAGCCCAATACTCAGTGTAAAAGATATTTAAAAGACTTTGTTCAAAGATACATAACCAATCATGTTTGTTGCTATAATAAAAGCAGAGAGCCTTCACCAATAACAGAAACGATTCTACAATCATCATAGTAGAAACCACACAAGGGTTTAATGGTGTCAAGAATCTCTGGAGACTGTCACACAAGAAACTGATCCAATAGTAAATGATAGACATTTGATTTAACTACTCCACCTACTGGCAAATAATCATGGCTAGTGTGTAGAGATACGGGTGTTGCTTATATAAAGCTTTGTCTACAAAAAAGACTCAAAGCTGGTATTTATCTGTTCTTTGAAAAAGTAACAAATGCATTATAATTAGAATGATTTCTTTCCAGTGTCCGTGCACTGTGGTTTATATTAACACCATGTCCCAAATGGCACAGTTACAAGCAGAGCATTACTTCAAGGGTGTGAAGATTTTTTTTTCAGTATAGCTCATAAACACATGATATTTATATCGCCTGTATCATGACATACTTAAATTTTATTGGTAGTCCGTCCTGTTGATTCTTACTTTAATTGCCTGGGAACACATCAAATCTTATGGGAAATTACACAAAGCTCCACCTAAATGCTCCTCATCACAGTCAGTGGCTTAAACAACAATGATTTTGCACAGTACAGATTTTCTGTTCTTTTCTCTTACAGGTAGTACATAGTAGTAGAGCTCTGCAAGAACATGTACCAAGGACCTGACAAGATAGTCTGAACAAAGTAACTGGAAACATGACTGCCTGTCTTTCCTTCAGATAGCAGTCTCCTCATACTTCATTTTCCACAAGGTGCATCATCATCTCTGACAATCTCATCTTCCCACACTGAACATCATGGCGTTCATAATTTTACATATATTCTAACACAGTGACCACTGTAATGCCAATCAGTCTACAATGTCACATGCAATTAGTAGAATTACCTATTTAATCTTTTCTGGGTTTAATTTCTAAGAGTCCTTCATGTTTCTAATTTTTAAATTTTCTAACATGCATTCCACACAACAAAACAGGTCATTTAAAACAGGCAATTTCCTTCACCCCCATGGAAGAATAAAATTCATGAACTAGACCCACCCCTCTTCCATACTTCTGGCTAGCCTCCCAAGAAAATGTTGCCTGGGTATAGAGGACATGAAACATGCTGTCATGTTCCTCTCAACAGGTCCAGAAATGGTTTGCTAGAGCTAGGGAAAAAGTTTTGGGAAGAGAGGGCAAGTGACAGCTGAAGCACTGTGTAGGTCATTGGCTGCAAAGTAAAAACCAACAGGCCACTTCAAGACAACTGCTGGAAATGTGCAACAGTGGGTAACAATGGGCTTCTATAACTTCTCAGAGTGTCGCAATCAAGCATGAGCAAGTAAAATAGAATTAGCGTTTATCTTCTTTTTCCTATAACTTTTATATAAACCAAACCAACCACGTTTCCCCTCTCTGAAAACACATCAGATTTTAAGTGAAATTACAGAATTAACTTTACTAAAGCATTGGCATTGTAAAATTAACAAGATGAGACTACCTGGGACTACATTTTTCCCAAATAGGTTTAAGCAAAATCTCTAAGGACCCTGAAGCCAGATTTGAGCATAGTTTCATTTGAATGAAGAATGCACACAGCCTAGACTGGTTTCAGTTAGGTACCAGAGGATATTCCCGATCTCTGACTGTGGATGCAATCCATTCTTTGTGTACTCTCCCTTTGAGGTTTTTGTAATTTCAGTCTGATTCTTTGTTCATATTCAACACATTTTCTGTAGTCTCCTCTTCCTGGGGCGGCCTCTGAAAATACTACTGTTTAAAACTATGTCTTCTTAGCTCACCAAACGCCTCCAAAGAGTGGAAATAATTGTCGACAAATATAATCGTTAATTAATTGGTAGAGGTGAAGAAAGAGGAACTAGGGTCTTGTTGAGATTTCTATCAGACACAGGAGTACATCTCCTCCTCAACCTTTACTTGTTTTGTCAATACAATTGTCTAAAATGTGCAAGTATAGAGCTTCCAGCTACGGCAAAAAACTCCTATAGTATTTCAACACAGTATCTTTAGGAATTCTTTAAAATCTTACCAGGAAATCCCTACAGATTCCTGACAATCTCCTGCACTTGTGCATTATCTGTTTCAAATTAGCCTGTTGAACAGCACACAGAACTTGAGCTCCAGGAAAAAGAACCTTCATAAAAGCCAATAGCAACAGTTAAATACAAACTGTGCCATCCACACTGTGCATATTTCTTTCATGATTACATAATGAATTACTATTAACACATTACTGTCAGCTATTAACCTAACTGTATTGCAAGAAAATTATCATATATGGAAAAAATTAATCTTAGATTACTTCAACAAATACTGGAAGGGTTGTACTGCCTCCTAACTCTTTTGCCATGGTACTGTTGAAGCAACACCTTATCCTTTGTAATTGTGGCCAATACTCCTGTAGCTCAGGCCTGTGTTCCTACCTGCATGAGTCCAAATGTGGCTCATACAGGAACAAAGACTGCAAGAAGTGTGAAGGCAAGCAGTCTTTGTGCACTCGTAGACCAGTAACTACAATTACATAATTTGTTATGCATCTTGTTAGTAACTGACAATTGAATTTTGGAAACCATTTTAAAAAAATATGTTTTCCCCTATTTTATTGCCATGCACGTGGTAAAAGAAATGCTAGAGGTTTATCTCAGCTTGGTACACCATTTATCTGGCTGTCACTCTCATACTCAGAGGAAGACAATGCTGTGACATTCCCATTTCACTGAGAATTAAGGAAAAAAGCAGGATTTTAAAGGAAATTAAATCATTCCACAATGACTAAAACACTCAGTATCTTAGATATGTTTGCTGCCTTATTTTTTCCATCTTGCAAGAGCTTAGGCACGCACAGAACTTTACAGCAAGTGCTGTGAATTTCAGCTAGTGAGAAACTACTACTGGAGACCAGAAAGAACTACTTTAGTTACCTATTCTGCCCTCTCACATCACGCAAGATATAGATTTCACCCAGTAGTTTCTATAGTAAGATCAAACTTAAAATTGAACAGCATTTCTTTCAGAAAGACAGTCAAGCTTCAAAGAATTTAGTAACACATGCTAAAGAGGAAAAAAAACCAACCAAAGGCACAAAAATCAAAGGAGAGCTGTTAAAGACCTCGGAACGTGCAGTTCATTCCAGTACGCCCAAGGCACCATTTACTTTTACCTGAGCAGCTTGGGGCTTCTGCTTATCTAGGGGGTTGTTCAATTCCCTCTGGAATGTTATTTCACAATCTCCAATCCTTACTTTAGGAGACACAAAGATGAGATCTGAGCAAACAGCCGAGCATGACCTATATCAGTGGCATCAAACTAATTCTTTTGGTATAGATATAAAAAGAACATGTCCTTAACTTAAAATGATAAGGGATTTGAAGCCAAGGTTTTGGGTTTTAATTATTCAGACATTCTTAAAATATTTAATTGATGACATTTCTTATGAAAAGAGAGACTGAAGGTAGACTGGACAGAACTGTGCATTTTCTTCCCCCCATTTTGCAAAAATATCTGGGAAGTTATTGTCGCAACTTAAAAGAAACTATCATCTATAAATTAGAATGTGTCTGGACAAACAGTTCTGAATTTCTCATAAGGCAGTTCGAAGTCATCGAGATCTGAAATATCCTCATTCCACACTGAATTCCTGAAATGATTCTATGATACTGGAAACATACTCTACCAAAAAACCTATTTCCACACCAAGCTCTCATATTGTGAATTATTTAAATTTGTTACAATATGCTTCCTGTTATTTTACACAGATTTTAATCCCACACAGCAGGTAACACTGGAGAGAAAGCCAAGGTAGGGTTCAGAAGGTCTCATGCCATTGCTGGCCCAAGGAAAGATCTCAAATACGCTTCATTACTGTACCTCGCTTCCCCATTGGTGACAGCAACGCTCCCGAAAGTGGAGCTTTCCAAGCAGAGAGGAAAAGAGAAAACAGCAGCTGTTTTACCATAAATATGGAAATTTTTCTTCCTGCCACTCAAGCAGACTCCAAATACACCTCTTCCTTTTCCCGGATAAAGGTTGTATCTATGAATGGCATCACTCAAACAATGAGATTTGACTTTTTTTTAACTTCACAGCAGCTGCAGACAAGCAGGAACATTACAACTTTCAAAGGGAATGTTTGTATTTTAAGCTCAGCTGTATGCTACAGTCTTTTTAGGTCAGGTCACTTAGAACAGGGGGTTCATATGGAGGGGGGAATAACAAACATTTTTTAACTGTCAGTTGGAACTGAAAGAAACAGCATGAGAAGAGGCAGCTTAGCTATTGGTTTTGAAGCGATGGCATTTGTCTGTGAGTGCATAGCCTACGAGAGGCGACAGGTTCTAAAATAATGGTACTGTAGCAGGCACTGAAATGTAAAACATATGTCACACTTTTCCCTGCTCGCAGTGCGGTTTAAAATATTTATAATGCTGCACCTTTCCCTGAAAGCTTTCTGCAGCATTCCCGGGTTCACAGGCAGGTGAACCATCTTTGTAGAACTGCAATGCTTATGCAGATTCATTTCTCAGCATACAAAGAAAGGAGCAAATTTTAGGGTACAAAAGCACAGCTGAGCAGCAGCCCCCAAACAGCTATTCTGTCAGTATTCATCCTGAATATTTGCCTTCTCAACAGGATTTTTTTTTTTAAAACTACTGTTTCATTTACAGCACAAGCTGAAGCACTGATATTATTACTTTCTTATGCAAGAACTCCACAAATTTGACAGGAAAGTGTGATCTAGGGCTTTAAAATAGGTAAAAGGAACACAAAGCATTTGTGTCTGTGCATCCATAGACAAGGACAAAAAGTTATATGATATGCTTTGTTTCTTCTTTAATGTTCTGTAGGGTGCATTTGATTAGCATTGAAGAGGAAATCATCTTTTGAGAGTAAAACTAAAAGGGACCTAATCTATTTTTTCATCTAAGGAATTAGAGGATCTTAAGAACCATCTGCTCACAAGACATTCGAACTGTGGACAAACACATATCTCTAACCCCAAGCTGCAAAAAACTAGAGGGTTGGCTTCTATTCACCATACATGTAGAAAGGTTCAGATTTCCAAAGTAAAAAGCTTTCTAGCAGCTGTTGTGACAAAATTTTGTTATAAAAAAATTATCAGGGAGTCAGTGAAACAGAGGCAGGTAGAACATACCTGCAGACTTCCATAGGAATACATGAAAAAGCTTCTTTTGAATCAAAATGAGTTATACCTAGTCAAAAGCATGCATCCTGCTAAAGACGTGTCTGAAAACAACGTATTTTAGAAACATTAGGTCTTACACTTTCAAGAAAAAAAATTATCAAATGTATGTTCTGGCACCTCTCATTTGTAGCAGAGACTCAGTTTGACCTGTATGTAGAAGGTCCTGATACCACAGTGACCTGTTAAAGCATGCATGACTCAGCACTCTGCCTTCCAGTCACTGAAGTGCAGTGTCATTCCTCAGCTTCTTCACATCACATAAACGAACAGCTGACTGCAAGGGACAGTCACACTGTGCACACACATCCCCCAGGTGCATCTCCTCCTTAGTCAGCTTCCCCTGCTCTCTCTACCCATTTGAATCATCAAAAAGGCCAACTCACTGAAAGACAAAGTCCTACAAGAATGAGTCTCTCTGGAATACTGACTCAAAATAATAAAAGATTTTAAAAGTTCTTTCTGAGCACTTCTTTTTAGTAGCTAGTGTAATTTTTTTCCACAATTTTTTTTCATAAACACACAAGCCCCTGTAAATGTATTTTTAATAAGATCCAAGACGCTAACACATTTACCTTACATTAAATTACTACTCATTTCTTTTAAATAAAGAATAAACCAGAATAACCACATAGGACTAACAATAAAAATAATATGAATTTCCAATACTACCAATAGATTGGCCAGGTTTTATAGTTTCAGCAATGCTTATATTTTCTCTGATACTGTAAAAGTTACTAGAGAAGAAATTGGCTTCCTTAAGTGCTACATATGAGCCAGCCAAGATGAAAATGCTCAAGTCTCTCCATTAATAATTTCCATTTTTAATGCCTAAGCTCAATGGGAACCTCTAGACACAACTTGGCACTGCTGCTTCACGTAAACATAACCCATTACACCCAGAGCATTGCTGTGACTCCAGTACTAAGAACATGACATCAAATCGAGACTTCTCAAAATCTGGCACTCAAAGTTACTCAAAATCAGACAGAAATTTTGCCTACCACCCATTGTCCAGAATGGATAAGGAATGACTAAACAGAAGGCCCTGACAAAACAGTCCAGGTGCAATTGCTGTGTCTGCATCCGACTCGATGCTACGCTGGTACTTGACACGCTGCAGCAGAAACAGGTGAAGCTGAAAACATAGCTGTTCCTGGCTGCACACACAGCACTAGAGAGCCAGCATGCTCTCACATCAGAGTAGCAAGCAACTTTCTGCCCATGGCAGTGGTATCAAAAAGCTAATTTAAAAAAGTCCTGAATTAGATTACAGCAATACCAAGAAATTCTGTGGTCCGATCTCTTCCTTATGCTACATGAAACTGCATTTTCATTCCAGACTCAACTTCGATTATGTTTGACATCAAAATGATCATGTGTTTGAATGATAAAACTTTGAAATTTTCCTATAAAGGTTATTTTAGAAAATTATAATGCACCATATATTCTATATAGTTTTGATTAATTTTCATGTGATTCATAAAATACACAGCCCTTATCTAATAAAGCATACATTAATATATATTTTCATCTTAGATAACTCTAACTCATTTTCCCCCCTTTCAGAAGAAAGTAATCCCAGCTTGGAGCTTACCCTAGATGTTCAAGTTTCAAGAAAACTAGACTCATGGTGGAAGATTTTTGTACGAAAGTGTTCCAACTAACTGAATGTTAAGGTGTCAGTCAGATTTCAACTTCATATTTTCAGTTTCAATAAACAATATTATTTGCAAGTAAGAAACTGCCGTCTACACAGGAAATGGAATTAATTTTAATTAACCTGAAATTAACTTTAAAACATAATTTGTTCTATATTCTGTCTATAGTTTGTGTAAGAAGACAACCCATAAACTCAATCCACGCAAGGCACATACACTTCTTTAAGAAACACATACCACAAACAGCTAAATGTATACAATTTCTGCATAGCAAAACAATGATGCAACTTGGAAAACGAGATTAACTAAATTTTTTCTTTTAATTGGCCACCTGACTAGAGATCACCTATGAAGTTCTTATCCTGTTGCCTGCTCAGTTATTTGAGTTATTCAGAAGTGCAGACAGGCTTAAGACAGGCTTTCAGCTAACCCACAAAAATTACATTGTAGGGCAAGAGACAAAGCCTTGGCCTTCATCAGTGATTTGGAGGATGTATGGATATCCCCAAGAATAAAGCACAAAGCAATTTTTCTGTGATTCCTTGTTCTGCTTTCCCTTCTCTTAGTAGCAAGGGAATTAGCAAAAATTGCACAAGTTGCTTCTGAGTGGCACCAAGCACCTATAGATGTTATTGGATTTAGTTAGAACTGCAGTATTAAAGGTCTGATCAGATTTATGACTAGAATGAAACTTACAATTAATTCAAAAGAAATTTTACCTGAGTATATCACATCACATTTTATACAATTTTGCAGCTCCCTAGATGGTACAGTACTTCCTTGACAGGCTAGAGAACACAAATGAAGTAGAGCTTTCTACTGCCACAGTGCTCCAGGAGCAGACCTGGCACATCACCCATTCTCACAAAGTCAAGTGATACCACTTCAGCTCCCAGCCAGTCAGCCTCAGTGATGGGCAGAGTTTTCCTTTCACTTCCTTGGTGCTTGCAATCCGAGGAACAAATAGCACTTCTGTGCCGTGAGACATCAAAAAAACAACCAAAATAGGAATAAGAGGATGAGACAAAAATGTGACCCAGCATCTGGACTGGGAAACATTCTACTAACAGGAGGGAGAAAGCTCTAGGAAGCTCAGGGTGAAGATTAGTGTGAACTATAGACATTAGACTCAGAGATAAATGACCAATATTAACACAGATGTTAAAAGCACATTCTTGTCTCAAAGCCATTGGAAAGGAGCTGTGAGCAATTCCTCTTTTATTCTGTGTTGCCAACTAGTGCCAAGGAGGTTAACTCATCAAGTTTCATGAGTAAAGGCAGGACTTCATACATGTAAGGAAAACTGCATAGAAAATGTAATAATTTCCAAGAGAAAATACACAAGGCAGAAAATTATGGACCAAGTGTCTTGGTGTGGGCTTCTTTGTATGATGAACAAGAAAAAATTAAGTCACTCCCTTAGCCAAGCAAATTTGTGCAACTGACCAGTAATTAGGCACAGTTTTGTCTCTCACATGTTTGCAGGTGTTAGCTTCTAAAAAAGGGAGCGGCTTCCTCTTAAAATGTTCTTGATTTGAAAAAGGGAAAAGAACACTGTTATTGCTGTGCTCCCCTGCACAAGAGGAAATGGGCGGAGAAGGAAGTTGTGCAAATTTAAAAACCACTCAAAGCTTATTCACTCTATGAGCATAATTCAGTACTGTTCTTGAGTGTGAATTTTCAGCATATACAAATTTGAGGCCATGAACTGAAATCTCAACATTGTGTATACTCCTGTGCAGAATTCTGACTGTTGAGACATGTACAGAAACTTGAGCACCAAGGATATATGAAAACACCTGACAGGCATTTTATAAGAGACCATTCTGTCTCTAACTCGATAAGATGTTTTTACATTGACCAGGGCAATAATTAGTCACTCTTGCAAAATTGTGGTGTTAATGGCACAAATTAAACACCTAAGGCAGAGTTATGTTGAAGCTGAATGTAAGTCCTGCCCACTTCCCAGAGCATTCCCTGAGCCCAGGGACTGAACAAAATGGCAGACACCGACCTGGGCTCTCTGCAGGAGAGGAGCCATCTTTGCTCAGCCGGCGGCCATCTTGGGAGCCCTCAGGGCGCGAGTGATGGGAAAAGCCCAGGAAAATGGCTACACTTCCCCCAGCCCGGCCAATCAGCGCCCTGCAGGGGTCCGCCTGGGCCGAGCCAACCAATGGCTGCCCAGCAGAGGGTATGTAAGACCGTGCCCCGGGCGCCTGAGGGCCGGCCATTCCACCTGGGGCTCACCCAGGCCTTGAGCCCGACAGCCGGTCCCGCTCCTCGTCCTGCCCGCCTCTCCTACCCATTGCCTTTTCACCCTGCCTGCCTTTCCACATCCTCACCTACCTGTTTTCTCCCTGAAGTTGTTCCCACTGGTGGTAGTAGTTCTTTTCCTCGCTTTAGCCTGCCCCTTTCCTTATTTCTCCCTTTCCTCTGGCATTTTCTCCTTTTATTTGTTACCCCAATAAAGACAGTATCTGTTTGAGACCCAACATAAGGAGTTGCATGCCTGAATCTGGGCTGCTGAGAAATCAATTAAAAAGAACTCAGTTACAATTTCAGACCAGATTGTAACACATTTAAACATGTAAAAAATATTCACTGAACTTTCTTTATCTGCTCATATCTCACACTTCTACCTAAATCCTGCCAGATTGGAAGTTAGAAAAAGAATTCCAACAAAATTCAGATATCCTACTAAATCCAATGTTAAGACTCTTCCCAACTTTCAGAGAAAACAATTCTTCATATTAAGTCTGATCTTTTAATCATAAAACATTTTTATTCACCACTTTTTCTTGGGTCCCAACAGTAGCAAAATTACCAAAATATCACCAGAATACTCAAAGATGAGCTGGAACACACTCAGTGGAGTGTTTAACACAGTCAAGATTCCACATGATTTTTGGTCCAGTGTCACTCACTGAGGTTTGTATTAAACTTAGCCAAGCACCTAAAATGTTACATATACAAACCAAGCCCATACAAATCTGCTCTCTTAGGTCATACAAATCGGCTTTAGAGAGCAATAGCCACTCCATACTCAGACACAGGCTACCAGCAGCCTCCAGTTTTCTAATTAAAAAAGAAAAAATAATAAAAAATTAAACACTTTTCCCTGTTTCCTCATCCCAATATGTTCCTCACTCTTTTATGTTCTCCACACAGCACTTGTGTGAACACCCACTTTTTTTTAAATTGTACTTTGCTTGAGCTAAGAATCAAGTACCTGAAGATATTTTCAAGTGTCTGGTTCTGTAATAACATTTACTAAACCATTTCCTTCTCTCTACAGTGAATTACTTCTGGTGCATGGTAGCAATTTGGACAGCAAGCTATGCAGACAAATTTTTGTAGATAATTAGCTGAGCAGATATTCAGCAGAAGTGGGTCATACTGTACTCGTTCACAGATGGTTCAATAGAATGGATTTCAGCACATTCGCTTCTCTAAATGCATAACATTTTGAAAGAGGTAAGAAAGAGGAAAAAATAAATACTTTTAAAGGTTTATGAAATGTTAAACAACATATCCTTTTAGTCTAGGTAGACAAAGGATTTAACATGTGCAGTGAATACACTGCATTGTGTACCAGTAGACAAAAAGTGAGCTTTTAGAAAGAAGACACTCACCAAGTAGAAGACAGCATAACTGCTGCAGATATAGACTTACACCATCTTACCAGTTGCCAGTGAAGTATGACCAAATTTATCATTTTTCATTTACTATAGCTACAAATCCTACTTACTTATTTATTTGATAGCACTTTTTTGGGCAGTGCCCTCACGGGCCACACACTCTACTCTGACTCGAAAGGAAGCTACTGCATCCAGTGCCATCTCCTACTGAAGCAGGACTGCACCACCAAGCCACATGTGAAGTCCAATAAAGAATCACTACATATTCATTATAAATTCAAAAGCAGAGCTCTTCATTTTCCTAGGATAGCTCCACATGCAGATAAAACATGCTACAGAGCCCAGTGACAAATAGCAGAAAGATACCAGGAGAGAAGACATCAATAACTGAGCTACAAAATCCTTCAAGGCTTATTTCCAGTCTTTAAAATCACCTATGAAAATTCAAGGAGTTTACAACACTTTGGAGTCCAATCTCATTAGTAACTTGTTATGTTTCCCCACATGTGATTATATTAGTGGCATTAAAATATGGAGAAATGTTTCTGTGGCATTTGTTTTAGAAACATAGTAAGCTTATTTTCTCCTAGCAACAAGCAGCTGACGTAACATGATCATACACTGAACAAGATTTACTTCCAGATCATGAGATACCCCCACAAACTTTAGGCTAGCTGTGCCCTCAGAGTATTACAGTGGTCACTGACATTCAGTGTGCAGTTTTCCTGTTTCAGAGCTCAGACTGTTTTGAAGACTGTTTGCAAAGCAGATACTATAGATGGAAATTAGTGATATTTCTGTATTTCGCAATGCATGCAACTGACCAGATATCCTACCAAAAAGTGACCATAAGAACTAAAATATTAATGGCAGATATTATATAAGTTTTTCCCTTAAAGATGCATCTCTAACAGTAGTTTGTTACAAAGGAAGAAAGGTTGGAACAATTTACTTGTTTTATATTTATCTGACGCAAACACAACAGGATTCTCTTGCTTGATGGTGGCTCTCAAGATTTTGATATAATTATCAAAAAGTGCCCCCCCAAAAAGTGTAGATTTCCATGACAATTGATATTAGATTTTGTCTAAAATGAATGAAAAAGATGGTCTGACTATTCGAGCAAATAATCAACAAATAATATCTGCATTAATTGCCATGAAGTCCTTGATCATAGGTTCAGTTATTTGCTCACTGTATCTTTCCTGGTTAAAGAGCATCATTAGCTACTTTTGCATCCTGTACAGAGCTTTATTCCAGCTCTATAGGATAATGATATTATCCTATCAAGTGAACTTTCTGAAGTAGGACAATATATTCTTCTCAGGTACATGCAGTGTCAAAAAGTAGCGTGTAAGCTGAAACTAAGCACTTCCATAAAGTCTACATTAAAAAGTTACAACTTCACTGTTTGACATTTCACTGAAACATAAAATAATTTACCCTTTTCAACATTACTGTTAAAAGACAAAAGATTGAAACACATGAGGAGGGAGAAAGCATGCCTGCCAGATCAACAATTTCAATTCCAGGTCAATAAGACTGAGCCTTAGAGCTGCACACAGGCGAAGTAAAACATTTAAAAAAATCTATAAACCAGTGATTTAACAAACCACTAACTAAAAGGAGGCATCTGATTATATAAAATTGTCAAGCAATGCCAAGAATACTATTATTGTTTCCAATCAGTTACTGCCTAAACTTCACTCCAAAAGCTCTCCCAAGAAGCTCCAAAGTCTAGTCAACATGGAGCTTGTGAAAAAATCTGGGGAAAGGGGGGGAACGTGACACCAAATCAGAAAAAGCCACCACACCCAACTCATCATCTCTTTCCAGCATTTTCCACTTTTACATTACAAGAAACAAAACATTTTAGCAATTCAAAGAATCAGCACATAAATCAGAAAGGATAAGTTCAAAAAGGTAGGTATTAATTAAACTCACCATTGCTTAAAAGTAATCAAGTCAACAGTAGAAACAAATTTTACATAAAAGCCATTTTTTGGTCTTACAAGCAGTAACATTAATCTGATCGACAAGGAAGAGATTCAATCCAAGCTGGCCAGGATTATTCAGAGGCCTCAGATTGCTCGTGGGTCAGAAAGAAAATTCCTCTATATCATGAGATGCTTTAAAGCAGCTCAAGAATTACGCCAAAGGAAGGGAAAGGAGGGAAGAAGATTATCTCAGTTTGTGCTCACAGACAAATAGCAAGGGACTGAAGTTATTCCAAAGGGGCTCTGTATAAAAGTATGTGAAAGTGTTCTATTTTTTCACAGATAGTTTTCACTCCCCTGTACTGATCATACACAGAGTGCACAGGTTACAAGACACAGCAATGCTCAGAGAACACAGGCTGTTTGCTGGTGCTCCGTGCAAATGTCGTTCAGTGTGCTCAACTCCATACCTGCTTTTTTGTTTAATGCTTTCTGTTCTTTCAGTTCTGCTGCTAAGTGACGTTGATCTTTGTGTCTTGACTACCGGGAGTGAATTCCACGGCAAGTAACCTATTCTCCTGTTGCTTAACGCAAAGCCAACAAAAATGCAAGCACTTGGTTTCCAGCTGTTGTTGGCTGCTGTTCTGGGGAGCTGTATGAGTAAATCAGCTCACCTACCAAAGGTTAAGAACTCCCCCTGCCAGATTTTTCAGAGGCTTTAAGAATCCACTAAAGTAAAGGGAGATGTGGAAGGAGGAAGAGTATGAGAAGAGAAGAATAGAATAATATATTCTTTGCAGCTTTATATCTTTCAAGATCAGTAGAAATTATCATGCCCAGAACTGACACACTATACAAAAGGTCATTATATTTCATCCAGTCACACTCCACTAGTCACTTGTGCTCTGTTAAAGCTTATCTTCAAATTCTGATACAAGAATCCATCATTCCTCATGGTATTCTATGCCAAGGGATAATCACATTATCTGAATGATAGATAAGAATGGATCTCTACAGTCAATGTACACAAGCCAGCTCTAACACAGACCTGGCAGCACAAAACTCTATATATTAGCCACTATTTCTGCAGCACCTTGAACATGTTTCACAACCCATAATGATCTACAGGGTGCCTCTGCATTCTATTAAGTGCCAGTTGCTGCACAGATATAGCCAGGCATCTATCCAGAGGCACAGAGGAAGAACTGTTAACTGCTAAACTACAGGAACACCAAAAAAATAAATGTCACTTGCCACCCACCATGTCTGCTGAAATGCTGTGCAGTGATAGTAATCTACTTTGGGGATTTCTTTTCATAATTGCGCTCCCTAATGTTCACAAATCAGCAACTTCAGGAATGGTTTGCTACACTCAAGGTAGATTTGGTATATAAGGATGCTGAATGCAACTTTGTTTAAAATCAACTAATTGATACCTGTAAGTAAATCTCAAGGCCTCAATTTAAACACATTATATCATGTGCAAAAAATTCATAGATAGATGACTTAGAAAAAACCCTAAACTTAAAATTAATGAAAATGCCTGCAAAAACCTTGCCTTCAGGCATAGGCATGACACACAGAAGACAGGTGTGTAAGAAAATTGATATATATCTATAATATGTATAGTTACAGAATGAATCGAGTCATCTTGTTTCTCTAATATTGCAACAAGATGCTTTTTTTTACCTCAGAGTAGTGGGGTTTCCACAGCATTTATAGGGTGTTCTGCTTCTATCTCCAGTTTTCTCAGTGCAACTACGTACTGCCAGACACACAGCAGACATACTACTCAGCATCTTCAGGCAGTGCTAAAGATTCTACTGCTCTTACTCTGCAGTTTCCTCCAAACTTCTTGGCGCAAGGTGTAAGCATTTAAATGGAAATCAGGACAATAGTGAAAAAAAAGCAAGTTAAAATTAAGTTCAGTCTCAGCATACTCTTAGAAATACTACCAACTTAAGAAGAACTGTTGACAAAATTATTCTGGAAAAAAAACAAATAACTTCACTACTTAACCCATCATCTGTTTAACAATTGCCTCGTTGTTTCATAGTACAGAAATTTAACTGTTTATTTGAGAAAGATCTTTGAAGAACAAAAGCTACTGAGGATTGTTTATTAATGGTTAAAAAACCCCACATCACTGTGCATATACTTCAGTCCTACTCAGAGTCCCAGACTGACTGTTGTGCTGAATTTAAGCAATGTAATATCTGATCAGAAAATTGCTTTGTAACAATGTAAATGCATTTAGGTTTCAAAAGAAAACACAGGGGGATTTTTTTTGTTTGCTTTTTTGTGTTTTTTTTTCTGTTAAAAAAAACGCAGAGGAAAACAGGAAGTCCAAGAGACAGATTTAATTATAATCAGGAAGGACAAATACACAGTCTTTGATTATTATGAAAACAACTCTACAGGTCTGTGATGACTTTGCCTGAACAGTAACAGTTTAAACCACCAGCAACCCAAAGACACTGGTACATTAAAATGCATTGGCAGTAATCTAATTTTAGCGACATAAACAAGGTAGAAAGGGTTGGGGCTTTTCTGTTTCAAGAAAATATTTTCTGTGTACAACAAACAAATTTAATTTTAATTAACACGTATAAAATTAAATTTGTCATTGGATCTTTTCTTAAACATTTTATACCAATAATGAAGAAAGTAAGCACACATCTTTTATAAGCACTGCCTTTTTGGAATATGGAGTTCAAGTGGAAGAGGGAAAGGAAATGGAGGAAAGAAATTTCCATTTCCTTCAAAAGAAGAGGAAATGAATAAGAAAAACCTGGATGCTCATGCACTCCAGCAATTAAAAGACACAGTGATTAGGAATTATTTCTTTACCTCACAGTTGTGAAGGAGTTTGGCAGAGCTATGCTGAAATAATAAAAAATACCTTAGATTAAAAAGAAGTCTATGACAAAGAAGAGTTTGCAAACAGATTGCTACCATCACTTGGGTTTATTCAAAGTGATTGGTGAAGTCTTTCCCCATCTTTCCCCATTAATCTTCAATAGCACCAGGATTAAAAACATCCAGAGAAAAATATACCATTGTGTAGTAAGAGTACAAGAGGGGACTTCCTTCTTTTCCTCTTCCCCCTTCAGCGCATGAAAAAAAATAGGGAAAATTTGATCTCTACTTGAGGTGTCTTTCTTAACATTAATAAAGGTAGAATTGCTGCAAAATGCTCTGAAAAGAAACCACAAATTAATGCAAATGTGTTTAAATGCATGAAAAAAATCTTCTGACTAAATCCTGCCGTTTTAGTCCTTTATCTCTAACCTTTTCTAGGCTTTAACATCTCCACATGCTTCAAATCATTTGTTCCACCAGGAACCACAGTAGAAGCCTGAATAACTAAAATGCAAAGTTCACTAGTCTTCACGCTCCTTTGGGACAGCTTTGAGCAGAACGCGCATGGCAGCCCCGATGGCATGTCAGTTAACATGCTAAACCCTCAGATCTATAAACGAGAAAACGTAGTTCCTGCAAAACAGAAAAGCGGCTTTAGAATGACACCTGTATGCACACACACATACAAAACACTATTCAGAAATCCAGAGCAGAGCTGCAAAGGCAGACCTAAGGAGCTGAGCAGGTAAGCGCAGCAGTATTTGCAACTCAGTATTTGCAGTGCACAGCACAACGTAACAGGGATCACAGCAGCAGCAGCCAACAGACTGGATGGCAACCAATGTGCATCTGCAACTGTACCTGACCTTTGCTTCTCCCGATGGCAGGAATGTCAGCATCACATTTCATGATACTAGGTCTGCTTACTTAAGAACAATTTGCAAAAGCTTTACCCTCGTTTTTCTAAAAAAAAAAAAAAAAAGCCAAAAAACAAAAAAAAGACAAAAAAAATTTTTAAAAAACCAAACCAAACCAAACAAAATAACACCACTAACAACAACAACAAAACACCACCAAAAATCACTGCTAAATTTAGAGGACAGGAACAGCTACAGGAGAAGAGTGATTTCTTTCAATCACTTTTTTTTTTCCATCTCCGTGTAGAGAGCGTGGGTACAATTATCCACAAGAATGAAAAACAATATCAACTGTTACCGAACCCAATCAGTAACTGCTCAAAAAGCACAGACAAAGCTACCTGGGTCAAATAGCCTTATGCCCTTCATGTCTTTGGGCTACAGCTGGAGCCAGCCACAGTTCACATAGAGAAATTAGTGGGAGTTTCTGTTGGATACAGCCAGATGTCAGAGACAGAAGGCTAAGAAAATTCAGCTAAAAATGAAACTTCTAACATTCATTTTGGAAGTATTATTCACTATTTTCTGTCTATCCTAACAAACTGAACCACAACCCTGCAGCAGAGTGTGATGCACCCTGACTGCCCCTGGCTTCACAAGGAGCATATCAGCACCCATGCAGCTAAAAACTCAGGATTTAAGGAGCCTTGGACAACAAGAGAAGAAACCACCTCTACTTCAAAGGACTGTCAAACCAGAGTCAAGGTGTGAGCAATACTGCTTCCCACAGAAGATCCAGGGACTCATTTTGTTAAAATCCATATAATATGCAGCGTGCTGCCAACCTCCAAGCATCCAAAGAAAACTCTAAGTTAAGTAACTATATAAAAGTTTGGCAAACAGCACACATAGTAAATTGGATGAGCCTATATATCAAGAGGTCAGTTTTAAATACATGAAAAGAGTCCAAGCTGTACAAAGTAAACTCTGTTTTGATCTGTTGCATACATGTGGTAAGACGTCCTTGAAACCTGTTATGCTGTGCATTATGCATGAAATGTACATTGCACAGCCCAAGATGCTTTTCTCAAGTATTTTAAGTTTTGTCTGAACAGCAATACTCCTTATGTGGAAACTAATGCTAAAAAAAACACTCTGGTTTTAGCACTGCCTTAGCACATGTTAAGAACTTTAAAAACTCAGGAGAATGGGTCCATAATCAGGGGGTCATTCAAACTGTGCAGTGGCCACAAGCAGCTTTCCACTTACTAAATGTGAGCCCTATAAAGCAATAAAATTGAGCATCTCACAATATGGAGCAGAACCCATCCAGAATTCACCCAGATCTGTGCTGGCTGAGTCATAAGTTGTGGCTGTGGATTTGAGCAAAGGATGGATAGGTATGAGCCTAAAATGTGGGCCTTAGCCATAAAGTGGTCTTACTCCTTGTTCCTTCACTATACAGTTGAGTCAGAAATATCTAATTTATTTACATGTAATCCAAAACACATTGAAATCTAAACACTTAAAATTACTCTTTTCACCAAATTCTTCCTTTAAAAGGCATTTGGGCAGTTATAAATCTCTTCTGTTGATATTGCTAATTAAACCATGTCTATATACGTATGTAGCCTTGGATTTACTTTCTAGTTTTATTTTTGACCTACAACTCATGAAAATACATTTCTCTGGGTATTCTCTCAAGCAGCTCTAAAATTAGATGATTAGTTATAAAGATGTATTAAAATGGTAAATAAAGGCAGGTGGTTACACCAATTTCAATTAATCTATGCTGATGCAGACAAGCTAAGACTAACTCTATATATATACATACACATCAAGCATGCATTTTTTCTCAATCTACAATTTAATTCCTATTTTATTTCTACTTGTTTATGATTCTCTTGTTCAAAGTGCAATATTGGCCAACACTTAAAATATTAAAGCTACAATGATGAAGGATTTTATTATCTGGAATGAAAACTGGCATTATTGTAAATCTATTTGGTAATTTAAACTTAACAATGAAAGTTACAAGACCACACACTCCTTTGCCTTGCCTATTGGGAAATCACGGGTTTATATTGCCTGACTGGGCACTTATACTTGTCTCAGTTCAACAAGAGGCAGATACCACAAAGCGTTAAACAAAATGGCATGCATATTATTTTTTAATTCTCTTCCTAGGAATAATAGTTCAATCTCTCTTGACTCTTACTGTGCTTTCTGAGCCAAGCAGCGTTCCTGAGTGAGAGAGACTTTCCAGATTAAAGAAACCAAAAATCCCTTGCATGCTTGGAAGAAAACATAGTCCAGGGAGAAGGAAAAGAAACATCTGCAATTTAGAACCTGTTTATTTACCAGAAGGAAATATAGATAGAAGATCTGAGGCTTTCAGCACTTAGTATATCCAAAATCTATTTGAAATATGACATGATGTGCTATCAACTAGTCCATTTTCCCCTCTGCCCTGCATAAAGCCACTACTGTTTTGCTGTGCGCTGTGTGGGTCTCCTCAGCCCTATGGGCTCTGCCTGAAAAGGCTGCTTCTGCTTGAAAATATCCAAAGCCACCGTTCTGCAGTGGTTACCTTCTCAGAAAAAATGTCTCACTACTGAGCTGGGTGGGCAAAACCACAACACTTTCAGCAGGAATTAGTCCATTTATTTGGAGAAAGTAACATTAAATGGTAAACCCTGGACTCACAGCCTTGTTTTGCAATGAAATAGCAACTTTTGCTGCCAGTTTAGGGCCACGAGGTGGGAGGCAGGATGCCTTACAGGAAAAGGTGAAAAAAACCCAATACTATGTAGATTACAAGTATGGACACACACACAAAAGAATCCTTCTTTGGATAGTTGCAACAACAGCCCTGCATGACTCTTCCTCACGTTGCTAACACTGAGCCTTGGAGAAGGCTCATGCTGGACTTCATTCCCATCATTTGCTTGTTTAGCTCATTTTTGCCTTGTTCCTTTCTGGAGATCACCAACATCTAAAAGGATTATAATTAAGATGCAAAATATCACACACTTTACCTAAACAGTGTACATATGTGGCTTTATTTATCTTCACCCTCCTGTTATACATGCCCAATTACTTACAGCAGGCACGCCAGTACAACAGGAATATTTCCTATGCAGTTTCATTTGCTAAATAACCTTTGTGACAGTTTCTTGGCAAGAACTGCAGCATAGAGGTTAACATATGTTAAGAATACATACAGCAGGCATTCCTAGTTAAAATGCAAGTAAATAGGAAGCATCACAGCAGTAGCATTTCCCATGCTCACTATACAAGCGAGTTTGCTTCAGAAGTTCAAGTCAAACTTCAGCAGCACAGTCTACCACTACAAAAAGGAATATTTTCCCACCAATTTATATTCAAGGAGCTTGCTCATTAGTGCTCCTAATCCATAACCTACTACTGCAGCTTCCTATTTTGAAAACACTGGTAAGGTAAAACTACAGGCTGGGAGAGGTACAAATGAACTCAGAGCACAGGACTAAAACCAGAAAATCCTATTTCATATAAGATCTAGTATTGCACAAACCATAAAGGTTTTCAGTTCTTCAATGTGTATAAAAGCACATGCAGTTTGCTTAGATGTTGCTTTTCATAGTAGCACCAGGAACAGCAATGTTCAAGGTTGTTCTCCTGTTCCTGTCACAACCACGTCTTCTTACATCAGAAAACACTGAAGTTGTGCTTCCCCACCAATGGGGCAGTACGCAGGTGTCACTGTGCACCATGACAGCTGTTACAAAGGGTGAAAGGCTTATGAAAGCAAGTGTTGGAGCCTCCCAAAAAGAAAGTTCCTCTGTCTCCTGAGCTGTCTGGAACAGACAGCTAGATGAATGGTGTGGGGAAGGGAACCCTCAGCCTCATATGCACTGTTCAGAATCATTTGTTCATTCTTCTTGGTAGAAACCTACTACAACTAATATAATCTTCCCCACAGTCTCATGTAGAGAAACCCTGACAGCGGCCTCCTTACCAGCATCATGCAAACTGCACTAACTCATCCAAAACACTCTTTCTCCTGGCTACTAGAGCAACAAACCCTCTCTTTCCAACTCCTTACCTGCATCTGAAATCCCTAGGGACTCATTCCTAATCAGTTTATGCCTCTGACTCCAGTCAATGTTTGCTCTGTCCATCTATTCCACTCATACTACATAAGTGAATTTTACCACCCTAGGGGCAGTAAGCCTTAAGCTCAAAGGTTCAGTCCTTTGAGACTTCAGAGGTGAGACCAAGCACATTTCTCTCTGAAGATGACGGCTACTTAAGTCAAAATGAAAATAAAAATGATAAACAATATATATTTCAAGTCCACTACTCTGCATTCTTGGAATACTTGCAGGTGATAATTTGTCACCCAACTGGGCTACAAAAAAAAAATTAAATTATTACTGCCAGCATAGCAGAGTGATCTCAGTGAAATAGCTAAGTTAGGGAATGATTTGAAGGAGATAAGACAACAGTGGAAGAAAACCAGAAGGTGCTTACCAAAAAGCATAAAAAGTGAGTGATAAAGGAGGACATAAGAGGCCCGACTTAAAAATCTCAGAAACATGAGAGTGTGATAGGTAAAACAGGGATTGAACATGATGGGTCTTTGAAACTAAGACAAATGCCCTTTTTTTGGTACAGACATTTTTTTCCATGCTATCATTCTTGCATGTTTCATAAAACCCAGAATTTGCACTTTAGCAACAAAGTTAACTTAGAATAAACTCAGAAGTGGTGGCCCTAAGCAAGCCATGTACATGGACGATGCCCAAGACGCAGGGCTTTTCTGGACCAATACAACATCCTGTATGCAGGGCATCCACCCTTTTCTACAAAGCTTTGTATTTAAGTTGGTGCTTACATCTAGTTAACATGTAATTAATTTGTAATGAAGAATGACTACAGAGAACTTTTAAGGCTGAAATGGAGAGATATAATCTAAATTTGGCCATATAAGCATGTTACAGATTATTATTTGTGAGGACCACATGTAAAAACACAGACAGAATTCTTCACAGAAAAATCCCCAATGTCAACTGTAAGATTATAGTGTTTCTTCATGATTACGGTCTTGTGTTTTATTCTAGATTTCCTACTGGAGGTGTAGTCTAGAGAGATCAGACTGATTTCTTGTCATTACCCTTGCAGGCACAGAAAAAAAAAAAAAAATTGGATCTCTTGAGAAAGTTCTGGGCCAGGCTGGGAATTTCCTAGGCCACGCTGGAAAATCTAGTGTCTTTTGCAAAAACATCAGGAAATAAGCAGAAAATGAATCATGAAAAAGATCTGCTCTTAATGTTTTCCAGAATTTTCAGTTTTATGATGGCATAACACTGGAATTAGGAATGAAAACTGTCTATTTCCACAGCCCTTCTGCATGATTCAGTTTCTAACTTCCTGGAAAAAACAAACAAACAAACAACAACAACAACAAAAAACCTGATCAGAACATTCTAAAATCCCACCAAAACAATTTATCCTTCTAAATCTCTGTTTGAGGCTACAGACATATGTATATTTTATGCTGGCATAAGCTTGCACCCATTGCTATTAATGCTGTTGTGCACCCCATTACATGTTCCAGCCTATACATTGCTGCAAGTGTTTGTTCAGACAACCATCGAACTGGATTGGAGTTAAACCTGCACATGCTTTTGGAAAAGCGAAGCAGGGGAGATGATTTTTCTATTGCTGTCATTTCCTGCATAGCCTCACACCCAGAGCCTGCTCAGACATCACAGGGGTGGGAAGGAATGAGAGGGAGACAAGGAGCTTTCTCCTCACAACACATTTGGTTAGATTTCTGAAGCTTTTGGAGATATGGATAGTGTAGCACAGGCTGCATAAATCTCAACACCACCAAAAATCATGAAGCTAAACACCGATGCTACTTGCTATTTCAAAAGAGGTATCTGATACTGCTACCTAAGAGCTAGCTGAGTTATGCCTACAGATAACTTGACTTTTTATAGCCTGGTTGTATTACTGTTACACAGCAGGTCACCGTTTCTTCACTTACCCAGCTCCAGTGAGCCTCTCATCCCTGAAAATCTTTCCTTTCTCCTTATTACTCATTTCCAATCTTTCTCTCCACCTCCCTTAGACAGCTAATAATTGGTTTTCTCACCCTTTCTGGACGGTAAATATGTTGATTTTTGTTCGCTCTTTTCCCCAGTATCTATTATTTTGCTTTGTTGATCTTTCCTTTAAACTCTCAGATGCACTTGTTTGTTGCTATCTACTCCTCTGTTCTTCTGTTCCAGCTCTCCTCTACAAGCCCATCCTTTGCTGCTTTTTTTCACCAGCTACCACACAAATGAGTAGTCTGCAAACAGAATGTTTCATGAGATTTTCCTGAAAGTATTGTATCATCTATTCTCCATATGGAGGGCTGATGCCAAAAATGAAATAGCTCTACGAGACCAGACAAAAACATTTAACCGAAAAATTCAGACACAGTAGAAGAGTCCAACCCTCAAGTGACTACAACCTCCTTTCAGGTATTTATAGGGAGCAATGAGGACCCTTCTGAGCCTCCTTTTCTCCAGACTACATAACTCTCGGCTACTGCTTATGGAACATGTTTTCTAATCCCTTCACCAGTTTTGTTGCCCTTGTATACCAGATTTATTTCTGCACAATTTTAGGAGATGGAGGGAGAACCCTTAACATCCCAGCCAGGATTTTTAGAGAATACAGGAGGAGAGTTCACTACCAGAATATTTGTTGGAAAGAAGTCTGAACTAATCATGTAACTTAGTAACTAATAACTACAGCAATCTAATCAAGTATAACTACTATGAATTAATAAGAGAATAAGCAACAGTATTTTATATGTATTCACATCTGCTGAGCCCAAGTCCATAGAATGCATATTTTTATAATACAATGTTAAGCTATATACTCGCTTTGGGAATACGTGTCGAAGTGCTTTTGGGCTACAACAACCTGATCCTTTCATTCTACCTGTGTAAAATGATATCAAGTTACACAGGGAACTGTACTAACACACAGTATGATTCATGAATTTATCCTAAATTGTGATACAGATACGAGCTCATTTTCACAAATTTCAGGAAACAAAACTCCTGAAGAGTTCCAAAGGTATCCTCTCCCTGGAGCTCAATTGAAGGAAAAGAGCTGAACCTGAGTGTTGATTCGCTTAGACAGGACAGCTGGCCTCATTACTTTAAACAAACTCAGAAGCAAGAAGGGAGACAGAAGGATCTCGCTCTCTAAGGCCTCCTGCTGTCTACATGGAGCTCTGGGAGGCAAGAATTTGTACTTCACTGGGACAAAGTTTGCTGTGGCAATTTTTAATTCTGCTCACTTTATCAGCAGATATATATACAATGAGGATTTGGACTCCATTAGATTTGTTTTGAAATACAGCCTGTAAATAAAAGTAGAATGCCAGACGTTCTTTAAGTTGGACTCCTGGTGAATACTTCTCTCAAGCTGCACTGACCTCAAGGTCTTTTGCAGACCTTTCTTAAAAAAGAAAATAAATTAAATTATTCTCCCAGATGGTGAGCCCAGCAACTCAGACGCTAATCCCCCAAGCTCACATCAGCCCATTCAGAACACATCAAAGCATAGATCTTTTTTCACTCCCTAGAAAACATTCACACAAGTGGAAGAGCTAATACATACGTGAATTTAAAAGATTTTTTTGCCAATAAAAATGTAAAACATTAAAACTGGCATTTGAAGAGTGGCAAAAAAAACAGCCTGCTTCTTACATAGCTAACCACTGAGGAGACATAAAACGTACCCCAAATTCTGAAGCTATTGCAAGCTACTAATATTGTTAAAATAGTACTATAATATATAGCAGAAACAGTGGGAATAATATGAAAGTTCTGTACACACACATTGCTACAAAATTACAAAACAAATATTTTGCAAGCTGTTTTTCCAGTAACTTTCCTGAAGTGTCTGGTGCACAGCAACCAAAGGTTAACCAGGCCTGTAAGGAGGCTCAGGGCAGAAGGTGCATTCTGCAGCTGACATCAGGACTAATAGTGAACCCATCAGCAAGATTGTTACAGCCAACTGGTTTTCATTTAGAAGTGTTTTTGCTTCCTTTCCTCTCAGTGCCCTTTAGCAAGTTGGAAGTCAGGCTGTTCATTTTATTGCTATGTGCTACAGAGAACACTTAAGGTAAAGGTGAACACATGAAGCGTGGCTCCTTACTGAATATTTATTGTTATTGAGAAGGGAGACTTTGTCACACTACAGATCTTTAAATAGCTTTGCTAGAAAAAATAGAGCTTGTCAGAACTTACGTAACTGTGAATAGTAACAGATCGGAGAGAATCCAGTTCTCAACAACTCTGACCCAATACTTACATTTCACTGTACATAACAGGCCTCAGTCAAAGAATTAAACACCACCTTAGAAAATATCTCGTTTAGCTACAGGAATCTATCTTCATTTCCTAAGAAATGTATTAATCACTAAACCCAGACTTAGGAGGGAGGCATACATCTCATTGTCTAAATACAACTGAGAAATAATGGCAATAAAAGTTAAAATCTCTTTGTTGGATTTTTTTTTTATCTACACAGACATTACTATCAGATATTACTGATATGGGAACAACACAATGTAATGTAAGTAGCTACAATTATCAGGGGTGGTGAGCCGTTTTAATTAATATGTTCCATCTTATTAATGGAGATATGGCTTAACTGGAAGGGCAACTTCTCATTTTGGGTGCCAGTTAGAATCTAGTGCAGGACAGCAAGCAGTAGCAACTGCTACCAGTGGTAGTTGTTGATATAACATGCTACAGACGTGTTGGTATGAAGGGAGACACCATGGACAAAAAGGATCATCCTGTGAAGAGAATTCTTGCTGGGTCCTCCAGGAACAGGGGTGAGGTTTGCACTGGTGGAATTCTTGAAGGAAGAAGATTACAGTTGGAGAAGAAGAGTTGTATGAAAAAGGAACAATGAAAGGAACAAACGATCTAAAGTGAAAAATCAAAGTCAGAGCTGAAAGTTTCATCCACACGCAGTACGAGAGAACCTGCACAGGGAATGCTTACTAACAAGGCATTGCAGTAATGAGATCATTCTAAAGTTATTGCCCCAGAAGAGAAATATTTTCTCACTGCCTATATTTTTTGAGTCAATATTGATTGTTTTAGTATTGCCAAAGTCAGAGGTGAAAGAAAAAAGTGCCTCAGAGGCAAAGCTTCTCAAATGGAAGAGCTCCATTATTTAATAATCTCTTCATTGATCTGGCTCAAATTAGGCTGTGACTCCAAAAGCATAGGTATTTTGCCAAGCCAGACTTAGGGACTGGGCACTGCACTGTGTTGTTGTAGCTTGAAGAGATGGAAATTTCCACTTGCTATTTTCTACACTGGGATGGGGAAATAAAGGAAAAAGAGATCAGCCAGTGTGCCCCAGAAAGCAGAAGTGAAACACAGAGTCAGGGCTGCTGAGGATTCCAGTTTCACAGGATCATCCAGACAATGAAAAAAAAAGCACACGGGTAAGAAACAAAAACAAATCCATATGCTGCCTAAGGGAGGAGTGCTAAGAAAACACACTGCAATACATTAACATCCTTTTTTCTCCTCGCAGCCCAAGTTTCACCCAACTAGAAAATAGTACTATGTCAGCCAAGATCTGAACTGTTCTTATGATTATTTTTAAAAGACTCTAAAAATTAAAAACCATTGCTTCAAAATGATTTTCTAAGACTTTTAATGATTTTACTGTTGGCAAAAGAGGACAAGATTTTTACACCTCCGGGCTCGTTACTAAACACATGCTCTTGAGTGGCAGGGAAGAGAAGCAGCTTTCCTCTCAAATGGTTTCTGGAGGTTGGAATCTCATGCAACACCCAATGCCTGTATAAACACTGGTGCCAAGCAGGGTGCATTTCAGCATTTGTTCATAGCCAAGTGTAGTCCACAGATTCTGTTGATAGCTTCTGCCCTTCACTGATAGCAACAGGGAACAGGGCACCTGCCCTTCAGTGTTCAGGAGAAATAAATGTCTCTGGATTCCATACTACTTCTCACCTTGGATTCTTTGGGTCAGTACCTCCTGACCCCATTTCACTGCTCAGTTCTCTAGCCTGCTTTAAACCTTTGCTAATGCTCAGGCCAGCTCAGTAAAACCATTCCAAAGGAAATTCCTTAAAGGAGTGCCTAGCATCTGCATAACATAGAAGTTGTAACATTGATAAAATGCTTTGTTCTACCACACCTTGATTTATACTGAAATTTTAATTGCTTGATGTGCAATTGTGAATCCACTACAAGGACCAAGCAAAAAGAGTATTCACAGAGGCAGGGATTGACAGCCTGTTTTCTTTTCTTTGTCCCACCAAGCAGAAATACATCCCTGATATACTTGAAGAGTAGCCAGTAGCCTACTGTGTTACAGTAAAAGAGGTGTTAAATCCACAGACTGTGTCAAATGCTTGGGCTTTCATTAAGAAATAAGCAATTTAAATCCATATAAGGCATGCAATAAAAAACAAAAACATCACTAAATCTTCTGAGAGAGGCAAGACCACACCACAGCAAGACTGAAGCAACAAAATGAAGTCTCTCCACTCAGGTAGCAATGCATCGATGGAATTACAGCTCCATCTCAAAACTCAGCAAATCCTCCTCCAAGTCATTATATTATATATACATTGAAATGTGATGCTTATTAAAGCATAATTCAAGATGTTCATTACGTATTACCTGAGGCCCACACCTATCACACCCAAATCAGTCAGCATGTTAACTGCCCTTAGGCGTCATAAGAAATCAAATAAATGGCTTGATGAGACAATTTCTATATATGTATTCACTTCACATTTAATGGATGTCCTTGCTGATTGTGAATGGAACCTCTCCCACTAGGTCAGGGGCACAGGACAGGGAGAGAGCAGAAATAGAGGTGGGCAGTCACACATGTGAGCATCATTTCCAAGCACTCTTTCAAAAAACACAGTGTGACCTCAGTACTAAAAAAAAACCCTAATAGGCATGAAGGGAATTCCACTTTGAGCAGGAAAGGAGTGGCAAGTCTACTATTTTGTCTCTTTCATTCTCCTTGCTGCCAAACAGTCGAGATGCCAGTTTGACGATTTTTTTTTCTACATTTGGATATGAAAAAAAAAAAAATTAGCTCTTTTCAGGTTCTAATAACCAGGAAATGTGCAGTTGAACCTGCAGGCCAGAAGTGACCAGTGCAATCAATTTCTGCGTTACTCACCTTTTACAGAGATTCTAGTTCCCTTATTTTAATAGCTTCCTGTCACTCAATGGAATAATTTTGATGTACGAAGCTCTAGTGTCTCAGAAAAAGCAACCACAATACTTCACTTCTGTAAAATTTTATTGGGTTTGCATGGCAAAGTTTTGGTTGTGGGGTGGCTAAAGGGGTAGCTTCTTTGAGGAGGTGCTAGAAGCTTTCCCCATGTCCAATGGAGCCAATGCCAGCTGCCTCCGAGGCATCTGCCACTGGCCAAGGCCAAACCCATCAGTGATGGGGGGTAAAGGCTCAGGGATAACACATTTAAGAAGGGAGGGAAGTCATTGCACAACCAGAACAACAGCCAGAGACAACAGAGAGAATATGTCAGACACCAGGGTCAGTGAAGGAGAGGGAGGAGGTGGTCCAGGCACTGGAGCAGAGATTTCCCTGCAAGCTCCTGGAACAGACAGGTGAGGCAGCTGTCCCCAACAGAGCAGAGGAGGAGCCAAATGTCAGAACAAGTGGATGCCTGAAGGAGGTTGTGACCCCATGGGAAGCCTACACTAGAGCAGGATCCTGGCGGGACCTGTGGCCCCACAGAGAGAGACCCCACACTGGAACTGGTTTTCTAGCAGGACTTGTGACCCCATGGGGGACCCACAGTGGAGCAGTTCTCGAAGAACTTCAGCCCATGGGAAGGACCCATACCAGAAAGATTGATGGAGAACTGTCTCCCATAGGAGGGACCCCACACTGGAGCATGGGAAGAGTGTGAGGAGTCATCCCTCAAAGGAGGAAGGAGCAGCAGAGACATGTGATGCAGTGATTGCAGCCCCCATTCCCTATCCCCCTGAACCACTGGAGGGGAGGAAGTAGAGGGAATATGGAATAAAACTGAGCTCGAGAAGAAGGGAGGGGTAAGAGGGAGATGCTTTTAAGATTTGGTTTTAGTTCTCATTATCCTACTCTGATTTGATTAGCAATAAATGAAACAGATTTCTCCAGGTAAAGTCTGTTTTGCCCAGTAATCGGTGAGTCGTCTCTCCCTGTTCTTATATCAACACACAAACCTTTTGTTATGTTTTCTCTCTCCCATCCAGCTGAGGAGGGGAATGATACAGCAGCTTTGGTGGACACTTTGCATCCAGGCAGGGTCAACCCACCACAAAAGTGAATTTTGCAACTTCTGTCTCCAAATTTCTCTTAAGGAATGCGTAATTGATTACATTTACTATGCTAGTTTCCCACATACAAAACAAAATCCTGTAATGTATTTAACTGCATTTGGTCCAACTTTGAAATAAAGTTTCCTATTTTATTTAAAGAACAAGTCTACGCAACAGGGAAATCGTAATAGCAGTTACCTATTCAAAAAGTTCTTAAGTGAATTTTAAGTGTAAAAAGCTTACGTAATAGCCAAAAAAAGATTTTCATCATGCTTTCCTATTTCACATGCTGCAAAATTAACACGCCCCGGAACACGAGTTGAATTCCTTGATCAAATTCTTTGGTTTTTAAGTTCCAGCCATTTGCTAATGGCAGAGCCCAGAATGGAGGTGCTACCGGGATCACAAAAGATCGGTTTCCCTACTCCCACCTCCATTATTGGTGGCAACAGTGAGGGAAATGAGAAGGATTCAGCATAATTTTCAGATTTTAGGTTAGCCTCAGATGACTGACAAAAAATATCACTGTTTTTCAAAGAGTGTATCCGTTGAGCTATTAGGGGATAGAATTAGAAAAAGAAAAAAAAATCACGTTGTGCCACTTGTACCATATTAAGCCTTGTACTTGCTTTTCTTAATGTTGGCTTCAATATATTAGTATGCTAAATCAACAACTGGAGAAGGAAACACACCCTGTCATGAAAAGAGCCCGATAGTTTCAATCCTTTGAGGGTGTTTTTAAAAGAGGGAGCAAAAAAGATCTAAAACAGTGGAAGAGACATGGATAGAGTCAATAACATTTGAGTATTTTGCAAGCCTGGCCCTTATATAGTATTTTTATATAGGTTTCTTTTTCTGTGGTTTTTTTTCTTTTTTATATTAGCCAGCAACAGCTCTCATTTTTCAAGATGCAAAAAAAAACCCTTAGAATGTGAAGTAAATACTCATTCACTTGCCCTATGACAATACTGTCAAAATTAAAAATAGTAAAAGTGCCCAAAATGTCATAAAAACCTGGAACAATCCAAGCCAGCTTCAAGTTTCATGGCTTTGTACAAATACACATGGATGTTTGGGCAACCAGGATTTCAGAATAATCATATGCCACGTGTAAGAGGAGAGATCTTAATGTGCCGTTGCTGCAGAGTAATTACCCTCTATAAGATTTCCTTTGTGTCTTAAGACAAGCATCAAATTCATACCACAAACACTAACAGATAGACACAGGCACCTTCTACAGACGTACGTCACACAAGCGAAGTGGCAGAACTGAAATACTTCAAACTCCTTCAGCCAACTGCAGAGAAGTCAGCCCCACAAGGATATGATTTTTTTTTCCAGGATTTAGACAAGCTAGCCTAGAAATCCTTGGCACATAAATATTTTTCCACTTCCAAATAAAATTTCCAGATTAACGAAGAAGAACTATCTTGTAAAATCCTAGACAGCATTTCTTTGCCTGATACATTTCTTATAGAGTTCTTACTAAGTTGTATGTTTATGATTCTGAAAAATTGATTTGAATATTTTGGACAGGAAATACTAATCAAGACCTGAACCACCCATTAGAAATCATACCTAGAACTCTGATTCACCTATTGTGACATAAACTTTAAAAAATCACCCACGAACATATACTACACTTTTAAATTACGTGCTCTGAGTTTGAAGCAACGTGACCCTGCTGCCCAGGGGTAAGGCTATTCGAAGACAAAAACATCGTGAACAAAAGCACAACTGAAACAGCTCTGCTTTGTATAGAAAGAGAGTGCTGAGCCTCTTAAGGTCCTAGGAGTGAGCCTCTACATACTCAACTGATTTCTTCAAATGTTCTGTTTTAGTAGCTTTAGACTGAAAACAGGTACACAAGTCAAATAAAACAATTACCTCGCCATTCCACTCCTAGCTGATTGCCGATATATTAATTTAATATGCACTGCTGCTGAGTTTTTATATTAGGGTACCACTTGAGTGATTCTGTAGAGGTTTAATCATTTGTATGCCAACATAAAACTGCAATAACAATTTACAATGAGCTCTAATTAGTCCATATTAAGTAAAAAACTGAACGGGTTGAGGTTTTTTTCCTAGTAAATCCAAAGTTAAAAACTAATTGGTCTCTTAAAAATTGAAAAGGTCTTCCAAAGTAGAAAAAAACCAGCTGAGAGGGTCAGTTCTGCAAAGCAGTTACTCTAAAGAGAAATTCCTCTATAGGAGTCACTATGTCCCAATATTTCAGAACACTTAACTCTTGCTAAATCCCTACATTCATCCAAATGTGTCAGAAAAATTTCCAAGTACATTTATAAAATAGAAATTCTCCTCAGCATAACTCCTTTATTAAGAACCAAAGTAGACACAGGTTTCAGATTCTTCCAGCATACTTTGTCCTTGAAAAATAGCATTTTAAAATTCATCTCACACTTCCATCACTGCCTAAAGAACTTCCTCCTCTAAGAACACACTCATATGAGATTTATTAGGGAAAATTTCATCTCTCTACAGATGTGTGTGATGTCTCAACACCATCTTTCCTAGGTGTAGCTAATATAGTTAAGTCTAATTAGGCTTATTATAGGCCCATGAAATCTTTCTCTAACAGCACAAAGTTTATACATCATGTGTCACACCAGTTGCTTCTTTCAGCTGTGATTCTCCAACATTTATGAACCAATATTCATGATATTACTTTTTAAAGAAAAAATGTCTAATTCCCATCTGCTTTGTATTAAGAAATTCGGGCACTGAAGGAATCAAGAGTCTTTAAAGGCTACAGTATATGTCAGTAGCAGGGAATACAACTCCAGTGCCCTGATACCCCAGTTCTATTCTATAAACTTTACAGTATGCATTAAGTATCTCTTGCACACTAGACAGAAAACACTGCTCACCACCTCCGGCCAGAATGATTTGGCTTCTTTTTTCTTTTCTAATTACACTGCGAAATTTAAAATTTCTCTCTAGAGCCTCACACAAAATTTAGTGCACAATATTATTTTCCTCCTAAGTTTCCCATTTCCGTTTTATCCAAAATTCATCTCTTCTCCTTTACTGTTGAGTCACTGTTAGTGACTCATGCACTATAAAATCTCTCTGTGTTTTCCTTTATTTTCTCTTTTCCTAGACCAGGCCATATGTGTTCTTATGTCTAGAAGCCTTTCTATCTTCTTAAAATCATTGATGTACACACATAACAATTCACACCTCTAATCCTATTAAAAAGCACAGCATGTTCTCTGAAGGGGAAAAACAACTGGTACATTTTAGGTCTTAAAGCTTATAAATTTTTAAACTGAATACATAAAAAATGAGTAACAAAAGTATCGGTAATGTCTGAAATTAAGGGGAGCAGCTAAGAAAGCTGGTGTCACCCATCACAGAGCCAGTAACCAGAGGAATTTAATTTAAATTCAGGGGTTTTTTATCTAATTAAAATTAGTTCCCTTCTAAAATGACAGTTTCCAAGTTTACATAGAAAGCTTTATTTTCTGATATTGTCTTGGCCCATTTGACTATGGTCTCTAGACAGTGGACATAGGACATGAAGCCACGTTACACAAGGAGACTTCACCCCCCCTCTTTCAACATCACTGTTTCCTGCTCTTAGAGAGTCATATGGTTCAGGAGGACAGTGTGTCCTGTGCACACTGGAGACACCCCTACTGAGATAAAGGACACCATCTCACTGCTACTGTCTGGAGGTAACACTTCTGCCACTTGAAAATTAAATCAGGGGATCCTGAGAGGTCAGAAATATTTGCTTCTACTTTATAGATTCTCCTCTCCAACTCAGAGCTAAGACATGTGATTAGTCATTTAAGATTTTCCCACCAGCTCACTAAGTGTCCATTTAGTGAAGAACACCCCTGCCCAGCTCATCAGATTTTCTCTGTCTTCTCTGGTATACTCTTCATAAGTGAGACCCTTTTAGCTATGATCACTTAATTGTCATATTTTCTCAACACTGATTTTGACATCCATATAAGGAGAACATAGCAGAAATAGAAAACAATTTTCAATGATCTGTCAAGAACATAGACTTCTAAAAGCCTGGAAGATCATTAGGATTCATTCCCAAATGAAAAACAGGAGTCCGGATGACAGGCAAAGAGGCAGGAGAGTAATGGTTACGAAATTCCATCTCTGAGCTGAGTTGATAATGTTCCTTATGTTCAGCGTGTACAATAATAATTGGTCCAAAAAAATACACAAACCCAGAGCAAGAAAAAAGAAAAAATCCCCCTGCTGCCTTATCATTTCTGCTAAGTCTTATTTTTTCCATTTCTCTCAGTTGTTGTTACTCACTCTTCCCTCTTCATTAGTCATTTTGTGATTGACTTACAAGAATGCTTTTTCTATCACTCTGATGAAATATTTGTTCCCTCTCCCTCCCTATATCTATTTACCAGAAATATTTTTCCCTCATGCTTTTAATTATTAACTATTTTCTTTTTAAGTAGTCCATCTTCTTAACTACATTCTTAATTGTCTGTACAACAGTGTAGTGATTTCTCCTAAGGGCAGTCTCTGAGATCACAGTAGGAATCTCTGCATGAAGAATGTGACAAAAACATACGTTATCACCACTTACCTTTCAGTCAAACTACCTCATGCTTGTCCAGTCACCACACGAGTCATCATTTTACTGCTGATTCAGTTGACTAACAATCCTACAGAACACAATCTTAGACAAAGCAGAAGCCTCTATGACTAATAACCCTGATCGCTTTAATCTCCTTGTCTTTTCCCCGTTCCATCTTTGTTACATCTCTCTGGTGACATAATAGTTTCTTGACAGAGGAATCTGCTAACTGTGTTTCTTCACTGGCACGGTAGGACTATAGGCTGACAAATATCTCAACTATATAATCGTTCATTCTTAAAGGCTGAAGTGCTCCTTTCTACAGAAAATGGCCGCATAAAACCCAAAAAATTGAAGCCAATATTTCCTCGAAACTAGATATATACAAACAATCAGCATTTAAGTGAAATAACTCCTTTAATTATATATTCTTTCTTGTTAACTAAAATTCAGTTGTTATATTATTTACAGAGAATATGGCAGCTTTTTCTATGTCACTATGGCTCAATTTATAACATTTACTGACTATACACAACTTCAATATTTTCCCCTTTTCAACATGCTTCCATAAGCAGATTCTCCAAGTATTTCCTGGAAATAAAAAGGCAGGGGGATGTACAAGGCCAGCAAGGCAAAACTATTTGCAGCAGATGGTTAAACAGGGAATTGAAAACACTTGGCAGTAACAAACGGTTTTCTTCTTAAAGTTTTACCAGCCAGTTGAGATACCTTTTCAGAACCATCCTGGCAGCAGTCTAAGAGTTCAGATTTCTTGGTGAAGTTATGAAAAATGGTCTGAGTTACGGGAAGAAGCTTAAGCCATCTGCCCCTTGCACATTTACACGTAATCATTCAGGTGCAAACAAGAGCCATTAACACAGGAAGAATTATATCCCTCACAAACACATTAAAACTCAAAGAGGCAAAATAATGCTACAAGAGCTATAAACACTAATGTGAAAGGTCAAGGGCAAGAAAGTAATTTCCTTTTTTAGAAGTATAGGGCTCCAGTCATAAAGTCAAATATCTGCCAAACATCTTGACTGGGTTTTTTTCCAGATGGGATCATTAATCTTTATTTAAGATCTAAAAGCATTGAACAGTCTGAGGATCAGCCAACCACTATCTCAGCAATTAACAATAATTAAACTAAGTCAAGAGCTCTGATAACTGTAAAGACTGTGGCCATTTCTAGCTCGAGCAGTTTTACATCAAAAGGTGCAAACAACCTTCTGAACAAGCAATAGGATACTTTCAATCTCTTTCTGTGTGAAGTACTATTAACAGTATTTTTTCCAAGTGGCTGGCAAATTGCTGATGTGCAGAGAGGCTGCATCTCACACAGTTACTATTCCACCTTTTTTTTTTAGCTGGTTTCCCAACAAACCAATCTCTTCATTGAAAAGCCAGGACCATTTTATAGTCAACTGAAGGTAAGGAAAAGAGTCTCAAAGCTGCTGATAGGAGCTGACTCTTTGACCTGGAAAGAGCAGTGACAAAAGTACTGCAGAGGAATAAAAAGCAGACATGTTTTGGGAGGCAATATAGCATGTGAAAGAGTAAATGAAAGAACAGATAGAAGGCATAAATGGATGAGAATGAGTCTTTTAGAAAAAGCATTTTTCCAATTAATTGTTTGCAAGCTGCAGTGCAACCAGAAGAATGAGAGAGTCTCTCTGTCTCTAGCACAATCTTTATTCTGCAAATGACCGTGCCACCTTGGTTTCTTTGGGTCAGATGACTGGGGGTATAATCTACCACACACACCCCCACTCAAACAGCTCTGGTTTGCTGTTTGGCCTTAGCTATTTTCCACTAACTCTGAAGAATCCAATATGAGTGTTTCAATAAACTAAAGAACACACACCAATAACATCAAATGGAATATTTGTTTTCCCTTTGTATTTTTCTACATTTCAACACCCTAGTGCTCACCTCCTATAAGTTTAGCTATCTAGTTAGGACAAAATGCTCTCAAACTTTCCATCTACACGATTCCTTTCTCCTTTGTCACTCTCTTGGGGCAAAACGATTTTAAAGAAAATTTGAGATTTATTGATAAGTATGAATTTGTGAAAAAATTTAATGGTGTTCGATCTACAAGAAAGATAATTTTTTGAAAACATAACCGCACATTTTACTGAGCAGCCATTACTAATTATTATCCTTTCAATGTTTAAAGTACTAAGTATTACTAATGCATAAAGTCTTTTACTCAACTATTTCAAAACATTTTACAAGCATTAATTTTATGACCAAATGATAGAGCTGTTGGTAAACTGAGGCAAATAGGTGACTTGGTTAAGATTTTATCTAAAGGAGCAGCAAAAATGAGGACAAAATCCAAATGTCTTAAGTCCACTCCATGCAGGTTAACACACAACATATTCCATTATCCTATTACTAGAGAGGATTTACACAGGATATCTCTCCTCCTGTCTTCAAAAGGTGTCATTTGACTATCACTTGATAATGATATTAAAGATGATGAAAAGTATGTATGAAAATTTCCTTTAAAAACAAGTTACAAGGAAGTGGAACTGTTAAAATCTGAGCTTACCTCATTTTAATCAGTTACTGAAAGGAAAGAAAAAGAACCCACTAGATTTAGAGAAGAGCTTTTATCTATAGCAGTGCTGCCTATTTGCTTATGCAAATAGTCACCAGCATAGTCAGAAACTGTTTTTCAGATAAAAAATTCATAATAGTATAGCGAAAGGAAAAGCTATGTATGTCAGCTAAAAAAGACAGAAGGACATAACAGCAATTACAGTACAAGGGAGGAAAAGGTCTATTTTTCTTTAGCCAAACTAGGCCTAATTTCACAAAACCAATACAACCTTCCACACTATCAATAAACCTTTCAGTCTGAATTGATACAGCCAGTCTGTCATTCATCCATACCTGCTCACAATCATCATCATATACAGCCACGATATTTTTATGAGGGTCTGTGGTTTTCCACTAACTGCGTTTCTAACTGGGACGGGTCCCTGCAAGGCCCCCTTTATTACAACAGGTATGTAAGTGCCACACAAGAGAAAGCATTTATAACACAAAATTCCTTCTTCTCTCGCTGCTTTGAGGATCAGTCTTAAGGCTGATTACAAGGAGCTGTATTTCTTTGATTTGTATTCTGAAAGCACTCAGGAGGAATTGAAAACTTGGATGCTATACACGCAAATGAAGTTATATTTGCAAGAGCTGCCACTTTGTCATGGAATGTTTGACAAAAAGACAGTTATTATTTTATAGGCTGTTTTCAAGCTACCAACAAGTTATAAAAGATAATTTTCAATATTTAGTTGCCAGCATTAAGATGATGTTTACACAAAAAGATAGACAAGGACACAGGAAAAAACTATTCTGACTAATCACAGACAAGGGGCCTGCTGTCTGCGGTAACCCCCTTTGCCACAGCTTCTCTACCTGTATAACTTCAACAGTGATACTGATATTCTTGGTAAATCATGGTCTACTGAGAAGGAGGGTACTAGAATTACATGTCATTACAGTACAGCACCTAAAACTGAGCATACAACGGATCTTTAAATCTTGGGGGCAGAAGAATCAAATTCACAATGCTTGGTATTAGTGATATCAAAGTACATCTATTTTATAATTTAATAAAAGGTTTTGGATTTAGATGAAGATCTACAGAACTCTATCAGTGCATGAGAAATAAAAATAAATGATAGCTGACCATAGTATTTTTACAGTCCAATGAAGTGCAAAAATAAACTACATTCTAATAAGTAAGACATCACTTAAAATCACAGCAAGTGCAAATATTTTTTCAACTGCTGCCAGTTTTAATAGTTGCCACCCTATAATAAAAAAATTTACCATATACATATATTAAACATTATATTAGCTATGATTGAGAGATACACCAAGTGCTCCAACAACCCAAGCGAGTATCTTCCTTTTCTCCCAGTAAGTGGACTATGTTAAATCTGTTTGGCAAGCAGTGTGAACTGAAAGATAACTAAAATTAGAGATACTCATTTATTAAGAATACTAGTTACATAATATCCATTATATTAGTAAGAGCTGAGGGTGTCTGGTCCAAATGTGAACTGTATTTGGACATGGCATGAAGCAACCACAGAGCCAATAGTTGCTGAGGTGAGGTTAAGACTGGTCAGCTTACCTTCCGTACAAATAAACAAATAATGAAACACTGTTTATAAGCTGTTATATGAACACAAAACCCAAAGATTGGTAACAGTTAACCCAAGTCAGTCTTAAGCCAATTTCCAATAGAGAAAGAGACCTAGAAGTCAGGAAGGATAGGGTCAATACTGCATCCCACGTTTACAACACTTGTAGCACTGTTTCTTGAAAAGGAGTTTAGGAAACATGGACTACAAAAGAAATTACAAAAAGATATGTGGCAAGCTGGCTGGATCAGTGCATCAAGTAATATATATATCAAAATTTATCAGCTGCACTTGTTCATGCGTTTGTCCTGCATCTGGTACAACTTAATATTATCACAAAAGATAAAATGATAGTATAGAAAATATTATTTAGGCAAGTAATATCTAGCTGTAAACATCTTGGACAACAGCGACAAAACTCAAAAAGATGGTGGAAATGAGGTCTACCATTCAAAAAGATAGAACACTACCAACAAATACAAGCAGCACTGGTACCTCTCAGCTGAAGAAGCATGTCTCAGTTTCACAATAACATCTTAGAGTACTATGTGGACCATTTGGTATGAGTGCTGAGGAAAGCAGTGAAGAAAATATAGCCTAGATAGAAAGAGTAAAATTTTTTAAAAGTATTTATTCTTATAAAAATGATTAAAAGGAAGTATAAGCACAGTCTTAAAATAAAATCGTACCACAAAAATTCATGGCCTGTTTTCTGTAATCGTGGTGGCCACAAGTAGAAGGACTAAAGCTGGATTACAGTAAGTAGCAAGAAATATGTACTATGATGGGCAAATCTTCCTGACCATAAGATTGTGCAGCACTGAAAGTGACTGTTAGAGAAGCATCAGGTGGACAAAAATCCTGGACAAACAACATAGCTGCAGCTCACACTGCCTGGAGGAGCAAGGTGTATGAGATGGCTTCAGTAGTCCTTTCTTATTTAGCTTTTATGTCAAATGAAAAGACCATGCTGAAATAAAGGAACTGATCCTAACATTCCCCCATTCCCTGATCCCTCTCGCAATGTCCTTCCTCCACACTTTCCAGTTACTGATAGATACTTAAGAGGTAAAAAACCAACTACAGTCAGAAATAAGCAGCCATAAAACACCATAAATTTTCTGAAAGAGGCAGAGAAGGGGAACCAGGTGCCACTGGCTTCAAGTACATGGTGTTCAGAGATCTGAGAAGACACAAGAGTACAGGAAGGTGGGTGGGTGTCTAATTCCTGCTCCCAGCCTGTTGCAGTAGCTGGGAAATGCCAACACAAGGGGAAGCTCACTCTCAGACCCCTTTTCACAATCACAGCCTCCTTGGATGCTATCTACAGCTACAAGGAGTGTTTAAAATTCAGGCTGGTATTGCCTGCTTAGGCTGCTCAGACTTCCAAAGGATCGTTTCTCTAAGTCTCTCATTCAACAACTGCTGCCAAATCCTGAACACTGTTCCAGCTATCATCCTGTCTCTCAGAAGTTCTGCTGGTAATAGGAAAAGGGTTTTAGAGGTAGATTTGTTGCACTTACTGTAAGCTCTAATCTATGATTTAAAATCTATTATTTTTTTTCCTCCTCATTGTTGAAATCTCTCTAAGGTAGATAAGACAATTCAACAGCATGAATGTTACCAATAACCTCTCTCCCTCCAAATGTCATGAAAAGTCTAACTTGCTTTTTGCATGAGAAAAGTTAGGCCAATAGCAGGTGCTTTCTAAATGTGTAGTTATAGGAAGGCAAAAAAATACCAGTAACTAACAGAACTTACATGGGGTATGTAGCAAACACCTTATTCCGGAGAATTTTGACTCTTTATTCACTAATTGGCTGATTCAGTAACTGATCCTCACAACTGCACATATAGGCAAGGAGTTTCTGATTATCTCGATGGCCCTTTGGAATGATCTAAGGACTTTTTAGGTGTTGCCTGTCTGATTGTAACTAACTGCACAGAAAGGAGAAAGAAGAAAGACAAACATCTTTGGCTACCTACTGCATGGAAGAGAGCAGAAAGTGAGGTGAATCAGTGCTCCAGGCTTTTTCCGGTCAGCTCTTCCAGCTGCAGGCCACAAGGTTGGAAAGCTTGCCACAAATTGAACTGCCTTGCAGGAAGGTTTGAGGGCTCTCTTCTCTCCTTCAGTCCTTAGGATCATAAAAGTTATAACAAAACTGCCATGTATTAACCCCAGAGACAGACACTTAAGCAGCCCTGACTAGCTAAAGGACAGATCTATTGAACAATTCTGTGTACACTTAAAAGCCTACAATGAGTTACCTCTTATTGTCCCTCTGCCAGGAGTTTTGACCAATACTTTGTTTCCCAAACTTTTACGGTACACTGCCAAATCTGTGTCCAGTTTATTATACAACACTAAATATTTTAGCTATTTTGTATATTTTAGATATAATTTTCACAGAGGTGTTTTCAAACCAGAAGGTCAGGGTCAATTCCTTTGTTCCTCTGTGCCATACCTCCGAAAGCAGTTTCCTCTAGGAGATCTGCCTATCTCCTGTCAGAGTTGGGCTATGATACATCCAGTAAGCCTGAAATCATTGCTTCCCTGTCAGTCCTACACATGCAGACCCCAAACAACAAGCAATTACGATAAAACTTGGTTGTTCTCAAGGGTCCCTTGTTAGGTACTGTTGAAAAGTAAATAACGATGACACATTAATAAAATTTGGTCCTAGCAAGCCAACAATCATCAGACAGCAATATCAGGTGGGAGCAGCAGATAAGACAAGCTGCATCACAGTTATGATTACAACTGTATAAGTCCTGGATAGAAATGCAAAGCTACAAACATAAGTATGTAATTCCTGGATATATCCTACAGAGTCAAGGAAATGAGCTCAGCCTGGATTTCTTAGAAAAGGATCCTAGAAATTCAGATTGCTGGGTTCTGTGATGGATCCAGGATCAAAATATTCAGAGTTAAGTAGTGGCACAGGGACTGGTAGTTTGGAGTGAGGGTTATTGGTTTGGGTTTTTCCCCCTCTCTGGTTTTAGTGGTATTATTGAAGCATAACACTGAATTAGAGCAACTATTATATTCATATCCTTTTCCATGGATTACTCTGAACTCTTCTAACAACTCAAATCTTAAGACACTTTGCATGTAATAGAAGCCACTTCTGAGAAGTACAGGTTTACTTTCTGTATACCTCCCTACTCCTCTGAAAAACATATGCTCATCCTGTGTAAGGAGGACCCATTTCCAACCAGTGACAGTAAATGTCCCCTTCTCAATTTGGGTGGAAGAGTACCCAAGCAGAATTTGTGATATTAATACTGGCACACAGTCAGGAACTAAGAAAAGTGATTCAAGAGGCCTATTCCTGGCTTCAGAGTACAAACCAGGGATATTGTTTTCACAGACTCATGGATTTTCTTCATTTTTTTTTCTTTAATATCATCCAATCAGCCTCTGTTGACCTTTTCATATCCTTGAACAAAGAGATGCCAAAGAAAAGCATACAGGAACTGAGAAATTCAATCTATTAATATGAAATGTATTCTCTAGACCAGTCCCTGGAAAAGTGATAGAAAAATCACACTCAGAAAACTTAAGTATGCTTTGCTCCAATACATTTCAGCTACACCAGCCATAGAGAAATACAACACTCATTGGGAGACGTATGTGACTTTACCTGGCTTAATGCAATTACAAATACCTGTCATTAGATTCAAGGTTTTTTATCATTATCTCTTCCCTACCTAAATTTTTTCATATTTCACATATGAAATTGTCCATAAATACAGCTAAGACCCAGCAGATACAGATTGTATTAGACACATCCATTGTGCAAATGAATATCTTAGTCATTTCTGTGTGGTGCACTGTGGTCTAGTATTCACTGTATTCAGAACCATTTTTTTCCTTCTGTTGACTGTTGGAGTGTCACGTCAGTTTGCTGTGCTTTCATGTCCTTAACTAGGAAGGAAGATACCGAAAGTTTGTTTCGTTGTAGTGTACCAGACTTGTATGGGTTGGACAGTGTCACTGACACACAAAATCAAAAATTGAAAAACTTCTTAAAGGCCTGGTCAAAACTCCTAGAAGTCAATGTTTTTTCCCTAATGATTTCAATTGGCCTTAAAACAGATGATAAATTATCCTGGAGTTTAACATAAGTCACAGACATACAGCTGGGATGACACTTAAGAACATAACCCAAAAGTTTTTTGGAAACTCAAAACTTCAGAGTCACTGCATGCAATAAGAATAATGTGTCACTAAATGTAGCTCTTCACTTGGAATATAATTTAGAACCTATTCCCATTTCACAAAAAAAGTGGCATATTGTTGTCATTAGAAGAAAATAAACATTAATGTTTGCCTTATGTTTCTTTCAATATATTGGCATTGCAAAATTTTCAGAGTTTTACATTTGGAAACACACAAATTATGGCTTCTGTTTTTTTCCCCACAGATGAACAAATGTTCAAATAGGGATTTATGTGGATCCAAAAGGGAAGAGGGAAAGAATCCTTTTAAGCATTTCAAACAGCAACCAAGCTTTGTTTTGTTGAAGGAAATTTCATTCAGGACAGGGCAAAAAACATTTGCTTCATTATCTCCGTTTGTTTCACCTTGTATTCTTTTTTCTGTCCTTTTTGGACTTTCCTTGAGACAAAGCATGATTATGCGGTAGCACTGCAACACTGCTGAACATTAAAAGGATTGTAAGCATGATAATGCAGATGATCAGAGACTATAAATGGAAGAACTTTCTTATATGGTTAGGAAAAAAAAAATCAAAGACTTATTTACCCATGTAATTCATTCCTCCTATTTTCTTTTTTTTCCCCATTCAAGCCTGTAGAGCTGATTGGCACAGAGATTCATTATTACTCCCTTTCTGATAAAAGGCATCGCCCTACTTGAAGGCAGTATAGTACTGTTGGTTTATACCAGACACAAAAATGATCTTTTAATTTGATATTTGCAGTGCCGTCCTAGTTATCATCTGTTAACAGTCTAAGAAAACCACATATGCCTTGTGGGTAATTTTGTGCCTTTGCTTTCTGATGTAAACTCTTGAAAAAGCTCATATGGAAACTTAGAGATAGAAATAGATGACAGACCTGAGAGACCTTACTTCGGAAACATAGTCAACTTTGTAATTAAAAACCAACTTTAAGTATAAACTCCACTGTAAAATCATTAAGGGAAAATAATAGTTACATAACTAAGTAACAATAAAACCAGCTGTAAAGATGCAAGTATCATATTGGATAGATCTCCTTTAGGTATAAATCACCACAACTTTTTGGTTGCAATACACATAAAATAAGCTACCTGGTCAATAGTTAAATGATAATCATGTTGCAAGACAAAGATCCCTGAAGTCCACAGCTCTGCAGTGAATGCCCATGCAGAGTCCCAAATCCAGAACTTGATCTCTTCTGTGTATCTTACTGCCTTCCCAAAGTCAGTAACTCAGGGATTTTGTAATCTAGATAATCCATCCACATTTTTGTATTTAACAGCTAGCTATGAACCTTTCTCCTAAATTCTCTAGGTATTGACAGCATCACATGCACTGGGTTACAAAAATATAATTCCTACAGACTATGTAGGGAAAAAACCCCAACTTCGCTCAGTCACATTAAGCATGGGTGCCTTCGGTTCTGATATTGAGGGAAATACTACATAATCATTCCCTAATCACCTCTTCAAGATTTGACTAATCTCTTATGTAGTCTCCATTCTGTCATTTCTTTTCAAGCTCAAGGGCCTTAGCCTCCCATTATAGGACAACTGTTTTTCTACCTCACCCTTTTGAAACCTTCTCTGTGGAGTGCACTGTTTCTTCAGACATTTTATTCCTTCTTTATTGGGAAGGCTAAACCTGAAAGAAAACTCAGAAAAATTCATGGACATTTTAATGATATGGCAGTGGGTTTTCTCTGTAACACAACTCATTAATGTTGTAATCATTCTCTGGGACTTTGACAACTTTAGAGCAATGAGCTGATGTTTTCTTAGAAAACTCTTCATAAGAGGCGAGTCTAAACTGTGGGACCAAAAGAAGCACTTTGTAGCCGCAAGGGGTTGGTGAGAATCCTCACCAGCTATGCACAAAAATAAGATCTGGCCACCCACCTTTGCCTCTCAAAACAAATATGTGCTTAAACAGATGAAGTAGAGACATGTGCTCCAGTAAGTCTGTACTCCTGAAGAACCAGAGCCTTCGGCAAACTACGAAGAAGAGCCGAATTGATATGGAAACAGATACCGACCATCACTTCCCTGAGTATGAATTGTTTTATATACTTGTATATATACACACACTGAAGGTTATTTTTTCACCTAAATATGATTACCTGCTCTTAGCAAAACTAATTTTATCATCCATTTTTAGACTCTGTTGCATCTGGATCTTTGGATCCTTCAGATCTGACCTTATACACATTTTTATGCTGATAAACAACACTATTTGAAGTGGGAATTCCATAATTTTTAGCACAGATTATAATCCTCTCAGAAACGTGGAGGAAAGCCAAGGCAATTATGCAGCGAACAGATCTGAAAAATAAATGCAACAAACTGTATATACGCAAAAATATGCCTAAGATGATGTAATTTTGGGATCTAGTATTAACAACTACCACTTGGATAACACAGTATATTATTTCTTCATATTTGACATTATTCATTTGATATATCCACCTATTTATCCAGATGAAAGAATCAATCTACGCTTTCAGATAATTTTGCTCGGCAGTACTGATATTAGGTAAAATTAGAATAACTGTCAACGAGGGAAGCTGAAGCAATCAGCCAAGGGCAACAGGAGTTAGAGAATCTTTTCCCAAAAAGCTCACAGATTTTCATCTCATGGGTTGACTTAGTATACAATGCCACAATCGCTACTCTACTCAACTCTGCAAAAAGGTCTGTGCCAAACATATCTACTAAAAACATATCCAGTGTCTATTGAAAGCTCGCAAGAGGCAGACACCCACTACAGCTGTAGGTACACTGTTCTAATGATAAATGGCTCTTACTTTTCAAAGCTTACATCTATTCTTAGACTTATTTATCTTGCCTCAGCTTCTAGACACTACTATGCCTTTTTGTACCAGATGAAATAACAAGTTAGGAGGAGAAGACAATACACAGACAGATTCCATGACAGGTGACAGGACAAAGCAAATAAGTAGACAGACTATTTACTTCACTTTGCAATTCTTACTTTCAGGCTTTTCTCTAAATTATCATAAGTGAGAAGGACACTACAGGCTCAGCTGAAGTCCCAAAACGTACTAAAAAGGTTCTACATTTATTTTCCTGCTGCATTTCTGCTCGTGTTCAATACACTACTTCTCAGCTCTTAAAGGAGGACTTGCAAGAAAAAGTACCTAAATTATTCCAGTGGAGTGATCTAAGAAGGTCAGTGCCTGGCCCTGTACATTAGCTACTGTGTGCTGCTATCTTTTGCTCATTTCCCTGAGTAGCCCTTAGTTGAGGAAAAACAGTGTTTCCCACTCAGTTCGAGTGGACTTAGGGGCCCAGCTTTGTCTGCAGTGCCGTGGTCCGAAAAATCTCCCACATCAAACTTGTTTTTCCATACAACCCAATCAATAACGCCAGAGTTACAGTTTGAGACATATAGAAATTCTGAGGAAGAAAACAACCACAAATTTGCTAGCTTGTCAAAATAAAGTGCTACAGTGATAGTATAACGCAGCCTATGCCCACCTACAAATATGTCATTTGCTATCTTTGGTGCTTCAGAGATTCATGAATTACTGGGATCTTGCTTGCGTTACTGAGTTTGATTTGTTTGCTGCCTGACAGGTTGGAAATGGCTGTTCACTGCTCTGAACCCAGCCCTTTAGATCTGCACTAGGAAATGAAATGACAAGGCACTAGCTATAGCGAGGCAAAGAAGTGACTGGAGGAGACTACCCCAGTGACAAATCAAAGTAGCAGTCGTGAAAGAAGCATGGGGGCGGCTGCAGGAGGAAACAGTTCACTTGTCACTTCTGTACTAAATAATGTGACCTTTACAACCCCACATGTGTTCTCTTAAGAAAACAGAAAGAGGAGAAATGGCTGAGGAACTCCACTAGCAGATTTCTGCTAGTTCTGGATGCCAGAAGAAACGTGCAACCAGAAGGAATTTCATAAATGATGCATAACTTAGATCTATACGATATGATCCAATATTCCAAGCTGCCTATGAAAGAATTCAGGTGTCAGGATCTGTATTTGTGCAGTGCTGTGGCTCAGTCAAATGAACTACACTTAACAATGAAGGAGTACTGCACCAAAAGAAGCCATACCAGTATTCCAGAGCTAATTCATGTATTTTGACGCTACATTATTTTGTAGCATAGCAATGTAACCATAGAGATTGTGAAACCAAAAGAAAAAATGAGCAAACAAAAAGCCCCCAAACCCAAAAACAAACACCAAAACAAAACACCACAAAATAAAGTACAACACTGAAACACTATAAGAAAATACCTTGGTGTCTTATACCAAGGACCAGAGAAATAATTCTGTATGCGCTGAAGAGCACCGAACACAGAAATAGCTCCTCAGTACATTTTCTGACAAGAATGAATCACAATACGGCATTCAAGTCTGCAGTAACCAAGTGTACATTGTTTTTAAAATTCATTAAGAAACGCCAGAGGTATTAACAGTCTCCACGGCAGCTTCTGAACTGGCTGCAAATTAACGTGCTTCGACAACTGAGCTCCTTACCAATCCAGATTCTGCACTCGCTGGTGGAATTGTTAAGAGCTGAAGTTATAGCCTATCTTCATTTTCTAATTATTCTACTATCTGTTTCTGATCTCTTGCTCTTCTGACACAAATGAAAGAGTACTATTACACCTGCCATTCTCCAGACAACCAGTGGAACATATTTAAGTGCATAAATACATGCACTATGTCTATATGTACATATGCATATGTTATAATAGCATGTTACCAAGGCCTCCCAGAAGCATTCAAAAGTCAGAACTCAACTTTGATCTTAAGAGATTGCAGAAACTTATAAACGAGTGAAATTTCAGGATATGGGGTTAGAGGATACCAAAAGTTCACACAGCAGAAGGCATGTGCTAGGCTACGGTTTTGCCCACAAAGAATATAGAAATCTTTAAAAAAGAACCAACGTGCAATTAACCTAGGAAAAAAAGGAAAAAACACACACAATAATTCTTGGAAATAGCTGCACAGCTATGAGATATTCCAAAAGGACTTTGCACAAGTCAGAGACCCTGAACAGAAAACATGAGTCTAAACAGTTAATATTTGGTAAAGCTGTAAGCAGCTGAAGACAAAAGCCTACAGTGGGAAGTGTCAGGCATCTTAATAGGCAGCAATATAAGCACGACCTATAATAAATGAGGGAGAGACAGAAAAAGAGAGTATAAACAAATTAACCATAGCCTAGAAACCTCAAACAAGTGTCTCACTTTGCTGAAAATAAGATTTTTCTTACTAACAAGTACAGGATTTTTATATGACATATTGAGAAGTATATTTCCTTGCAATGCTGGTCTATCTCAGAGGTATCATAAGTATAGAACCATGTAATGTGGCTGTTACTATGGAAACAACTCCTCTTCTAAGGAAAATCAGAAGGTATAAGTCAAGTAAAATCCAGAATAATTTCTTGTGACATAGTTGGGACACATTGTTAAACTGCACCCTTAACTTATTACATTTCCATGTCTGTCAATTCTTTCCTAGCTCTACATGCTTCATGTAGAAACAAGCAATACTAATTTTTTTCCACATTAATTGAAGTAATATATCCTGGGTATGCAGCACAAACTTCTTCACCTCAGCAGTAAATGCAGAACAGACTAAGATGTGCTCTGAGGATATCTCTGCTAAAAGATATGCCTTGTTCACACAAGAATCTGTCTCACTGGGGCACAATTTTCCACCTTCCATGCTAATCAACGAAAAATGGCCAAAATAAAACATTATGTCAATTGTAAGACAATGTCTTCATTTGCTTTCCATAAATAAAAAGTAATTCTACACAGACAACTGACTAAGTTCAAGAATACTCAGGAAAATAGAAAACAAACATATAGACAATTAATTGCTAAGGATTATTGTTACAAATTTCTCTCTTTACTAAATGTTTAAGAATGTTACCTACTAATAATCCCTTGACTCTTACTTTGTCCCCTCTAAGTCTCAAACATCCACAAAGTCTCTCCAAAGAAACTGGCAATTGTGAACAAAAGCTGTATTGTTTAACCTCTGTTTCAGCAATCTGACATGAGCCTGGTCTGCAGACTACCAAATATTCTCGTATTCAATTTACCAACTCACTTTATCAACTCTCCATTTCCAAGACCAGTTCTACTTCACTAAAGTCGTTGCTATTACAGAGGCCAATGCAGATCTGCTTCTTATTGCCTACATTCAGCTGAAGAACAGGCTCCTGGGAGCTTGCCATCACACTTCCTGCAAAACTTTTGGTTTTACAAATCCTAATTATCTTTTTCATTCTCACTCAGCACATAAAGGCTTTGCACCACATAAGATGAAGATTTGGGGTGAGATGACACAATGCTCGATACAGAGAAGGAAAACAAATTTCAGGGAAATAAAAAAAAACTACACCTTTTATGTGGTTTCAACATCAAAGTAAGTACAAGCAGTAGATAGGAGCCTGACCGTCCCCTTTCCTAACAGGCCTATGAACACACAACAATTGTTTTGTATGAATGTGACTGGAGAAATTTAAACCTGAACTCTACCCATAGCCAATACATTTTACTTTAGCCTTTTATCTAATAACACCTCATCCAATGCCTATGTTATCCAGAAAGGGGAAAGATGAAGAAATAATAAAAATTTCAAATCCATTATTGCCTCTCTATACGAAAAACAAAGCATGACCATTGCCCCTTTTCTGAATACTTTTCCTCAGTGTAAAGGTTAAGTTCAGCCAAGTGGGAGACCCAGACTCTCCCCACATGGCTTTGGGGACCAGCTGCAGTGTCCAGAGCCTGTCACTGCTCAGTACCTGGAAAGCTGCTTGCACTAAATCAGCATGTTAAGGAAGGGAAAAAGAAAAAGAAAAAAGAAAAACGCAATGGTTGAGGAAATTTGAATAATACTAAGTTGAAAGACATTGTCATCTGCTAGAAACTGCGCAAATAGAAATAGGGGCCTCAGTAATCCATCAAATAAGATGTTCACCATGAATTATTCACTTAGTTTTACTACTAAGGCTTCCATGTGCTTCAAGTCACACAAGTGTGATAGTGAGATAGCAACCTGGGAATCAGGGTTGTGAAGGTCTTGCCTACTCTTGTATTTTCCAAGAGAGGAAATGAAGTTAGAATAATTATATTTTTCTATTTTTATCTTGGCTATTAATCTCTTGGCTGGATTACTGAGGGGTACAGTATCCCTACTTTGCCCTTTCAATGCCCATTTCCTCTAGAATTCACTAAAGGGAATTCCTTTCAGCTGTATTTTTCCTCTTTGCGAATAGAGTCTCTAATGATCAGAAGAGTCTAGAAGAGAGCTAAAGAGCCTGTGGATCAGACCCGTTTTCAGGATGGTACCCATATTCATGAAAGCAAGAAGTCCAAAGAGAAAAAGCTTCAAGAGAAGTTTGATGATAATATAAGAAGGGAGAAAAGAAGTAAGAGAAGTGAGAGCCACCTAAGGAACAGCGGGAAATAATGATTAAGATGCAAGCAGCTTAAATGTAGAATCTCTTCTCCTTGAGTTACAACTTGAAAAGGAATGGGGCAGAAGTTCCCAAATACGTCAAGATCATACAGAAAAACTCAAACATGTTATTCTGATAAAAGACAACGTGATGTTTCCTAGATCAGCAGACATTAAAAAAAAAAAAAAAAAAAGCTCGGGGCGGGGGAAGTCCTTCCTTAGTCCCGATAAAGGTGTTCCTGCACGAGGCTGCAGAAATCAGCCTTCATTCATGAAGGGAACTGCAGGTAAATACAGTCTCTTTCATGGTTGACAACAGCCTAGCAAAAAACAGACTTTACTCTGTTTAGCGACGCTTCAACTCTGTTTGCTGGAGCTCTAGAAAACAAGATCAGTGAAGCACACTGAGTGTCAATCCACCCTCATGGTTTGAACACTAACTCACTAATATTTATTTGGATTGTCCCAACTTGTGTGCTATAGCTGTGCTCTCCCAAGAAGTCCAAAAACTGCATGGAAATGGACACTGCCCTAACCAGTTCATCACAAGTGCAGCATTTTATTAGAGTCCTTTGGGGAAGATGATGAGAGATGTCTGATTTTTTTCCAAACAGTACTTTATTTCTTCTTGTGCAATACTCCATATTACAGTATAACTTTAAGCTAGTAAAGATGCATGAAGGATTTTTATTACTTAAGAGTTTTAAGGTTAATAGTCATGGCTAATGCCTGTATTTAACATGTCAATGAGACTGTGATATGCCAAGCTGAATGGCTTTAACACACATTAGTTGTGAACTTCACCAGAAAAATATTCAAACCAAGATCAGTATAGATTCTGGTCCCTGGAAAATGCACATGCTGTGATAGTTTAAAATTGTACACGTCTAAAAAATACTTGCCCATACTGACACAACAAGAAAAAAATCTTGAATCATTATGATACACCAACTAAGAGCAAAGATAACACTATCAGTGTATATAGTTAACTTGGATATTTATTCACTAATGAGCAAGTATATTATACTAATATACTGGAGAACAATGAATTCTCTGTACTATACATATATTTAATAGAAGAAAGAGTGCTTGCTTAAATGACCACACACTAGAAACTGAGACTAACGTTTACTTTGCCTCATTTGTTTTGCCATCCATTTTTCTGACAGTATTTTTTACATTCACGTTTGCAGTTTATACTACTTTCTTTTGATATGCTTACCTTCTACTGATACCAATACTTCAAAGATAATAGTGCAAATACCACTGTATCATTTTGTCCAGAGGTACCTGCTTAAGCTAGGAGAGAGTAGCAAAGCGAGAGACTAGTACAGTCAACCAAGGTAGACTGATTTAATATCACAGGAGTGGATCATGACTGAAAAGAGGGAATAACATTGAATGAATGTAAATATTTGACACCAGATTTGTTTCCAATTTGTACTTGAGCTATTTTCCTAAAGCCTCTCTCTCAATGAGTAGCATAATCCCTGAAACACAGTGTTTTGCAGTGCTTTTCCACTAGCTGTGGAGTAACTCCTTTCTTACAAGGGAGAATGTCCTGTGTATTTCAGGAGACACATACACACACTTGCACAGATATAGGGTCTAAGTATGTATGTCCATGTGCACATAAGTCCTGACTAGACAATTGCAATCCAAATACATTAGCAAATTATAAGTGTTAATTTACAATGAGTAAGATTTTTGCTTATTCCATTTTTATTATGTTAGAGAATGGACAATGATAACTACACAAAATGCCTGACATGGTTACTACATAGAATTGCTACAGAGAAGTTATTAAAATACATAAATTTTATATTATCTTAAAAATATTTAATAACTTCAAGGTCCAAAATACATAAAAGCAAAATTTTGTCTGTTCCAAAATGCCCACCAGATCCTCAGTGTTGCAACCAATTAAGGCCTGTTAATATTCATGGGTATTACATTCTTCCTTGCCTACATATTTCTTGAAATCTCTCTCATGCACTTTCTTTAATTTCAACACACTTCATTATTTTTTTCTTGTTATGCCCTGCCTTCATATCTCCCAGAAAATTTTGTAGCACTAAGTGAACTCGTCAAAGTACAGAAAATCTTTTACAGTATCTGCCAGCCAAATTGAAAATTATAGCGCCTAAAAACTCAAAGTATTCCTAGAAAGCAGACACCACAGTATCCACCTTTTTTTCAGAAAAGAACATTTTTGATGACCAGAAATATATTTATATTTCTTTTTTTCAGGTTAAAATGAAAATTTTGGCATCACTTGCCTGACCAGAGAAGACTCTGCACAAAATTGTCCAAAAGAATATTTAGAACTCAGGTGGCCTGATGCCATCCAAAATGAAGGTCATGAACTGGTGCTATAATGGGATAATTTTTGAGCTTTGTGGTTCTTTGTGCCAGACATGGCAATTGGTGATAGACCCTGGCATGTTTCTGGCACTTGCTTCAACTGGGATGTCCCAAGTTGTAGGAGATCCTGCTCTTCGTAGTCACTAGTGAAAACTACTACCCTAGAACAGAGACTCCACATCAAAGGACACTTACTCAAAGGATTCTTTTTTTCCACAATACTGTTATATTACTTACAAGAATCAGAATAAAAACATACTACACAGAAAAGCTTAAAATACTATTTGCATGCAGCAACATGCTCTTAAAAACTTGGTCTTGAGGGTGGCACTGTGTGAAGGAGTACAGTTTTGTATTGTATCATAAAAAGACTTACAGTAATGTCCTTTTCACTTCTGACAGCTACTGTGAATAAATCTCATTCTCCTTCAAATGCAATAGTCCACCAGTTGAGAAACACTGCTCTGCTTCTAGAAACATTTTCCGGCCACCAGATGGTAGGAACACACAGGTTCTCCTGGATCCACCCTGTGGTGCCCCAGCTCTGCTGCTCTGTCCTGCCCTGAAGGAGGCAGTGCTCATGGCAGAGAAGGCCATCACTGCTGTGACAATCAGGTTTTGGGTCACAGTGTGCATCATCAATCAATCACGTAACTAAAGTGGCAAGTAATCCATATGACATAAGTATGAGGTCACTTACTATTAGCCTTTCCATAAGGATTATGTTTATTTATATACATATATGCAAAAATATAAATTTCTATAACCACCTAATTTTAAAAAACAAAAGCCAAAAAGGAGCAAGCAAACTGCCACTCGCTCAAATGTCCTGCCATGCAGCCACGTCTGGTATGTGGGGTTTGGGGAGGTTTGGCAGTCAGTGTGCTTACGGTCCATCTGCTCACAGCAATATCAACAATGCACCAGGTTTCTAACTGTATTCTTCAGCAATGCTGCAGTGTTTATTGTTTAAGTAGATTGTTTTCCTACTACTTAATGCTGATTTGTAATCTCTGTCTCTTTTTAGCACTGTTTTCATGAAAATGAAAGGAAACAATAAATTACTAACAACCTTTCCTTCCCTGTACTGGAGCTTGGGAGAGGGCAGAGGGAAGCCTGTTATTGTTGGTTAAGCTAATTCACTGAATAAGAGAAGGTTCTCCATTTAAATTTGAATATGCAAATAATCCAGTTAGAAACACATCTCTCTCCACCATGTATTTAATTTCTACTTGCTATGCTCTTCCTCATGCTGCTTTGCATCTCTATAAGTCTCCAATTATTATCATTGAATCAGTCACACAGCGTACACCCCAACTGTCACATGGATCTGCATCAAATTCACACCAATGTTGTCACGCCTATAGTTCAACATGACTGTTTCTATGGTTATGACAGATATATTATTGCTTTTCCTTAATTATATACCTTGCTATTGACCACTCTGTGTGATCCAGTCCCTATATTAGACTCTGCAACAGGGTCTGTTGACATTAACATGAAGAACTAATACAGCAATCTTTCTTTTTTTTTCTTCCCTGAGCTGAGAAACATGGAAAGGCTTGAAGAAACTGTACAATAAATGTCAATGGACCAGAGATAGCTACAGACACTGATTTAAGCAACACAGCAATATGAGTCCTAAATCACTGTGTGAAAGGTTTTGTGAGATAAGTGTTCTAGTGAGCATGGTTCTGTTTTTAAGCCATTTAATCACCATCTGAAACTTTCTGTTGATTTTGCTACATTTCCCATGACACTGTACCATAATCATATACTTAGCAGAGCAGTAGCCACTTTCTCTCAGATACCTTGTATTTTATGCAAACTGTACTTCTTAGGCAAAATCATATCTGTTTGGACGGTTAAAAACAATTTCTTGCTACTGTCCCAGGGATTTATGCTGCTCCAAACCTAGCCAGTCTCATTATCTCATTGTTGGCCCTAGCATGACTCACAGAGGTTACATCAAGCAATCAGCCTAACTCTTACACAATAGCCAAGCTCTTAAGATTGCTTGCAATGTTCATCCCAGTGCACATCAGCATTGGATTCATTCAGCATGTCAATTCGACACAGTTTTATACCAGGAACCATCAGAATCTATTCATTGTGACACAGTAAATTTTAGAAGAAAATCTGACATTATGAAAAAGATTGGAAGCTCAGGGACAGAAGCACTTCCACACTATTTAACTTGCCATGGCTTTCAATCAGCAGTATGGCACAGTCACCTTCCTTTTTGAGAGGCCGCTGCACTAACAACGCAGAAGACCCTGTTCCTGATCTTCATTGGTGCATTTCTACCCCCAGTCCCCAAGGCCTTTTGGGAGCAGGTGGTTAATACCAACTGTTGGTTGTTACAGCTCATTACAGCATCCGTTCCTGCACCAAGACATGTAATTCAGAACAGTATTGGAAAGAACAAGACCATAAGTGACATATCATCCCCTCATCGTTATTGTACAACATGAGTGCTGTGGAGATGTGAGACCTTTCCATCTCCCTCTGCAGAGATCCCCTTAGATTATACAGACAGACCGAAAAACCGGATGGGTCTGACCTTATGCCTATTGAAGCTTGGTTTGCCTGTTGAGGCACAGGCAGTAGTGGAAGGTCTTATGCATGTAGAATCATGAAATGAACAGGATGTACAAGCACACCATTCACTTGTGAGCAGAATGAGTCCTGTATGAAGAGAGAATCTCACTAGAAATGGAGTACTTTAAAGCACAGAAGAAAGACTGGGTATAACAATGGGGGAGGGGGAAAGTAAAGCGGGAATGGGGGTGAGGAAATCAATATCCATGACAAGAGAAGTGAGAGAAAAGGGAAGAAAAATGAGTTGGACAAAGTACCCAAAGTTCTGGAGAAGTGCCCTGTAGGACAAATAGGGTATTAAATCTATTAGAACAGCAGACAGAAGCAGTGAATAAGAACAACCTCCAAGTCACTAAAAGTAAAGTATAAAGGGGAGGAAAGGGCTTACGTGTTAAATGATAAATATTGTCTTCAATTTCCCTTTTGTCCCAATGCACATCAGACAGCAGAATCTAGAAGGAAGCTGCAGGCTGAAGAACGGGGACTGCTTAGCAATGCATGCAATACCAATGAGCAGGAAGAGAGGGATCAACATATTCAATTCAAAGGGTAAGAAGAATTTAGAAAGACAAAGGTAATTACTTAAACTGGAGTCTTGCCAGGATACTAGAGATATCAACCTTTCTATAAAGACCTTTAAAGTGTTCTACCTTTTAAAACATCAGGTACTAAAGAAGCCTGGGAAGATCATATATTGAAGTTCCAAGAGCACAAAAAGAAAATGCACTGCAGAGGAAGAAAGGAAAGCTACACAAGAGGTTAAGCTAAATAACAAGAAATTTTCAAGTGAATTAAGAACATGGGGTCAGCAAAGGAGACAGTATGACAGTCCTCTAAGAGGTAGGAACTATAATTTATTCACCAGAGGGGGAGAAATGCAGTAATTCAAAGTGCGCTAGAGCCAAGAATCCAAGTGTAAAGTTCAAAAACTACACATTCTGTCAAAGGCATTTGAAAGAAACATACGACACCAGGTCAAAACATTACAATGGGAGAAATTACTTGGAAAAAATCTTCTAGAACATCTCTGGTTTTAACCAATACCTTAGTTGTAACAGAAAGATGTGAAGCCAATGATGATGGGGATGAGGGTTTAAATGAAATTATAAGTTCCTAACAGGGGAAAAAAAGAGAAAAATCAAAATTAAACAATGCACAAATTAAGCATTGCAAAGAAAGGCACAGGTCAAAAGGAAGAATTTTTCATTATTAAAAGTGTGAAGTAGACTAAAAAAGAAAAAAAGCAAAACACCAAATCTCTGTTCTAAAGAATATATCATAAAATTCAACTTTCCACCAACTACTGCAGTGTTATATGAATAGTGAAGAGATACACACAATAACATAAAATTTAATATAATCAATCCCAATCAAAGGGAGGCAGGGGAAGTGGTCTGAAAACCCAGTCATGGTATCTCCCTGATATACACAAATTTAACATAGTTGTGTCCCTCCAGTAGTCCCTATATTGACATGACCAGATCCTTTGCAGAAAGACATTTAGAGGGTACCAAAAATCCCAGTATGGAATTATGAACCCAGGACCCTGTCTTTCGAGCCACACTTCATTAATGCAAGGATCTGCCCCATCTGCCAAAAGAACAGTTTCCAGCTTTTCTGTGTTTTTAAGAAATTAAGCATATAAAAATCCCTATGCATTTATGCTTACGGATGGCAGAGGTTTTTTTTAGACAAACTGAACAGCATTATGATTCTATGAGCACTTTCTCACCAAAACACCCTTTTGCTTATCTCCCTCAGGAAAACTCAAGTGTCTTTCAACAACAGAAATCCAAATAATAATAATAATAAATACTTTTTTCTCCCAGAGCTATAAACTCACATTTCAAAAAGATACTGTCATTGAAGACCTCAGAGTATATATTCACACAGACCCAGCCACAAAGAAACCTAGCATATTCCTGATTTAGAAATGAACTGATTTTGCATAGAATAAAATAAATAAGGACTTGGAAATAAAATGGTGAATTATTCAATTAGTTTTAGATTTGCATTGCAGCAGCTAAGGGAATTCTGATCAATACAGTGAACATTCAGCTTTCTAAACATAAAGCACATTTCATACAAAGCTGAACATTTTTCTCCTTGTCACACAGAATTATCTTAATTATTGTTTCAAGGAACAGCTTTACAAAGAATCATCTAGGAGTCCAAAATGCTGTTCAGAAACTCATCACTGGAATAATTTATGATTTTTTCTTCCTAACATCTTGGGCTTGTTTGATATGCTTGCCATTTCTCGCTGACAGGGAGGTCGATTAAATCACATTTATATTGTAAACGTATGCATTGCTTTTTACCCTAGGCGGTGGATGAAGAGATACAGAGCCCCATGGGAAAAGCAAGCCAATCCACTTTCATATTGCAAATTTCTGCTGTTCGGAAGAAATGAATGGTTGCCAGGGAGAGCTGGGAATTACTCGAGGATGCAAAATGTTATTTTAGAATCCTTTTGAGAGAGGTTTTTCTCTCCCCCACCTCACCATTTTCACATCTTCTCCTAATGCAGCTCACATCAGTTTCTATGAAAACACTGAAGGAATGCACTTCACTAGCATTCTTCAGAGGATCTGTATAAATCAGGCTTTAACTCTGCCTGCATAAAGCAGGATATTTCTTTACTTTCAAAGGGAGAGGGGAGAAAGGATTTGTAACATTTTCCAAAGCATTATGCCTGCCAAAGATTATTTGAGATGAGGAAGGTCACCACATGTTTTTGAACTAAAAGAAAGTGCTAAAAATGGGGAGGGGTAAAGGTCATTGCTCAGGGCCATGGAGAAATGAGGCTGCGGTATCATTAACCTAACAGAACTAATTAGAAAACATTCAGCTTTTATAAATTATGCAAAGCACTCAATTTACACTTTTTCAGATTTCTACCATAACAGAGATAATTAGGAAACATTTACAACAACAATGTAACCTAATAAAGCAACCCTTTCATATCAGGATACCTTCCCACTAATACTTTCATATCTACAATACTAAGAAACAGGTATTATTACATGGAAAAGCTTTACGGAAACCATTTCACCTATGATCGAATACTAACAAGATCATGTTGGTATTTCCCCTTCACTTGAGGCAATAGCAAAGAGTCAATCAACTGACTAGGTAAATAACTGGCTCTGTATAGTTCTAAGGGCTTCTCTCCAGTTTAATTATAACAGAAAATTAGCTTGTATGATATCACCTTAAGAATATAAACCTTGCCATTCAAGGATTAAGTAAACTCAGGGTCATATCCTGAAGTGGAGTCCATTCCCACTTGGTACCCCTGAAAAACTGGAGAGATTTGATATTTCAGTGTTAAATTTATCAGCATAAAATGTTCTGTAATATCAGACTGGCTCTCCGATTAACTTTTACAGCACTTACATTGACTAAATGTTAAAAAAAACTTGGTCTAACAAAAAATTCCCAATTCAAGAACATTCAGTAAAGGACATCTTTGGCACATACAAAATATTCAAGCTATTTAGCCCCACACACTGTATTTGTTTTTGAAACATAGTTTGTATACCTAACCAGACCATTTTCCTCCTCCCATCAGGCAGAAGGAAAGAGAACAATACATAAAACCCGGTAAAATGGAATGGGGGCTGAAATCATACTGGCCAGGGGTAGGTTTAGGGTGGGAATTTGATGAGAAGAAAGGGGGAGCTAAGGATAAAAATCTCATTAAAGTCTAAAAGTATAAGAATTTAACTACCTATAGTATTTCAGGAGGTAAAGGAGATATGCAAATACACTTCTACCTTCAAATCTCCTATTTGTAATGCTTTAAAGAGAGACTTACAGTGAGATTCAAAGAAGTCAGTGGAAAGATTTTGTACACTGATCTTTAGAGGTTCTCTAAGAAATGCATCCTGATTTGGCTACAAGATTTTGATAGCAATGCAAAGGACTTTATATATAATCATGGAGATTCAGCATGTGAGCCGGGGCAGATAAAGACCAAGAATGAATACCAGTACTCTACAGCTTTGAGTAAAAGCACAGAACATAACTCAGACAGTTTTCTTGTATATCATCCATTATTTTTCCTCCCATGAACTGCCCAGTTCAAAAATATACCCCATATGCCTGAGAACCAAAGTGGTCTATGTAAGTTTCTGATGTTTTTTCTCTTCACTGAAAATTAAATATTCACAAAAATGTTTGCCAAACTCCCACGTTTCTGCTATGGACATAATACCAATACTTGCTCAACTCTAAAGAAAAATAACTGGAAACCTTTTCATGATGTCACTGTATAAATCTTCTGCCATGAATCACAATAAAATATACATGGCTTTTCTCCATCACCCATCTTTATCCAGTTACAGCAAAGGTCTAACGTTAATGTGTTCTGGTCTAAGCAGAGGATCAGCCCCTCAACAGGTATGCTGTATTCCCTGGTGTGTGGGGAAGTTTGATCAAGCGGTGTGTATAAAAACCAGCCAGGATTAAAGGACATAGCAAAAGTTTTAACCCCAATACTAATATTTTAAGTACTAGAAATACAAACTTTCTAATATTTATTTTGTTTTGTGTTTACTGTCTTACAACTATTTATACGAAATATTCATGGTGTATGACACTCTTGTTCACACATTAGAGTTTAATTCATTCTTTTACATGGTTTAGTGCCATTTGTACCATAAATGTCAAGAAAGCAAGAAAATATTCTATATCATTAATAAGTACTAAAAATATATGAACAAAACTTTCAGCAGTATAATTTAGGGCCAACAGATACTCTTAGTGAAAGCTAGCACAAAGTAGAAAACAAGAAAACACAGGATATATATTACATTTTTGGTTCTGCTACTCATGTGCTGTGCAGCCACAGGTAAATAATGATCACTGTTTAATTCTATTTCTGCTTTTCTTCATTGCTTCATTGGTGCATTAAGCAATGATAATTAACTTTGCTGGGGGTTAGTAGTCATTAGTATAACCCAGATAATATTGCTAAGATAACACAGGGCCTCGAAAGATTAACTAAGTTTCATGATACTATTTCTATGCTTTTGTTTACCTGACTGAAAGATTCTTGTTAGCATGGCACGTTTGCTCACCAGGCGTTTCCTGGTAAATCATGAGAACACTGCACGGATTAACAGATATGCTGGACATCAGGATGCAGAGAAATGGATCTCTGATACAAGTCACTAAACTTCAACTACAGTTTAAAAGACAGTCAAGATATTGAAACAAAACAGCGAGCAGAGACATAAAAAAGAAACTGTGAGAAGTATTTCATTATTTCCATTCACATCAAAGACAGTTTCCACAGTCACTATTAGTGGATGCCAGAAAGAAACTTTGCTCCGTTCCATAAACAAATGGAGCCGCCAGAGTTGCAGAGTGAACTTACAGAGCTTCATTATCTTGCAGCTATCATTAAAGCTGAATGTACAAACTTATCCATACCTTTCCATTAACTGCAAGGAGACAGGAAAACAAAATAATGTTGAAGCTTTACAGAGAGCACACCCTGAAAGCTCGGCTCTAATGCCGTATTTGTGGCTGCAGCTGCTCACTGGAGGCTGCTCATGCCACCTCAGATTGCCCACGGGCACTGCTGTGGCTATGGCAGAAACGCTTTGTGTCAATCAATCCAACCTCTCACTACCTGAATCCCGTAAATGTTTTAGTTCTGATATGATCACCACTATCTCCTTTGTTTTTTCTGGCATTGCATCTCCTACCCCTTAAAGAACAAGTGATTGAGGAAGTTCTCCTTAAATAGCTTCTTTTTTAATTTTAATAACATACTATTGCCCAGGCTGGCAGAGACACATAATCCAACCCTGCCATCCCATGAATTTTCAGTAACAGAGAAACTCCCTCAGCAACTACTTCACAGTATTTAGAAAAACTCTGAAGTTGTACAGAAACTTTTCCCAAATCTTCCACCAGCATCAGTAGTCTTCAAATAATCTTCTCTAAATTCTAGATGAGTTCTGTGGCCAGGACTGGAGTCTCATGAATATAAGCCCATTAGCCAAACCACAGATACCTTGAGCAAATTTCTTAATAATGAAAATTAACCAAGGTTTTCTTCAACCTCAAAAGAGTCTTCAAGTAACCTCCCCTCAATCAGGAGTTTTTGACCATGGTACGATCTTCTCAACACCTGGTTTGGTGACAGTTCAAGGGATGCACCTATCTCAGAGACAAAAAAAACAGTTCTAGCATGGGAGGAACTGGCAATTGTAGACAAGCTAGCTTTAAACTAGCTTGGGAGGGGGAAGGGGGCAAAACCAGGCTCACCAGTGATGAGCAATGGGATAGTATGCCAAAACTTCAGGAAATGAGCACTAATGGGATGCCTCAATCTGCCTCAAAAAGTCTTGGCTACAATGTACGACATCTGAAATATTTCTACACCATGAGGAACAAACAAGAGAAGCTCGGAGTTTTGACCCAGGCCCAGAGATTTGATACTGATACCTTAAAATCTAGGATTATATACATTTTAAGTGGAACTCTTGTCACTTTTAGTAGCACTTTAGCTAGATACCTTTGTATTAGATTCCTGAAATATTGTTTCATGTTCCATGTCAAGAAATCCAATGAACAAAGATTGTAGAAAGGTAAAGAACATTTTTTTTTTTTGTATAAAACATTGTTAGACACCACAGGCACAAGATTCTCTTGATATAAGACTCCAAACTACTAGACAAGGCCCAGAATCCTTGAAAATGGTCCAAGTAGGACGCAGAAAGTTGATGAAGACTTAGGTGGGAGGACGATATGGGGTCTTGGGACCACCAAATCAAATCTGGGTGGCATGCCTGTGGGCGGACCTGGGGCACAGACAGTTTCCAGGCTGGGTGTATCCCCATGAGTTAATAGGTACTACAATTAGATGATACTATAAGTTTGTAAGCCCTGTGTGTGTGTGTACATATGCCGTCTTTGTGCACCTAAGATGTCTTATTAAAGACTTGGCTTTTTACCTTTCTATACTAACATTGTCTAGAGAATTATTTCTTCCATTTTAGGCAACAACATAATTGGCATAAGTGAAACCTGGTGGGATGAGTCCTGTGACAGGAGTGCCCTGTTGGATGGTTACAGGCTCTTCAGGAGGGATAGGCAGGGCAGAACAGCAGAGGGGTGGCACTGCATGTGATAGAGGGGTCATACTGCATGGAGCTCACAGCTGGCAACACCACAGTTGAGAGTTTCTGGTAAGAATCAAGGGGAAAACAAATAACGTAGATTTCATCATGGGAGTCTGTTATAGACCTCCTAGCCAGGATGATGACACCAATTAATTATTCTTGAGGAATTAAGGGACACTCCCAAGTCAACTGCCCTTGTCCTTAACAGGAACTTCAACTTGCCAGAAATTAACTGGGAGCATCACACAGCTAGTACAATGCAGTCCAAAAGATTGATAAAAGACCTGGATCACAGCTTAATGGAAACAGTCCTAAGGGAGCCAACTTGGAAAGATGCACTCCTTGGTCTGCTGTTACTCCGCAGAATGGATCTCATGAGCGAAGATCGGTGACCTATTTGCCACAGGAACCATGAAACAATTGAGTTTAAAATCTTTGTTAACAAGAGGAAAAGTGCCAGAAAACCTCAGCTCTGGACATGAGGAGAGCAGACTTGAGGCTACTTAGGGAATTAGTGAGGAAGGTCACGTGGGAAAATGCTTTTGCAGGTGCTATGGTCCATCAGTACCGTCACTTTTCAAACATCACCTCCTAATGGCACAGGAGCAGCAATTCCCAAATGTCAGAAGTCAAGCAGGCAAGGCAGAAGGATGGCTTGACTGAACAGGAATCTTCTTTAGGAAATAAGGCAAAAAAAGGAAGGTGTGTACACAATGGAAGCAAGGTCAAGTGACAGGGGAAGAACTCAGAGATGCTGCTTGCCACTGTAGGGAGAAAATTCACATGCCCAAAGCTCAGCTGGAGTTGGAAGCTGCCAGAAATGTAGGGGACGATAAAACAAGGTTTTTTTCAAATATATTAATGGCAATATAAAGCATAGAAATATCATCATCCCATTACAATATGAGGATGGTCATTTCACTAACAGAGACAGAGACAAGGCAGACATGTTTAACATTTTCTTTGCCTTCGTCTTCAGCACAGATGACAGACCATGAGCATCTCAGTGCCCCGAGCTGGAGGACCTCGACTGCAAGAACAATAACTCCCACCTGACTCTGGAATTTTGCAGGTTCTGCTGCTCCAATTGGATCCCTATAAACCTATAGGGCCTGATGGGATTCATTCCAGAATCCTCGAAGACTTGCTGATGTCATCACAAAACCTCTCCTGTTGCTTTTTGAGAAGTTTTGGAATCTGGAGAGGTCCCAGCTGAGTGGAAGCTGGAGAGCATTGTCCCAGTTTTCAAGAACGGCAAGGAAGACCCCAGAAACCGCAGGCCTGTCAGTCTCACTTCAGTGCCTGGTAAAGTTACATAAATAAAAGCTGCCTTGCCTGAGCCCTCATTAGTACAAATTCACCTGTCCTTTGTTTTCAGGTTCTGGGTGAGAGGAACAGATATACATCGTATTCATTAGAGTCCTCATTATGACTCTTGTTACAGGAACAAGATACCCTAATTGTAAGACAGATGAGAAAGACAGTGGCATCCTGTAGTACCGTGACCTTTCCAACGCTTCATATTTTGACTTGCTGACCATTCCATCTGCTTATTGCACACTGCAGGGAGGAACAGAATAGTCATGCATGACGGTAACTAGGAGGAAAGTTAACCCATTACAGTAAGCCCATGTAACTTCACTGCAAGTTTTAGTTTGGTCCTATCTTGACTCCTGATAAACCACCAGGGCTTAACCTGTGTTTCTGTTAACAGTAGTAATACGCATTTTTACGAAGACAGTAACATCTCTGATCTCATTCACAGATCAAGCTTCTTTTGTGAAAAAGTAATGAAGGATTAACTATTCTGGGCAACACTTTGCAAAAAGTGACAAATCATTTCTAATTCCTTGGATATTTATTATCATAGCACTAATCCATCTGATATTAAGGAAGGAATGATATTCAAGCCTGTATTCTTTCTTTTGCAATTTAGTGCAAGTCTTGAACAGTTTTTGAAATCTTATTATAAGAGATCCCCAGATATCTTAATATCACATAAAATACCATAATATTACAGTGTCACTATTGTCTCAGCACTTTTATAACTTGAAGACTACAGCATGAAGTTCTTCAGATAAGACTTGGCCTTTCTGTACTTTCCAACAGCATTGGCATTTGGTAGCATCATTACTTCCCACTGACTGTAGACAGGGTGTCAAAATTCCTTGGTGAGCATAAATGTTTGCAAAACTGCAGCAAATAAAAGCCTGAAGTAACCGACAGTCCACATCAGGGGAAATGTGACAGACTGAAGTCTCTCTCTGCAGGGAGACTTTGATTACACCATCTAGCATCTAAAGACGGTCTAGAAGAAAGCTGGAGAAGGACTTTTGACAAGGGCATGTAAGGATAGGACTAGGAGGAATGGCTTTAAGCTGAAAGAGAGCAGGTTTAGATTAGATATTCGGAAAAAATTCTCCACCATGTGGGTACTGAGGCACTGAAACAGGCTGCCTAGAAAAGTTGTGGATGTCCCAGTCCTGGGAGTGTTCAAGGCCAGGTTGGATGGGGCTCTGAGCAACCTGGTCTAGTGGAAGGTGTCCCTGCCCACTGGCAGGGGGTTGGAATCAGGAAGGTCCCTTCCAACCCAAACCATTCTATGACATTATGTAGGAAGCTGTAATTTTGAGGCACAAATTAAACACTGCTCCAACAGTGACCAGAGATATATATTAAACACGTCTTTAAATAAAACTACAGTTTCTTTTAGCACTATGAACAATGAATTATGTCAAAATATTACAGGTCAAATATCTATAAACATGCTTGCTCCCCTAAAGACTGAACAAGCCATGGACATAATCTGAGAAAGGTAAACCACCCCAGACGTGGCCAAGGGCCAAGAACAAGAAGGAGGTGGGTTACAGAATAGGAGGAAGAGTCTCAAGGGGACAGTCTAGACTAGAATACGGAGGGGAAAAAAAGTATAGCAGAGGATTCAGGAGTCACATATTTAAGACCCTAAAAAGTAACAAATGGGACTAAATTTTACAGAAAAACAAAAAGGCGGGCAAGGAAGGGCTGAAAGAATGAGCAAGAGGTGGCTACAGTGGCACAGAATTCACTCTGAGGAACAGAAAGGGAAGCAGAGCTGCAAGAAAGCAATTGAATTTCAGATGCTGAATTCAAGATATTGGTGGTCCAAAAGGAAATATTCAATACATAGTTAAAATACAAAACTGCTGAAGTGTTATTGGGAAGTCTAGAGGTATATATAAAAGCAGAGAATATTGAAGTTACAATACTACTTTCCCAAGAATACATCTAAGAGCATACACATGGGAAATCTGATGGAAATTTCACTGGCAAAATAAACAAAAACCCAAAGGAAAATCCAACAACAGCAAAACCACAACCCCACAAATGGATAACAGCCCTTTGGCACAAAGTTTGAGAAAGTTACACCTTTCTAATCACTCTTTGCCTAACTACTAGGGTATGTAAATAACCCCAATCATGAGGAATTAATAATTCATAAGTCATGAAGTTAAAATTAATTCTCCCATGTCTGATTTTCTTTAAAAAAACATAATACACAGTGGAAATGAAAATGGCTCAAGCTGTTTTACACTTGCTAAATGTATTCATGTTTTCTATAGAGCACTCTCTCTCTTTGTATGAGATCTATTAAGTCTTATTATTATTTAATAAGATTAGTCAAAATTAAACTCCACCATTAAAAAACCCAGACACATGTTTCCTTTTGTTTACAGGTAATTAGGTAATTTCAAACCAGCACTCAAAGAAAGAAATTAATTTATGGTGGTGGGAGAGGACATGATGACTACAGAGAAGCTGACTGGTACTACATGAGAACTACGGCACACTGTTACTTCATGTATTTCAGTTACACAGCAGTATCTAAGTACAGAGAATTAAATGTACAGATTTTCACTATACATTATCTAGTTTTTTCTATGAAGTAAACCATTTAAATATTGTATTACAAATGAGGAAATGGACAGATGGTAAGATTTTTCACAGAGACTTTTCAGGAATGTTTATAAAACACAACGTACTGAGTTAGTAATAGACCCAAGGCTAGAGTGCAGAGACTTGTGGCACTGAAACAAGACACAGTGTAGCATCTACAATTATCTAAGGGACTAGTTCGCACTGGTACATTTTGTTTCTCTAGAAAGCCTTTGATATGCAACCAGTGTCGGAGTACATGACTTAAAATTTACTGTATATGTAGCAGTTGAGGGCTTCATACTGGTTTCACCTACACCACAGAAGTCAGATTCAACATAAGACTTTGTGCTTACCCACAACTTACAAAAGGAGCATCCAAATGGAATAAATTAGGTACATGCTAAAGACCACACATACTGAGGGCAGCAGGACAGATTGAAATAAACCACTGCAATCAGGGCACACTCATGCAGTAAGGGTTTTGGAAATACATTAAAGACATGAACAAATCACTGAGCTGAAAAAAAAAAAAGAGTGGCCAAAGAACACTTTTATAACCATTCTGAGATAAAGGTCTAAAAATGATAAATTTACTTACTCATGAGCAGGCAGAATCAATTCTGACTGCGTGAAGACTAGATTCCCTCAACTCTTCAAACTCTGATTCAGAGAAACATATAGCCATGTGCTTAATCACAAGTGCACACCCATTCATCAAAACCTTACACATACACTTCAAGGTGATACAGATTTCAATCCTTTGGCATTTGAACAGAGTGACTGGTCTGGTCGTGCTCTCTACTGCAATTTGATGCAGCTTTACAGCTGAGAGGGGCAGGGCCTGCACAGTTGAGTCCAGACCCTTCTTATTTCTCACCTTTCTTTAATCTTGCTATACTGTGTCTGAATAGTCCTTTATTCATGTGCTTTGTAGGTCAAAGTACAAACAAATGTCCATGCCTTTCGTTCACTGCGAGATGCCTTGGGCTCTGAGGTAGAAAGACACTCACTTTACCTGTGAAGAATGTGGGGCACACATTTGGCTTAGACACTGAGCAATAGTTCTGATTCTGGTGTGTACCACTGGTAACTCCTGATCAGTTAAAGGTAACTCCTGAAACTTCAATCATCATACTGGGTTTTGGCTTGTAGGTTTAGGGATGTTTTGTTGTCGTTGTTGATTTTGGGATTGGTTTTTATTGGGTTTTGGGGGTGGTTTTGTTTGGTTTGGGGTTCTGTGTTTGCTTCTTTTTTCATCCTTTTGGTTTGGTGTGGCCATCACAAGAAAACAGAAAAGTATCCCAGGACTTAAGCCTGGCAGTATTCACTCACAATATATAAACATAAGCAAGTATTTATTAAGTTGCTCTTGTCAGCTACAAGTCTGCAATTAACCAACATTAAAATCTGGTATCAACATGTTTGAACACCTCTAGATATCATTATTTCCAATTAAAAAAAAAATTATTTCAAAGTATAGTGTGATCAGTTATGTGAAAGTACACCCCTACAGAACCACCATAATGTGGTCCAATTTAAGATAAAATTAATGATCATAACTCATTAGGTTGTCACTGAAAGTCTGTGATAGCAAGAGACATACGAAGCCATATGATTCCCAAATTGTGCGAAGGACATCAGGGTGCAGAGTATAAACTGTATTACTCAATAATATTCAAAAATATATCATTGTTTCAGTCTCAGCTTAGTGAACAAGTAGATAAAGCAAAAAAAATCTTAAGAAATAAAATGGATGTGCCCCATATCTTGATATTGTGTGTCAAACAGTGCTTTTCATCCAACATTTCCCTATTTACCATTAGTAACATGCCATTTGTGCTAGATCATCCTCAGTCAAGACAATAAATGTCAGGTTTTGCTTGGAAGACTTTTATATTCTTCATGTAAAATACCAGTCAATTAGTCATGCCGATTTAAAAAAAATACAGGTATAGTCACATTAACTTGAAAAATTATTTTTAGTCTTTCTACCTCTATTACCTCAATTGAACTCTATTGATTACAATATTTCTTCAGTAAGAACTTTGCTGTTACAAAATTATATATGTAATTTTCACAATTAGTCAAATAGTACAAGATTACAAATCCACTTTCAGCTAAGGGAGAAACACAAACAGAGCAGGTTTGCAGCGTTTTCTTTTAAAGAATTTTGCTCTAGTACCAGTACCATGAACTTAGCAGTTCCTGTACAAAAAAAAAAAAGAAATCAGAAACACCTACAACACTGTGTATAAAGGTAGTACTTGCTAGCTCCTTAGTCCAAAAGGCAGTTTTTTGAAATTCTGATAAGATATTTTAGCTTAGGCATGACCACCCTCTTCTCTAAGGCAATCAAGAGAGTGCCTCCTCTACTTAACACCTTCATTGCCGATGGACTGCTCACCTGTCACCTGACACTAGTTCCCAAGAGGGACTACGTTCAAATGAAGTGGTATCTGAGGATTCTTACCATAGCTATATTTACTAGGTGTACCTGGTAGAAGTCTACGAGCATTAGAAAAGTTAATTAGTCAGCTGAGAGCTGGAATCTCACCAGGCTAATTTTTGCTGTCAGGGATAATGATAGATTTTTCAAGCCTTAAACCAACAACTGGTGCAAAAGATCAACTCACTAATGATTGTCAATTAGTCGTGTGACTGTTGACTTCATTTTTCTGCCTTTGAAAAACATGTCATACTCATTCAACAACAGCCCACGCCACCTGTATTTTGCAGCTGTGAAAATACAGATTCCAAATGAACCCCAAGAGACACCAGAGCTGAATGTTTTTTCGTAAATAGTAAAAGCCTTATCAGTGTAGTGTTATTAACTATGCTAATTTGTCTAGAAAAACACAGTGCAGCATTCATAACTGTAGAACAAGACAAACATTTCTGACAATACACTAAGTCACCCATTGTATTTGCTTATAGCTATCTTCACACAAGAATTAAAAACAAGATTTCAGTTAGGAAACTGAAGGTTACCTCTCCGCGAAAATACATATTACAAGTCATCTCCAACAGACATGACTGTATCAAACTAGGGTTTGCATGTTCAGGTACATAACCTACAATTGTTGCAGTAGCAGAAGTGGTGGAGGCGCTCTATAAACACTTCAGAAAGCAAGAAAAGCAGCTAAAACAAATTTATCTTCATCTTGATTCAACACTGCCTGTACTTTAGCTAATGTTGCCTTTCATATGGAAGTGCACAGTTCAGTGAAAGAGTTCAAAGCATCACCTCATTGTATAATGTCAGCAATCACAACCCAGGGAGCAACAGGAACTTCGCAAAGTCATCTTAATAAATAAGCACATGCTCATCAAAAGTAAATAGAAGGTTCCATTCCCACAGCAAGTTCTCGAATTGGTACAAAGTTTCCTCATGCTAATTTAAGGTTGGCCTCAAACTGAGTTGCTTGCTGGAGAGTGGAGCTCTGTCTCCACTCTATCCTTGCCACTCCCACATGATGAGCACAGACACCAAGTAGCGCTAATAACAGCAATATTTCTAGCAAAATCTCTGCTACCAGAAATCCAGTCAGAATCAAACCGAATTTTTACCTTTCCTTCCCATTTAGCAGTGTAGGTTATAAGCAATATAGATACAGAAGTAATCCTGCAGCATATGACTGAAAATGCTGAGCACTGAAAACTGTTGTTTTTATGGGTGTGAGGCCACACTACGGATCCAGGTTCATGCAGGAAACAGTACAAACATTACTTGATTCCCAATCCTTTCTGTCCATATTATCATCTTAGAGGGCTCCCAGTGAAAAATCTCAACTCAGAGTAGCTTAGCACCCTTGAACAAGTTTCTTAGCCTTACATAGGAAGGGCAGTCATTTCACATAAAGAGAAACATGTTCTCTTCATCTCTCTCCAGCTGTTACTCATGGATACAGAAGGTCTGGCTGTGTCCTAAATGCCTTCTCCACTGTCTTCCATGCCCACAATCACTCTCTCTCAGCCCTTGGTTACTTGGGAAAGTAACAGAAAACGCAAGCATCAGCACTTAAAGACTCAGGAAGAGACTGAGAGATCTATTTCCCAGATCTTACAGCAGGAATAGCAAGTTCACAAGTGACTGCAGCAAGACCAGCCCGATAAAGCCATAGTGAACATGCACATACACACTTCAGAGCATGAAGCTCTGAAGATTATTACAATATATTGCAACATGCCTTTTAGACAATTTAGAAATACTATGATACAGGCTCTGCAAAGTTCCTGAAAAGTAAGTATCAATGTATGTACAGATATGTTGCTCCTTCGCTATCCAGAGAAAATTACTTTTCTAGAGAACCTGTTCGTTATTTTGGAAAGAACATCATTTGAAACAGTCTGTTAAAACAAGTTCCTTGTGATTTCATTCAGAGAATGAAAATTGATCTAGTCACCATGTTATAGATGGAAAAGCAGAGGTTTTGAGAAGCTGAGCAACCAGTTTAAGTTCCTCTCATACAACAGTGATGCTGAAAGGAACTCAGTTGTAACACTAAGCCATTTACCATTAAAATCCAAGTAACTTATATATAGTGAAAAGCGATTTAGGGCTTAGTTTAGTAGTTTTAATAAGAAGTTTCATTATCATTGAAGTGTTAGGAATTTGTGGGGAAAAATTTTTAAAATTATCCCAGTTAGTAATAATAATAAAATGTCCTTCACATTTTGGAAGAAAAGTGTGCTTTTAGCTAATTTAAAAATCTTAAATGTGCCAAATTTCTCATGAAACTCCCTCTGAGACATTTAAAGTCACAATCAAAGCAATATCACACCATAAAAAGCCCTGCTTGTACCACCTCCACCATTCAAAATCTGGGCTCCTTTCCTAAAGGGTTTCTCTAATTGTTACCACTTCACACTGTCCTTCCTACATCTCATAACTGCTCATCCTCAACACTTCTATCTTCTCCGCTCCCCATGTGGTCATCTGTTTTTTCCTCTAGTGATCTTCAACAACCTTTCCCCTGTATTTCAAGCCCCTGCTCCAGAGCAAGCAAGAAAGATTTAGTGAACAAGTTAAGGAGTATTTGATATCATTCTCAATAAAAAGTAAAACTTAGAAGCAAGAGGGGAAAAAGGCAATCACGTCAATACAAAAAAGCTGGCACAAGAAAACTCCCTTTGAGAAGCTGTGGACCATCTATGCAATGCATAACGAGGTCTAGGAAAAAGAAGACGTAGTCTTAAATAAAATCATAATGCTTGGTTCTACCTTTACTGATAACAACTAGCATTCATTCAGTAAGAAAACCCAGATGTACGAAATTCATAAGGATATATCATTTCCAAATTATAAGATTTGGAGCCTTAGTCTTTAATGAGCAGTTTCTGAGCCTCACCAAATTGCAAGTTTCCCCTCAGAAAGGGTTAGGCCTATTTACTTATTTAGTAACAGCAGCTGAATGGATGGTGCAATTTCCTGATTCTGACAGCTGGCACATAGAAAAAAAACAACAAATCCCACGACAGATCTAATAAAAATCTCAAGAACTGATACTGCCCCCTCTTAGAAAAAGGCTATGAGGGCCAGCCCTCCAAAGAAATTGAAAAGACACTGCTCAAACAGAGCAGGAGCTGACAGCATTTAGCAATTCCAAAAGAAAAAAAAAAATTAAAACCCCATTACTCAGCTCCCATCATATGTTGTGTTCTAGTTAAGGTATTCTATTTCTGTATGAATTTCCACAAGGAATGTTGAAGTTAAAAGCAATTTTTAAATTATCCGTTTCCAATTTCCAACATGGAAAAGCAACTTTCAGTGATCTTAAAATTAGTAGCAGTAATGCACACACTGAACTGTAGCTATTCCTAATTCAGTTCGGACTTGAGACCAATGAATAACAGGGACAATCTTCTATGCTTACCATAATACCAAATCTATTCTGTTCATCAGAACTCCCATGTTGAATTTTTTCCACCTATTTTTTTTTATTTGTTTGTTTAGAAAGCACACCCCTAGGAATAGAGACTACATTCCAATTTACATCTGTGTGAAAAAAATATTTAACTTCTTTCTAATCAGGCATTTCCATCCTGTTTGGGGACCCAAATTAGATAACTTTATTCGTATTTTTAAAAAGCAGACAAACACTGTAAGCTAAACAATAAACACAGCAGTGCCAGTTCAATTTGTACGTTCCAGAAAACCATGTGTATGTTTCAGGAACAGGGCATGCTGGAAATGGGGCTTGATTCTTCTTTTTTTTTTAAATTCACATTAAACCTGGAGCTAGGCTAGATGGCACATCACATGGGAAGGGGGGAAACGAGACTTCATGTCACTGGAATTCTGTCTCAGTGGGGGCCAAAAGCTTGAATGTTCTTTGGTTATTGCTATGCCGAGTGCTAAGATGGCTGTTAAATATTTTATCAGCCATGAGAAAAAACAAGAAATGTGCTGTAAACAAGGGTTGAATGATCCCAGTTTTGATTCACACGGTGTTTAGATACACAAGTCGAATTGCTTTGCTTTTTTTTTCTCCACGCTTTTTCTATTTACATTTCTCTCAAATATCTCCCCCAAAGCAGCTACTCTAAGGGTTTTCTTTTCCACAGCAGCAGCTGTGCTACAGTGTACTTTATAAGGGCTGACAGTTAACCGAAGTAAACATAAGGACAGAGCAGCATTAGAGTTGTCAGTCTGCAAATAGAATTTCGTTGTAATTCTCTGCGTGAGGTCTGCGAGCAGCCCATGGCTGAATTAAGAACAGTGCTTTCACAGATTTTATGGGGCTGATGCATGTGACTATCCCTCCCTCTGTCACACTAGAGGCTTGGATGATGGAAAATCATGTGATTATTTGTGCGTGTATGTGTGCATGCACAGCAAAATATTCCTCTTCTCAGGTCCTTGTTTTCCCTTTCTTCTGTCAGCTCTTTTCAGCGGCTCCCTAGCACTAAACACTTTGATTTACTTGTAGTGGAAGGGCACAACTAAGCAATACTCCTTTCCCGATTCCCAGCAGCCGCGGTGCCCCTTCCCTCCCCTGTACACACCAGAAAGCCCGTCTTAATATCCTTTTTCTTCTCTAAACACTCACTTCCACCCATGAATTTATCTTTGCTTTCCACTGTGTGTTTTGCCCTCTCATCTCCTAAGAACAGAGTTTTTACCACCATCCGCAACATCGTGCTCTTCCTGCGGTTTCTCTTTGCCATTTCTAAGAACTTGGCAAATAAATCACATTTCGGGGCTGTATCAAACGAGAAACATGCAGGCACCGCATTCCGCCTTAGTCTTTGTTTCAGGGAATTTAAATGACAGATGAGCGTCTCCTGACAGGTGCCTGCCCACGAGGGCTCGGCTACCGCTCCGGTTCTGGTTTGAGCGCGTTTCGGGCAGAGGATGCACAGCTGGGGTTACCCCGAACCAGAGCGGCTGACAGAACCCCGTCTAACACGAGAAACCACGCAGCGCCTGGACCGTGCCTGGAAAGGGTCCATCTTTGTTTCATAAGGTGGAGCCATTTCCTTAAAATTAATCTCTTTCGATAAGCAGAAGAGGGGATGCTGCAAGCGCCGCGCTAAGCTGAGCGCTGTTTGCCTTTATCACAATTCCTGGGCTGGGAAAATGTCTGCAGCGGGGCCATGTTACGCTCCCTCGGCAATCAGAAGGTATCGATTTTCCGCAGCGATGCGCTCCCCCCGGTCCCGCATCCCGCGCCGTGGCAGCGCAGCTGCCGCCCGAGGAGCGGCGGGAGCGGCCCTCGCATCTGAGCCCATTAGTCACCAGATGTCACCTTCTGCTGCCAGCGCCTCCAACAGCCCGGCAGACAATGTCCTGTGCATGCTGAACATCTGAGCGCCGGCGCAGCCAGCCAGGCGGGCAGCGCGGGCGCTGACCCCAAAGCCATGTTCACAGTGACACCTACAGCCGGGGGCAGCGCCACCGCGGGCACGCACGGGCGCTTCTCCTCCGTCTACCTCGTTTTCTTATTTTTCCTTATTTTTATATGCGAAAGAAACACCTCTTCTGAAGATGTAATTGGTTTTATTCACCGGAGGAAATACCGGCCTCTCTATCGATTTCTACATTTGCTGAATTTATTTTGTTTTCTCCTCTGTGTGACATCATAAAATGTTATTAAAAAGGTGGTGTAGATCAAACAGAAAATTATTTGTTTTCCTCTAGAAAGACTAATTTTTAAAAACTACCGTATTTTAAGCGTGTCCGCTCAATGGCAGGGAAAGAGATTATTTAGCATCCACAGCCATTATCCGGTGCTCGTTAGCAAGTTGTTTATGGGGCTGCAGAGCCAAGGCTGGTGCTTACCCTACCAGCACCTTCTCTGCATTCACCATTTCTTTTAGACCCTCACCAGGCTCCCCCGTCATTTCACTGTGAAGGGCCAAACAATTATTAGAATAGCATTTTCAGAGGATTTTGAAAAGTAAACAAAATCCCGTACAGAAATATCTATGAAACCTAACAGCGCTGTAAAAAAATAACATTAAAGCTCTGCTGAGTTAAGTGGGGGAAGTGTTTACATGGGGCTGTGCAAGAGTGTTACGCTCCACGATCAAAAACTGATTAGAAATTTGCCCTCAGTACAACAGACAGTAGTGGCACTAGAATAAATATTCAAGTATTTTTCAAGTCAATCCAACAATGAAAAAACCTAAACAAAATGGATATAAATTGAAATTTTTAGATGCTTCAAAATTAGACCAAGAAGAAACAGTTGCTGAATAACATGCGTACTAAACATGAAATGTAGAGGATGCTTAAAGTTAAATTTAACACAGAGATGTGAGAATTACAGATTTTTCAAGCAAACCGAATATCTGTTAGGTACATGTTTTAACAAAAAACTGAAATAACACTGCATAAATCTGAAATATTTTCAAACACATAAGAAAAACGCTTTTTAATTTCATAGAGTGTATGCCTTGACACTGAAACAGCCAGCTATATTTTTTACCGATTTCCTGTAAAGTCACTTCCTCTGGTCTCCTTTCTTTACACTTGGGGATTGCAGTGGTCATGGGTTTTTTAATCTGATAAAAATTTTCACATTTAATTATGATCCTACAGAAAATGAGGGATACTCGGCCACTGTATTGAATGGGCTAGTAATTCACTCCTATTCTTTGAACAAAATATAGGGAATTAGGCAAAACTTTATTCTGCAGTAAAATAAAATAGTATTTTGCAACAAACAAAAAAAAATGCACATTATAAGCAATACCTTTTAGTAATGCTATTTTTGCAAGATGTTAATTCTTGAAAATGCATTTCTTATAACTATATTTATATGTAAAACAAAATACACTATCTGTGGGACATTTCACAATGAGGTCTAACTAACAATTTTTAGATTTAGACATCCTGTGAGTTTCCACCTGCTTCTGCAAGTACTGCTCCAAGGAAGATCATATACCTTGTGGCACTGCAACACAAAGATGGCTGTTCCCCATTTCCAATGCTTCACTTGCAAAATCAGACTGTCCTTATATTAAAACCTTGTGCTTGAGCCAGTTTTCTTGTCCAAAATAATTTCCTTTAACTCTACTTCATAATCCAATTTGCATGTTACAGGGAGTTTAATTACTAAACAACTTTTTTTTTTCTTGCTTGCCAAGAAATCTCAGCATCCACATCATCATAGAAGTGGACTGCTGCATTTAAATTTATACATGACATACTCTAACACAGGTGGGAGAGCATTCAGTCTGCACAGTTCTGGGGGTTCTCGATATTAATTTCCTGTGGATGTTATTTCATATCAAAGCAATACTGTGGCATCCCTTTTGTTGCTCAACCTAAGCTATGTGTTACAAAATGTGAACAGTAATAGCAATACTTTATTACAGTTCACACTACATTTTTGTGTTCAGCTTAAAAGGAGACATCTTTTGCAGTATGTCAGAAAAACTAAACACTGGTGGTCTGCAGTGAAATACCTGAAGTTGCTGGAATCTTTCTGAAATAAACCTTACCATTTCCAAAATTCCCAAAAGTTCAAGACTTTTTTTTTTAAAAACAGCCTTCAGCACTAGTGTTTATGGACACAGCTCCTCAAAAGCCACATACTTACCCTACTAGTGCAGGGCACACAAAAACACACCACATTTAACACTATGTTGAACTCCAAAGTTATTAATTCAAACAGTGTCCAAAGTATTTAGAGAACACTCTCAAACCATTAAGAACTGCCATTTGTAAGACTTTGGAATATGCAAGTGTTTCACGTAAAAAACTGTTATGCTTCTATTATCAACACGCCTCAGGACTTAATAAACCACACATTTCAAAACACAGTATGCTGAAATTTGGCATTTTCATTTAGTGCTTACATGTTACTGAATGGAGGGTAATATAAGGAAGAAAAAGAGAAAAATCTAGCAGGAAGGTCATTTTCAAAATTAACAATCTGTATTGTTGATGTTGCTTGGTCAAAAGGTGCCCCAAACCATGTAAAATTGATTTTGTTTTTTAGCACTAATGATCAAAATCTAGGGCACTGGTTCTGAATTAATGATCAGTTGGGTGGAGCTGATTCCATTAACCTCAGGTGCTCATTAATCCCTATGACTACTTCCATCAAGGTCATTAGTGCCGTTAAAAGCTAAATATTTACCATACAATTGTAAATTGTTTTGTGTCTTATGAAAGACTTTCATCAGAAAGGCTTTCATTTTAGTTGTCTAGGTGCACTTGTTTAGGTCGCAGTGTTACTGTCTGCAACTTGAAACAACTCACAAAATGTGTCACCACATTTTCTTACCTTGTTGTGATTCAAATTAATTTTCGGGATTAGGTTCTGATATAGCTAATTGCATACAAAATGTGCACCTATGGTGTTCACTTGTTATTTATACTAACATGCACAGGTAGCAGAGCTGGCAAAGAGTCACTCAAATCCATTCTCAGCTGAGAGACAGCACTTAAATCCCCTTCCAGCTGAGACAAGCCCAGTGCACAGGTTTTCTGTCTTTGACTTTTTATCTCAAGGAGGTGGCAGGCAGAGGTTTGAGCTTGTAATGAGCACCTTTTGCTCCCACCTCCCAAGAACACAGATGAGCACTCATGCAGTGAAAGCTGCAGCGTCAGTTGAAAAGCAGTAAGTTGGTGGCGGGCAGAAGGAGTTTTTGAAATTCCTCAGCTGTGCTGCACGACACATTGCCCGTCACAGCTCTGGGCTAATACAGAAGAGCCTGATGGCAGAGACTGAAGGCCTCTGTATCCTCACCAAAGTTTTTGCTCACACCAGGCCAATCTGACAGTGAGGCCTGAAGAACTGAATGAGTGTTCATTGCTTTACAAATCCATCCTTCCCTGAACACTTCTGTGTTTTTTACTAGACTGAGTGGCCTAGTCTTTACATGAGAAAAAGGTAACAATCAATATTTAAAGTAGAAATGTGAACTAGTTCTAATATGTGACATAATATACATTCATCCAATATTTCTATTTTGCAGTTTTCTTGCTAGTTCCCATAAACTGAAATATAACCCTGTTATCCATTTGGGATACCATATCATTGATTTCGACATAAAAGGACACAGACTGGCAATGAGTTAAATAACTATTACTCTCATCCCTAAGACCAGGCTGCTCTCTCTGTGGTATCTCTCAAACCCATCACATTTTGCTACATCTCCTATGAAAGTAAAATTAAAAAAGGCTGGAGAAAAAAGGAATAGCAAGGTAACATGACTACTCACAATATATTCCCTATTATCAAGTAATGTAAATATTCTTTTTCTCCGCATCCTTTGATCCCTACAGTTTGGAGATACTTATTACTACATTTTCTCATTTATATTTTGGCCACATTAAAATATACTGGTTACATCTTAACAGATTTTTCAGCCAAAATTGTATAGTCCAAAGATATGTTCCTGTTCTATACCTAGTTCTCTATATATTGAATTTAGCTATACCATGATGTCAGTAGCTTAATAGTGATACACATGATTGGTTTCTTCAAAACACCACTTGCAGTTGTGAAAATATATATGGAATATATGAAAAACCTATGAAAGTACTATAAAATGGCTTTGAGTAACACCATCATCTTCACTTCTGTCTTTTGAAAGGGAAACTAGCCTTTGCCTTCCGAGAAAAGAACATAAAGCAGTTAAGAAGTGAGCCTGCAATGGACCTCCTTCTTTCCCAATTCCAGTTCCCTGTCAGCAGCACCATATCATATAAATTCCTTGATAATTTCTTGCCCTTGCTACTTCAATTAAAAGGCTGCTTCAAAGTCTGACTTTTTCCATGGCAAGGATCCTTCTTCCATTTCCAGCCTAAAATTTATTCACGGCTTTATAACCATTTGTTCTTGTTCCTGTCCTTTACATTAAGAAGCTCATCTCTTTTTCCTCCCTGTTTTACCTACTTCCGCTTCCTTTGATATCCACTCAGCATCATTGTCCTGAGCTAAATGAGCAATTTCTTTTCAGTCTCTTCTCACAAACCAGGATTTTCATTAAGTTCATAGCAATTCTGTGTACCTATTACAGGTTTAGTTCATCTTTCTAGAACGATGATGGACCAGCTCGTACCCTGGGAAATCTGATTATTATGTTGCTCTACTGAAGTAACACATTTCAGTGTCAAGTGGGTATACTTTATTTCCCAAACTCTAGGACTGTGTGCTTGCTCTCCCCTAGCTGACTCAGTACTGAACTGACATGTAAGCCTTGCTCTTCCTGTACCATTCCCAGCTCACGACTTCAGCATCCAAAAATAAAATTCCTATAACCAGTAAATAAACAGAACAAGGAGAATAGAGAGAATAAATTAACTACAAAATATTTTAGTCATTAGTCCTTCACTTTTAGAAAACACTAACAGCTCAAAAACTTCAAAACACAATAAAAAACCCAAAAGTAAATGTAATGTTAATAGTCAAACTCTTGATGCATTCACTACCCGAGACTTGCTGTTCTACACGTACTAACAGCAAGCGAATCCATATATTCACATTTCTGCTAATAGAAGGCAAAGACTCGAAGGCCTATGAGAGTTTATTTTCCAACCACTTGGTTGCCTCANAAAAAACCCACAAAACAAAACCTGCCAAACTCATCTCTTGATTCTGTGAGCCACAACATTTTCTTTTTTACCTAGCTGTCAACTAAGGACTTGTCCATTTCACTGCATACAATGACAGAAGAGTCCTTACTCAGGAAAACCTAATTTTTTGGAAGTTTGTTCCTGGCAATATTACAGCTCTGAAAGAGAAGTTTCATGGGTATCTATTTGCATCATTTCAGTAGCCCACTTGCCTAAACACAGCTACTAGGTTAGCAGCACTGTCACAGACATTTTATCCAACAAAATAACCCAACTAAGGTCAGTGCTTCTCCAAAAGTGGGTTTGATTCCCCACAGAATTTCAGGATATATTTATTCTTATTTATAGTCCTGAGCTTGGCTACATGATCCGCAATCAATTCAAGTCTCTTTGCTGTACACAAACTACCTGTATCACTGCAACAACGGGAAAAGAAACCACCACTAAATTGTCACATGCCACCCTTTGAAACCATGTGGGGCATGGGCAGTTTTGGAGGCAAAAGCCAGTTTTTGTTGGGTCCTTTGCAAGCTAAACCAAGCCCCATAACTGACACACAGAGAAGCAATTTCATCCTAGCAGAAAAAAATTGATGGAGGTTTCTTTTATCTTAGAGCAATGAATGAAAAAGCAACAATTTGTACCCACAATTAGAAACTGCTGGTCACCACTGATTTCCTGTACTCCTCGGGTACCACCACTGTGGCCAGCATGAGACTGCATGGCAACAGCAAGACCCTTTTTTGTCAAATGCACAATTTAGGTATTGGGATGCTCTCAAGTTTGCAGCCTAATCAAACTTCTGTGTCTCTTTGCACTCAACCTGTTCACTTCTGGCTTATCCAAACCATAAGGATATGAAGTCAAGCAATTATTTAAAACTACAGTTAAGAATATTAAGGCTGTCTGCATGTAAGGGTGATTCAACAAAAATAAAATCTCCAAGAAAAAACCTCCAACTTATCCTTTTATCAGTGATTCACAAATATCTCAGCAATGAAACCTGCATGTTATTTAACAGTGATAAAATTAGGAAGCAATTGTTAATATTTCACAGATGCTGCAGAAGATTCAGTCCTTACTCATAAAGAAATTAAGGATAAGAAAACTAAGAACAGAAAAACACAAACTTGCATTCTCTTTAGGAACAGTAAACAAGATCTGAGCATCAATGTGATGCCTGCTATGAGCAGAATTCCTGTCTACAGACAGGAAAAAAAAACAACCATTCAAGAAGAGATGATTTTCCATTTAATAATAATGATAATATCAGAAAAAATACAGAAGTCGGCTAATACACAGGGTACTGTCTTGTTAAAAAGCCTTCTAATATCAATTTTGTGCTGCTGAAACATCAGAAAAATTCTGTCATTTTTCTACAATTAAACACATGAAAATGAGGGCAAAACAAATTGAATAATAACTAATTATCCTAAACAAACACTAGCACAGCAATGGACATGTTTATAGTCATCTACCTCATAAGCAAAAAAAGAACATGACCTTCTACAAAATTCCATCATAATCAGGGACAAAACAACTACAGTCTCACTGATTTTTAATTCCCTGAAAAAGCCTTCATTCACTCCCAGTACCTTTTTGTCAGAGATAGTATAAGCTATTTAGTGTATGAGGAAAGACACAAGCCAGGATGGAGAAGCACATGAGTTGGCTTACTAAAAAGTAGTTTGACCAAGAGAGTAACTAACCATGACACAAAAGACTGATGCTGTTCCATAGCGTTTCACTTCATCACATATTCCAGAAGCTAACAGATATCATGTAAGTCTTCCTGTTATTTCTTTATTCCTCCAACAGCATGTAGAGTCCCACTAGTTTGTGGGAGCCCTCACATGCAATGAAGAAAGTTAGTGCCTTCAATAATCTCATTTAACTGCGCTAGACAAGCAGGGGGGCTTGAAGAAATCTCTTCAACAACATAATAATGGTGTAGAGATTTCCCAGCTATCTGTACCAAAACAAGTGAAATTGGAAAGGAAACATCTATTTAGGCAATGTGAACACAAAACAACATGAGCAGAATATCTGGCAGAGAGCACAAGGTATCCCTATATATTTAACTGACTCAAAAAAAAAGAAAAGCAGGAATTGGAATCTACCTTCTCTTTCTGTCATGTTGTCTGTGGGATTTCCACTGCAATTTCAACAGCTGCCCCCCAAGGATCAACAAAATCCAGCAGCTTTCAAGTGGAGGTACAACATAGAGGGCAAGCAGGAAACAGATTTTTACTTTAAATACCCTGCACCCTGAGGCACTCCTGAGAGGAAACAACTGTATTTATGATATTGTAGCCCTCCCTGAGCTCACCAGTTACATCCTATTCCCAGTGGAAATTTAATCACTGATTTTATGAAGTACAGGATCAGCCACAGAGCATCTCATATCTCTGTAATCTAAAAAGAAGTCCTGTAGACAGGTTTTCAAACAAAAAGCTTGTCAACAAGAGCCTTACCATTCCAGTAACACCTTACTTCATACAAGGAACCTTTGAATGTTGTACAGTCCAGCCATATCACAACCTTAGTCAAGAGCAGCTTCACAATGACATCAGCCAGCTTCCTAAGGAATTGTGGCTGTATCCCATCAAGTCTCACGGATTTATGTAAATCCCGTTAATTTAAGTGTTTCACAGTCTGTTTCTTCTCCATCAAGGGAAAGTCTTGCTTGCTCCAGACTTCCCCACTGGTTTCAGGGACCTGGGAGTCCTGAACATTGGCTGTAGCAGCAAAGACTGAAGCAGAGATGGAATTGAGTATTGCATCTTTTGCATGCCCTTCGCTGTAACAAATATGCTGTGATCGGAGTCCTTTTGGCTTTCAACTTTGCCTAACTTTACCATCTTCGCAAATTAGATTGTGGTGCTGAATTCATCTTTTTCACTAATATTTTCCCTGTCATCATCTTACATTTTTATTCTACTCTTTATTACCATCTCATCCTAAATCAAACCAGAAATATATTTTCAGTACAAAAAACAGGTTCTATTCTATTTACGAATTTAAAATTGTTTCTAAGAAAACTTGAAGCAAAACCTGAATAAAGCACATATTGACAGTGCAGTACAGCTAAGCCATGTATTGCATGCTGCTAGTTTTCTATAAGGCATCAGACATTAAGGTTGAACTTTTGCCTGGACGCTGTCATTTGAGATAATCTATTTCTGCAAGGAAAAACGTTGGCAGTGGCAGGTGAGGGTCTTTATGGTCTAACTGAAATACCAATCAAGCAAGGCTTTAGAGAAAAGCCAAGTATTGACCACAAGAAAAAGGAGAGAAATAGCAGCTTGTACGAGCTGACAGGAAACCCAGCTTCCCTTACCACTTAGTTCTGTGTATGAAAAGGTCAGAACTGCATTGCAGAATTGTTCCAAGGCTTTCACAATAAATAAATAAATAAATAACATAAACTGCTCTGTTTTTGCTTCCTGCAAGCATTTCAGGTCATTGTTGTTGGTAGATGAAAAACTTAGTTGCATTTGTACTAGGAGACTCTTTCTGTTATAACTAAATGGTCTTTGACAAGGCCATGCATTATGGGATAGCCTTCTGCAGTTGACAACAAAAGGGGACACATATGAAGTAACTGGACCAAGTCCTAATATAACTTCTTTCCAAACAGATTCTTTGTTCTGGATCATTTAGGCATCACCCTAGTCTATAACATGGCATGAGGCCCTTAATTTTCCTCCATAGTGGGGACTGGCTTACTTAAGTGAATCATGTTTGTTCATGGCTAAAGAATCTATTTTGTTATTCACCCGTAACTATTAATAAAATGCCATCTATTAACTAAGGATTATACTCTGTAGAAAAACAACTTTCTCTTTTCCCTCTAAATTATTTGTTATACATCCAGCTCAAGTATAGTCAGCTAAGACGAGTCTACTTATATAAATGGGGCAGATATTGCTCAATAGTGGGCAATCTCTATAAGCAAAAGTAACATACACTTGTCAGTAAGACTTATGGAAAACAATAATTACACAAAACTTCCTTGTAAAATTAAAAAAATCCTTCAATTTCAGGTTTCCCCACTTGTTAATTTTAAGGGAAGGACTGTACTTTAAGTGCAGTCCACCTCCCTTCTGATCATTTCTATAATGAATTAGCTCTTGTTGAAATGTATCAATGTCAATCTACTAAGAAACAAACTCAATATATATACATAAATCAGTTACAGCAGACACATATTACACATATTTGCCTTTTAGTGTGCAAAATTACAGCTATTCCATTTGACGCATGTTTTCATTGTTTCACAATCCAGAGTCAGTGAAACAGCAACAATCATTAGCCACATTCAGAACAGTACATTTTAATGCAAGTCCATTAGCTATTATTCCCTTATAGAGGGAGTGTGTTTACCACAGTGCCTCTGACATCCTCATAACATTTCTCCAGGCTATCTATAACCACTATTTCAAAAGATATCTACTAGAAAAAACCAGCCTTTATAGTTCACTGTTCAAGATCTTTCAGAGCGAAACAGTTCCATGACAGACCTGGTTACTAATTCCACTACTTACAAATACCTGTGCAAGAGTTCCTCAGAACCCAGCTGCCTGTCTTTGAAGCAGCAAACAGTCCAACTACACAAGCGTGGAAAGAATTGTTATCATCAGCAAGAACCTAAGTTTACCACAAGGCACACACTGGTTTTCTTAGCTTATTTTCTTTCCATGACTAACTCAAGTTTTCACAGCCCCTGTTTTGTTTTTTTTTAAAAGGTAAGGTGAAACATAGGAGACTGAGGAAAAAATTGGCCCTATATTAGTACTGTTAAGTGTACGATCTTTTGCCCAAAAAAAGGCATTTAACTTAAGGTCAGGCTGCTTTCCCTAGTCATGGTCTTACGTTGTAAAGAAAAGATGAAATAAAGGCTAATAATCTTTACATCTCCCAAAGATCTCCATTTAAAAAAAAAAAATTCATGGATTTTAGACACAATCAAACCCTTTTTTCATGTTTTGTTTTCAGATTTGAATTAAATTCAAAACATTTCAAGAAACACATCCTGAAATTACATTCTACTTAAAGAGTAAATTTAGGTATCTTTATAAAGATAATACCATAACTTCTCAGCCACTTGAAATTCATAGAACTTCACTAATTTAATCAAACTGGTGGAGTAAGATCGCAATTTCAAAATCAATTTCTACTTCTCATCTGTTAAATTTCACACATGAAGCAGGTTTTCCTCTTTGGGCATTGGGAATATAGTTCAAGTAATTTACATAATTCATATGCAACAAGGGATAGTCGTGCAAAAATGCATTGCAGGAATGAAGTCTAAGGTCAGAGATTAGATTTTTACATTTGGATTTTTCAAACAGCTGTGGTTTATATTTTTCTTCAGCACATGAAACCTGAAAAAAATAGACAGTGTAATTACTAATCTGCCCAGTGATTCTCTACTACTGCTACACAATACTGCTCAAGGAAGCCAAATGCACAGTATAACAGGCACAACACATACTTAGATCAATTTTTCTCCCTTAATGCTACTTTCAAAAACTTCCCCTGGAGAATTCCTTATTATGGCAGCTTGCTTCCAGCTAATCAAATGTGTGCAGGTTTGAATATAACTGAACACGTAACACACGCTCCAGTAACACCCTCTGCCTAAGGGAGTCAGCCACAGCTAAAGGACAAGACCCTTTTCCTATCAGATGGCAAAGGCTTTCAGTACGTGCAAAAGGAAATGCTGTTAAACAGCCGTTTTGGTTTTTGTCAACCTGCCAGAAAAGCAGTTCTCAATATAAATATTATGTACTTTGCTGGCTAAAGTGTTTCCTTCAGAAATCTTCCTCACCTACCAGCTTGCTTCAAAACCACCTCTCCCTAATCACACAACCCCAGTGTTGACACAATTTTTACTTCATCCACTAACTTTTTTTGACCTACTTAGATCTAAAATAACCAACTAGAAGTTTCTCTCTTCACTCATTTTGTTGTTTACACTGTACATTGCCCAAAACTGACTAAGCGAACATTAATTCATCTTTTCCCTGCTGTTTGTAGAGAAGGAAAATGACATGAATTTCCACTGGAAACCTCTCAATTACAAGCTATTTGGGAATCCTGCCTTCTTCACCCAATTTTGCAGAAGCGTGTATCCCATTATAAAGTTGGTTAAAAATAAATATTTGACTACTGAAACCACTGCCCATTCTGCAGGCTTCCTACATGCACTGACATATTATTTGAAACTGTATCCCAGGGCTGCATTAATTATGCATTGCAACAGCTGCCATAGATCCAGTAGTGCCAGCTCTTTAGGATAGGCTTTGCTATCTGAATCATGAATACAGGAGTGACACCCTGACAGCACCGTGCCTCCCATCCAAGCTGAGTACAGCCATTAGTTGTGATTCCAGTGCTGCTGCGCAAGGCTCTTAAATCTGGATTTAGTCATGTTAGCACTTGTTCAATGTTAAGAGCTCTGCATTACATTTCATCTTAAATTTTACAAGAAAATGGTAGAGTTCCTACTTCTACACCTAGGAATTTTCAGGGATGCTATTCAGAAAAACAATGTTAATGATGACAAAACCTTGCTCTTGGAACAGGATACTGTGAAATGCAGCAGGCCAAGAACAAAAGCAGTAATCAGAGAAGAGCTTCATGATAAAGCTGCTCATGTGTAACGCAAAGATGAAAGGCAGGACAAGGACAAAATAAAGCTGGCAGACCAACAGAACTGTGGAACAGAACGTTACATNGGGGGGGACGAGGGGGGTGGTGTCTGTTTTTTTATGTTAAATTTCCAGGCCATAGTTTATGTTCATGAGGGAGTTGAAAGCATTTTCTTTCAGGAAATGAAAGCATTTAAAAGAAAGGCTTTGACTCTTAACTGCAACAAGACATCAGACCAAAAGGGGAGGTACATTACAACAGTTACTCTACAATAACTTGTATTTGCCTGAAAGTTGTGTTTACGGAGTTGATCCGGACTTCTCTTTCTGTGAATTAATACAGTCCGTTCTTTCAACAGTTCCTGTCACATGGGGTCAACTTCTCCCCAGATTCTCAGCTCTATCACCACGTGTTTATTGACCCAAGTCATACATGCTTAAGCAAGTGGAGAGTGGCAAGACCCAGCTTCACAAATATCTGGGAGTAGTGACCTCCTCATTATTTACTTATTTAGGTGCAACCTTCATTTTTATGAGCAAGAGTATCTAGAATCCAAGACATTAACACCACTTTCTTACAAAATAAAAAATGCTTAGGCCCTAATCCAAAAAAAGCACTTCAGGATGTATGCAGCATCAATTACATTGACTTCAATGGGATTACATGGGACAATTGTTCTGGATTTGAGTGTCCATGGACTAAACCCATATATAGCCAGTATTGCTGAATTGATCTACTTACTGTGTGTTAGTTACTAGGATAAATGTTTCAGCATTTAAATACTCAGTTTCGGACTTGCCAAGAATTTTTACTGAACTGTTTAAGACAATCATCCTACAACAGATTTTCTGACATCAGATGAGCAGAAGTGATCTGACAACTGTTTACTGTAGATGTAGAGTCTGAAATACACAGATGTTTTCCTGAGATGCTTAAAAAGAAAGTGACACTGATATTGAAAGAATCTGTACTTCCCCATAGAGAATGTACACCCAACAATAGTTTAGAAACTGGCGCTCTCTCTAATCTTACAAATTCACAATGAGTTACCAATTAACATTTCTAGAAAATACTTCAAGTACAAATTTAGAAACTGAAGGATGCACCTAGAAGAAAACTATCTTGTAAATACTTCTAATATTTGCTTTTCAGAGGAGTACTTTTCATTAAAGGCAGCAGGTTAATTAAAACTATGAATCAATTCACACAGACAAAGGGATGTAAGAGAACAGAAAAAGCAGTCTTTTTCTTTGGATTTATTAGTTATCTGCATATTTACAGCAGATATAATTCTACACAGGACCACCCAACAAGTAAATACATCCCTAAAAACTTCAGCTGAACCATTCCAGACTTGGAGCACTGTACAATGACAGTGNATTAATTATGCATTGCAACAGCTGCCATAGATCCAGTAGTGCCAGCTCTTTAGGATAGGCTTTGCTATCTGAATCATGAATACAGGAGTGACACCCTGACAGCACCGTGCCTCCCATCCAAGCTGAGTACAGCCATTAGTTGTGATTCCAGTGCCGCTGCGCAAGGCTCTTAAATCTGGATTTAGTCATGTTAGCACTTGTTCAATGTTAAGAGCTCTGCATTACATTTCATCTTAAATTTTACAAGAAAATGGTAGAGTTCCTACTTCTACACCTAGGAATTTTCAGGGATGCTATTCAGAAAAACAATGTTAATGATGACAAAACCTTGCTCTTGGAACAGGATACTGTGAAATGCAGCAGGCCAAGAACAAAAGCAGTAATCAGAGAAGAGCTTCATGATAAAGCTGCTCATGTGTAACGCAAAGATGAAAGGCAGGACAAGGACAAAATAAAGCTGGCAGACCAACAGAACTGTGGAACAGAACGTTACATAGGTGAAAAACGTTTCTGGTTTTAACCAAAGTCATGAGCTTGAATAAGATGGAGAGAACAGAGGATAAACATTAAATACATTGTCCTGCAACCAAACCAGCCACTTTTAATTAATTGAATGCAAAATGCTTGAGGTGAAATACATCTTGGAGACTGTCAATTGTATTTATTACACTTTTCTTATTGTGCTTTAATCCTTGTGGAGGGTGCTGTGATCTACAGTGAGAACAATCTACTTAGAGCCCCTTGTACATACCAGCCAGAAAGTTTCTGAATATGAGGCTCCAAAAATACGCTTCCAGAGTTCCAAAGCACTTTCTTTTCTGAGTCTACATTAAATTGTTATGTCATGTACATAAAGGAGAGGTTTATGAGGACAAAGAGAAGAATATCAAGACTGCAAATGCACAAAAGAAATCTTGTTTGGCCCCTGTCATCAAGACAACATTCTATCCTCAGCTACTATCCTTTGCAGTGCTTTCCATATTCAGGAACCCCCTTCAAGAGAAGGGACAGTCACCCCTACCTCTGACAGCATCACACCTACAAGTATTACTTTCAAGGAANCAGCATCAATTACATTGACTTCAATGGGATTACATGGGACAATTGTTCTGGATTTGAGTGTCCATGGACTAAACCCATATATAGCCAGTATTGCTGAATTGATCTACTTACTGTGTGTTAGTTACTAGGATAAATGTTTCAGCATTTAAATACTCAGTTTCAGACTTGCCAAGAATTTTTACTGAACTGTTTAAGACAATCATCCTACAACAGATTTTCTGACATCAGATGAGCAGAAGTGATCTGACAACTGTTTACTGTAGATGTAGAGTCTGAAATACACAGATGTTTTCCTGAGATGCTTAAAAAGAAAGTGACACTGATATTGAAAGAATCTGTACTTCCCCATAGAGAATGTACACCCAACAATAGTTTAGAAACTGGCGCTCTCTCTAATCTTACAAATTCACAATGAGTTACCAATTAACATTTCTAGAAAATACTTCAAGTACAAATTTAGAAACTGAAGGATGCACCTAGAAGAAAACTATCTTGTAAATACTTCTAATATTTGCTTTTCAGAGGAGTACTTTTCATTAAAGGCAGCAGGTTAATTAAAACTATGAATCAATTCACACAGACAAAGGGATGTAAGAGAACAGAAAAAGCAGTCTTTTTCTTTGGATTTATTAGTTATCTGCATATTTACAGCAGATATAATTCTACACAGGACCACCCAACAAGTAAATACATCCCTAAAAACTTCAGCTGAACCATTCCAGACTTGGAGCACTGTACAATGACAGTGTAGTGCTATTACCAGCCTCCTGTTTCAGTTGATCTAAATGTACAGCAACTGAAAAGCCACAGATTTTTCTCAAGATGCAGTATTATTAATTATTAATGTATACTTGAGAATTACTTTTTTTTATATTATTTGTTTTGGTCTTGTTTTGTTTTTTTCAAGCTTCACTCATTATCCCTCCCAAACTTATGTTCAGAACTAAGCTTACATTTTGTTCATTAATTTAAGGGCTGAACTAAAGTCCAGAAAAGACAATAGAATACTTTCTCCTTCTCTCTAGAATTAGAAAAACTAATATCAAAAATCCTAGAAAAACTGGGTGTAGAGAAATCTGTTTAAATAAGAGGCAGTACACTGAAGTGTTCAGCAACCACTAGGCTGTGTTCCGGTTCAGGCAAGTACAGGACACCAAGCATTTTAAATCCTGAACTAGTTGAAGACATATTAACAAATCTTGTTGGATTTATTACTGAATTGTTGTAATAACTGAAATTTTAAAATGCTTCCAACCTTAAATATGCTCAGATATAATACAGGCTCTGCTTTGACTGCGGGTTAGCGCAGACATACTCACACTGACTTCACACAAGGTAGTCCAAGAACCAGCTTTACAAAAGTCTCATAGTGATGACACCACTGTGGACCTACCGTGTGATTTAAGTTTCCACATCCTCTTACAGAAGAAACAGTTGCACATGTCCTACAGGTACAAAATTTGACTTGTGAAAGCTACTTAAGTGCTAGAACTACCTTGGAAACCCCTGGGCTTTCGTACTTCATTAAAACCTTATCAGCATTTTTCGAACAGAAGTGGTAACAACAAACTGAACAATAACTTCATCCTAACCTGAACAATACATGCTATTCTCAGTTTTAGATATTACTGAAACATATCCCACAAATTCCATGGCATTTGACATGAAATCCAAATTTACATACTATAAACCTTCACATTAATCGACACTTTTCCCTTCTGAAAGGTGCAAACACTGCCATGCTCCTGTTACCACACTCGGCTCATTTTAACCATGGGGCTTTCTTAACAGCACCTTGGTAGTTCCTTAGAACAGTCCCTTGTCTAAAAGCATCAAGGCCACTCATTCAATCACAATTATCCAGTTACTGAACTTCCACTTCACATGTCTGCCTCTTACATAAATAGAAGGAATGAAGAAGGCTACATACAAGGAGAAAGCCACAGACACTGCATTCCCCTTTGTCACATGGGGAGATACCCAGACAAACTCTGGACTTGCGATTTTTTAAGTGCAATCTTTTATGGGTGAGACCATTGGAAGGTTATACTAACAAAAGCAAGGTCACATTTATCGATTCTGCATTGCAAATAAGGACACGATCTCATTTGAATATTACAGCTTTTCTCTTTTTTATTATTTTTGGGGGTTTTTTTAAAGATATCATAATGAATGAATACAGCACAAATAGACAAATACTTGCAGCAAACAGCATTGTCAAAACCAAATGTTAGCAGGAATGACCAGGAGTTACATTTAATGAGAATTCTCATCTACTGTATAGTTACAGCATAGCTCCCACAGGGAAAGCATCTTTGAGATGTGAACTGTGGTCACCAAGGAGGGGAGTCGATCCCGTTAAGAAGACAAAGCCTCTACAATTACTTAAGCTCTTTACACTACCAGTAAGATTCTCTTTCCTTACAACATCATCTATTGGCTTAGCGTAGGGTACTGGAGTGACAACCACTAGTTTGGTGTAACAGTTCTTTAAGATAAAACTCAAAGCCATTGGAAAATTAAACTCACAAAGCTACAATTGCTCAAATAGTTCTAAACAACGAAACAAATAGTGTCCTAGCATCAACATCAGTTCAGCCTACTTAGTTATCCACTGTGAGTTATACTATTTCATTATATAAATTACTGGATACTAACCTACAAAGAAAAATGAAAATAAAAAACCTTAAGTGTGTTCTGAAAACCTGAACCTGATTTTACTTATGAGTGTATATGATGTATGGACTTTCAGTCTGGTATTCACAAGGGATCATTTGGTTGATTACTTGGATTAACCTTCCTCTGATTTTCAGAGGCAACTAGTCTAACAGCCTGTAAAAGAAAAGAATGGATCACCACATTTTCCTGACTGGCCTAAGTTCTATGGTTTGGTCTGGGGACTTGTTTCATATGATATTCCTAACCTATGGAGCAAAGACCCCTTCACTGGCTGATCCACACAGTTTCACTCAGTTCCTGACTCTGCAGGAGCAGTGCACAGACAAACCAACATGCAGTTCAGAACTAGCATCTCAAACCCCAGTCCTGAAGAAAGACATAAATACAGTATGAGCATTTATTCTCTGCTGACAACACAGTGTTTGCTACAGGTCATAATATATACAATCTGCCCTTACACTACTAAGGTCACGTAAGCAGCAGTGAAAACCAGAATATGAAAAAAGAATAAAAAGCTTATTTATACTTGGAAGACACAACAATACAACCCATTATGCCAAACACTGTAAAACAACACTATTACTAATTCATCTCAGTCAATTTCATTAGGAAAATAGAGGAAAAATGTGTAATTTCCTATTAAGAGCTTTCTAAACCCTCGGTGACACACGCACGTCTTTCTATAAAATATTTTTAGAGACTAACCTGAACCATGATCAGAATGGTCTTGATCTCAGTAAATGCATTCTTTAAGTACTTAAAATGTACTGCTTCATCACTGATATTTCACAGGGTTGTCAAAGAGAAATATCATTTTTCATCCTGCTTTATTTCACTTTACTTCAAGATGTAGTAATTAACAAGAGTCTTTAGATGCTGGCAAAACTGTCCCTTTTGAAGTTTCTACATAGCTGTCACCCTGGAGATAAAGGCAGATTATTCAATCTTGACATTATAATGGTGAATTCAAGATAAAAGACTGGATTAGCAAATTCATAACTTCATGTCTAGAAAAAAAATGAGATCACCATGAGGTAATTTTACTCCTAGTTTTGAGGGTCTAAGGAGTTTCTTAAGGATGAAGAGAAAGAGCATATCATGTCTTGAAAGGGTATGAAATGACTTGACATATCCTTTTGAGCATTCCAGCAAAAGTATTTAAATTACCTTAAATTTATAAAATCATAGAAGAATACCAGGGTAACTATCTGGCAGGCAAATTATTCCTGTCAAAACCATGGGTACTTTTATGTGTTGCAGCTACATGACTTCTCATGTCATTTTCTTTTTCTTCCTTTGTATAGAAAAAAGAGGAAATGTGGAATTGAGCACATCAGGGGACTGTTGCAGCAAACATTCGCATCTAAGACCCTACAGTAAGAAACACTCTGAACACCAACAAAAGACACATCTATAGCCATTAGATGGTTTGTATGGTAGAGTTCATCTCCAACCAAATGCATCAAGTCTTTCTCATAGAAAGCACCATTAATGGAAACTTTGTAGCTGAGAATCTGAGTTCTAAATTAGGAAGAAAAACCAATTGCTGTCTCCTAGATATCTTTTCAGTATTTTGGTTCATACTAACAGAACAACATAGGACCAAATTTCTTTGACCTTGGAATACTTCTGATCCATTTTGTGAAAAACAGGAAAATGACCCATCAGGATACAATTCAGAGATAAAATTTAGCATTATTAAGAAACGTTTCATAGGCCTAGTCATTAAGGGTCCCACAGACAGAGTTGGAATTCTCATGTTGTAACAGACTGGCTGAGTGTGGTTCAAAATCTTACTGATGAGGAGTGCCGCTAACAGCAAACCTAAATGGCAGAATGAAACCAGCTTGTCTAATCCGAAGGGTAAAGCAGTCTCTTGGAAGCAAGGCATCATTCAGAAAGCTGGGGCTACAATCAATTCGAAAAACCTGCATGGGACTAAAAGAAGCAGTTAAACTAAACCCCCCAATATGTACCAAAACCAAGTTCAAAGTAAGATTATCAGGACTCATAACTGCTCTAATTATTCTTCAAACACATAAAGAACACGAACACTATCAGATAAACTGCAGGAAGACAAATACTATCAGATGATCTGAAGGTCAGGTGATGATCAGAGCACAAATGAAGCTTTCAAAGATGACACAAAATACCAGAATTGTTTGTCTCAGTGCTGAGCATGGAAAAAGACTAAAGAGATTCCCATGCTGTGGCCCTTAATTCTGAAGGAACTTTAAAGATATCTCTAAAATTAAAATGCTTCTAAAAACAAACAAAAACTACACAGTGTTAAATTCCAAGACTAGCTTGTACTCAGCCAAGAATTCAAAAGCAACTCAGGGTGGAAGCAGTTTAATCACTAACAGTTTTGCTTAAAACTGTTATAAGGCTTGAAAACTAGTGAGTACCAAATGTGATTCCCAGACAAAGAGGAATCAGGGAGATCCAGCTCAGGGGAAAACTACACAAACTTGAGAAAGAAAAAGCACCAGCAAAGTCTATCAATAAAAAATAAACATCCAAACAGTAACATCTGCATCAGTTGAACGATCAGAAAGCGTGTGCGACATACCGCATCCACTTGCCATGTTCTCACTCATGCTAGGGCATCCACTTTTGGCCACTGTCAGAGGTGAGACAGACCGGCTACTTAAGCACCCCACTAATCAAAAACAAAACAAGGTTTAAAGTCATGCTAATACACCTAAGTAGAACTAAATCCTTCTATCCATAAATTTAATGAACTAAGTGTAACACAGAGACCAGACCACATGGAAAAATGGCAATGCTGACATGTAACTGGCTAGGCTGAGTGAACCAAAACCAGAGAATTTAATAAACTAGGTATATGCTTAACCTAATGCAATATTGATGCTGAAGGAGTGAGACAGAGCAAAAGTGATCACCTCCATCTTTCATTGTATAAAACACTCACACTGCTGCAGCATCTGATAAAATCCCACAAACTTACCATCTGGTCTGAGCAGGTGCTAAGAGCTTCATTCTTAGCCTATCTCAGTAACACAAAAACCTAGATAAATGAACACATGAGGAACTGTCTCTTAAGAGTGTTTAACTATTTGTGTCAGAAGAACAATTATATGGCTTCTCCTCATGCTTGGCACTGCTGGGATATCACAGTGTTTTTTCCAATGGTATAATGCTAGTCCGTGCACAACACATTTACAGAATTTTGACAGTACTAAAGGTAAAGGTAGAAAGAGTAGAACCTGAGTGGTGTGACTGGTAAACTTGTAACCTAATAAAAACCTTTAAAGGCCTTCATAAAAAAAGAATTGTTTCTATCACAGTTTTTTATTTTAACATATTCCAAAAATATGAATTTTTAAGCAAAAAAAGTACCGATCTTACCCTCAAAGTCAGTTTACCTCCCAGTTAAACACAATAGTTCAGGTTAATTGCAATCAAGACACTGGTCTGAACTCAGAATTATCTTGCTCCTTTTAAATAGATTAATTAGAATGGGACCCACAAGCCTTTTTTTTTTTTTTTTTTAACTGGGAAACATACCAGTAACTTTCAAAGTTAAGGAAACCAGGAGAGCAGTGTAGCGTTTAAAGAAAATCCTTATAGATGAAGTGTTTCAAGAGCAAAGTCAGTAAAATCTGCAGTTTTGCTGAAATAAACATGTATTCGCTGAGCTATGATTTTTAAGGATATTTTTATTGTAATAAAAAGGAATAAACACTTCATAAAATCTGTACTGAAGACAATAATTTGCCATGAAATTTGACTGCACTTGTTTGTTTCTTTGTTTTCCTCCCCACACTGCTCAACAGCGCATTTACATTTGGTTAATAAGATCTTTAGGATACAACACGTTGACCCACATTCCATTTTTAAAAGTATTTTTAAGGTCTTTGTCCAGTTAATTAAATGAACCACTGCCTTGCTTTTTTCTACTTGGCTTTTCCTACATGCTAATGGCAGTGACACATCAATAAGGCAGATGTACTTTTCTGCAGTAGTTATGTTTAGTGAATGTTTAAGGTGACTTGATTTTTCCTTAAATCTGCCACAGTAATTTGTAACCCTGAAACAAAGACTGCGAAAAACAAGCATAGAACACATTTTTATTTTGCAAGTCTTCACTCAAAGAAATTCGAGCAAAAACAGCATGAAATGCAGGGCCTGGCAAAAAGAGTCCTTAAAATCAGAATTTGATGGACTTGGCTCATTTTAAAGTTAAAAGCCAACAAATCAACTCTCAGCTGATTCAAATCCAACTCAGACATTTTAAATCCTCATATCTGTATCCCTCTGTAGGAACTTACAGAGCACTAAAGTCACCAGCAAATCTTAGGTGTGAAATAAAATTGTGTAGGTCAGATGTTTGAATATAGCCAATCTGATGAAGTAAATTTTAACTGTGTAACTGAGTTCTTCAAGTTTAGTACCACACATCTATTAATTCCTTAACCCCAATGAACTCATGTAACACCTACGACTGTACCATTACTTCGTTGCAAAGAAGCAGCTCTAAGATTTATGACTATTTCACATTACAAAGGCTGAAGACCTCTGAAGGCTGCTGCTGTAGGACTTGGACTGAAGCAAGTACACGTCACACTGCACACAAAACACTCCAACAAATGTACTAAGAGAATTTTTGTACTATCAGCTTCAACAAAAAGGCAACAGCCTGAACCAAAGGAGAGGTTCAGCTACCTCATTTTCCCCACCAGATCAGACCAAGGCACATTTGCCAGGGTTAGAAGGGAATTCTGTACTTCTGATGCCTCTGGTTAGCCTGTTCCGTCATGGAATGCCATTGTGTTGTTTACATTTCTGTACATCTTGTACACTTCATCAGTACTCATTTTCTTTCTGAAATCATAATACTTTCACCCCTTAGCGGGAAGATTAGCAACATGGCAACTTAGTATTTTTAGAGTACCCTTAAAAGGAAAAGGAATAAAGGAATACCAGAAAAAAAAAAAAAGGAGTTATAAAGTTTGTGTCCTAATACATTCGTATTCTTTAACTTGAAATGTTAATGAAATTACTGGCAGGCAGTGGTTATCTGTTATTTTCACATGACAGTATCCAACAGAAACAAACGAGATAGATTAATACTGTTTTTAAATGTTTTAAATATCTTTGTAAGAAGCAGGTGTCGAATTCTAAAAATTCAGCAAAAAAAGTACGTGTTTTCCCTGAAGGTTTATTAATATAAAAGCAAACACAAGAACTTAATATAATTTCTGTGGTATTTAAAAAAAAATTAGGATATTGTAGAAACTAAAAGCTAAGTACTTCCAAATATGGAAGTACTTAGCATTTTAAAGAGCTATACAGCAAGTGAAGAACCTCTCATCTTTAAGTGCATCATTCTTTTCCCCTAGGTTAACTCAAGCTACTGCTATATTGTCAGTGAGTCTACAAAGACAAGGGCAAGTACTATTGCTGCAGTTCAGGCTTCATGCTTAGGTTGTTGTTGATAGTTCTCATGAAAGGGTTTGGGTTTGAGGTTTTTTCTTTGTTTGAATTTGTATTTAATATATAGGGAGTTTATTTTGCAAACTAGCGCAATCCTCCATAGACAACTTCTGAGTACCAAACACATTACTTAAGAAGAAATTCTTCCTGGTAAAGTCTTTCCACAAAGGCAAAAATTTTCAGTGACTTCTATGAGGTCAACAGTTTATTCTTACTCCTAACCTTCATCTTTGCCCAATTTCCCCTCTAAGTAAAACGCAAGATGTGAGAGCAAAATGAGTCGAAGAGACTGCGCAACATAAAATGGCATGGAGAAAACAGTTCCTTTCCATATTCTGTTTCTAAAACAAGCTGACAGCCAGGTTTGACAGCCAATGAAACCAATTCAAGTCTTTGCTTGTGGGAGTTAAATGCCCAAGGAAAAGCTCATGCCAAGGCATCCTTATCAAAATGCCCAGCATGCATTTTGTAGCAAATCTGAAACTTCTGACAAATTAAGGTTCTCCACAAGATCTATGAAGTCATCCATAAAGAGATTCAAGAAAGGGTGTTATGGAAGGTAAGTCTACAGGCCCCACTACCAACGAAGAATTAGCTGTGACTCCTTACCTGGTCCAAGCAGCAGCTGCATGGACTGAGACAAGGGGCTGGGGGTTCATGTAACACTCAAATGTGAACAAAAGCAGGCAGACACCTATTTTCTCCTCATCGTTGGTAAATCCTGTTATCCTTTTGCTCCACTGGCACAACTTAGTTCCCAAAGAAGCCAGTTGCAGAAATTTAAACAGCCTCTGTGGTTTCCCATAAAAACTGAAATAATTGGCAAAGTCAATTCCCTTTAGCCAGAAGGGGATTTTTTGGAACATACTCAGGAGAAGGGAGAAGGGGATTCTTCCCATACTGTCAAAATATTTTGACATGTTATACATTAAAATAGATCAAATTTTTTAGTTAACAGCGACATTCTATTTTCAGCTGCAAAACTTGCCTTCCAATGTTTCTTGAAACAGAAATTCTACAGTCCAGCGCCACCCTCCTGCAGCTTATGGGATGACACTGGACTCATCTTGTGGCCTCCAGCAGCCCTTATGCAAGCCAAGAACCAGCAGCAAGGTGTCATTTCTCACAACACACACACTGCCACGCATTGCAGAGACTTGTCTAGGAAGAGATTAGTCTGACTGCAAATTGGGCAGGGGCATAAACTGGAGTCATTTGCTGTTAATTTTCAAGTCAGTCACAAAAACACTAATTCCTGGTTTTGGTTACTTATTTTGTTAATGGGTCAGTTCAAACACTAGATGAACTCTGGTTATTTGGATTGGTTGGGGGTTTTCATTTGTTTTGGTTTTTCGGTTTCTCAATTTATTTTTTATTTTATTGGTAGTTTGAGGTATTACTATGTAACTGAATACATGAATACTGCCCCTACCTGGCAAGAATGTCAGTTTTCATCCAACAGCCGGAGCTAACTACAGTATATTTTTTAATTTTATATGCAGATGAAATACTTTAAAATATAACTATAGGCAGCTTCTAGTGTAACAAAGCCCCTCTAAGAACTCAAACTTATTACACACACACCATCAGCAAAGACTGATGCAACAGCATACATCAGCAACATGTTTAAAGTTTAAATCCAACATTGGCAGATAGATCTGGAAGTCCTTAGGCAAAAATTTGAAGACTGACCCAGTAATGTAATCTAGCCCATTAAAAGGTGCCATTAGAAAAAAAAAAAATCTCTTGAGGCTGACCTTTATCTCGACATCAGCCCAACACTGTGTGACTTGTCCTACACAGCTGCTCAAGGAGCAGGAAGGCTTCCTCTCTCATCTCTCCCCAGCAGAGAAACTAATCAAAACTGCTGTCCTCACACTTCACAGAGTCACTTGCATCAGAACTTGTACAGAAAGGTATGACAGCAACACACAGTGGAAAAAAAAACCTTCCAGCTCCTGGAATGAATACTGGGATTTATTAACATAACAGTCTGTGGAAGCAGACACAAAGCATACCACTACCTTTGGCCAGTAGGGGCTAGATTAAAGCAGGTGAGAAAATGGTTCCGCTTCGCAGAACGAAAATAATGACTTAGAGAAACCAGCCTGCACCTTTCAAATGGATTACTGCATGTGTGCCCAGCCTGCCATGCCCTGAACAACCCAGGAAGAGGCAATTCTCTTCCCCCATACTCTTATGAGACATTATATTGTCCATATACTGAGGCTTAATGAAAATTGGTGTCCAAAGACTGCTCGAGGCTAAAGTTGGCAATGACACAACTTCACCAAACAAACAGAGCAGGCCACGTGACTCTTGCTGCCACAGGCACAGCTACAGCCCAAGAGGCTGCTCTGAATCACCCCTTCTGGAGTGCCTACTCAAGTGGCTGCCCTCTCCTCTGTCCCCCTATCCTGACGATATTAGTTTACAGCTCAAGTCCAGCCGACCATAGATATGCTAATGTTGTTAAAACTGACTGCTCCCAAATGAAACTTTTCCACTCACAAGCATATTGTGTGCTTAAATGCCATGAAAAAATATAAATTGTTCTCCTCAAACCCCAGCAGGTTCCTTAATGACTAAGCTCCACTAATTAGTAACAGCTGTTAATGTAGTGAGCAGGTACAAATCTAACCTCTTCAATTAATACAGGAGAGCCTTAGACTGAACTAAAATCGAAAGAAAAGCTATCAAGTAAAAAAAATTTAAAAATAGGAGAAACAACATTCAATGGTCAATATTTTTGTTGCTGAGATCATATTATTTCTTCCAACTCCACATATATCAGACTTTAATAAATGTAGAACCTATTTGTACTAAAACATTACAATTGCTGTACAGCTTAGGCAAACTGAAAGCCTGTCATTACGCTTAAAAACCTAATGCATCCTTTCTTGACAAATGAATAAATTGAGATGCAGAATATATACAAAAACCCAAATACAGAATAACATTTTAATTGTTGGCTGACTGTATAATTACATCTTTGGAAAAATTATACTAGAACATGCATTGTTTGCAAAGTTTGATCTGAGAGAAAAACTTTTGTGTACCAGGAGATCATTAAAAAAAAAAATCAAAGCAGGATTATTTGCAGGGAATCACTGCACGAGGAGACCTATAACTACCTTGAAGTCTCCTTCGTAAGGCTGAAATGAAATTATTCTTCTTGTTATTCCACTAGTGAGGAAGTGTTACAAGTCTCCTGGTTATTGGGTTTCCAGTGGTGAAAGAAAACTAAATCAGAGATTGCCACTAAGTCACCCTAAGTAGTAGGTTTTCCATCCAAAATGGTAAATTGACAATTAAAAAAAAAATCATACATTCAAATCAATACTCAATATAGTTTTTCTTTAACTATACTCTAAACCTGACCCCAAAAATACAGATCAAAATCTTCTCAAACATAAATGTTGTGGAAATCAGCCTGTTATTCAAGAAGCCTTAAAAGCCAGAGATAAAAACAAGTGAGAGAAAAGAAATACATTCACTAAGTTACATCTGCAATGTTGGCCTAACCTTAATTATCATCCTTCAAACTGTAGATAGAACTGTGCAGATGCCTGATTAGAGCTCCTTAGAGATTCTTTTGGGACTTCTCTGTGATCAAGTGGCAGGTAGGGAGATATATGACTAGGGACTAATATTTACATATTGGCCTTGAGAATCCCAATTTCCAAATGCTTTATCCCAAGTAGTATTAATTTTTAAGCTAATAATTACTTATTTCAAGTAATTACGGCTATAAAAACACCATGACTTTGTAGCTAAATATATTAGAAATCTAAGATTACCCACTAGAGGGATTTTTCATCTTATAGGGTATGCTCTGGAAATCCTGAAATACAGAAGAACAACAAAAGAAGGGAATCATTTATACATAACTATTTAGAATGCTGAGGCAGCTTTGAGAAAATCATGCAACTCCAAACAGCATCACAGTCATAAAAAAGAAAACCAATAAAACCCCAAGCAGATGGGGTTTTTCATCTTCCTTTGGAAATAACTATTTGTTTGCTCTTTGCAAATTTTTGTGTGTCTATGTATGCCCAGAGATTTGCACAAGGTCACAAGCCAAAAAGTGTATAAGCCAATGGATGAGCTCCATTCATATGACTGACTTTTAGGTCATCGCATTGAGATCCAATTTCATAACTGTTGTCTGGACACTGTTCATATACCAATATCTTTATGTTAATTATTTCACTTCTTCAGCCATTGCCCCCCATATAGGTGCAGTTATGTCAGTACAATGGTGCTTTATACCAGGGTAAGTTATTCCCACTTCCATTACAGAACACATTTCCTTCCCCTTGAGTACTCTCTCTAATAAATGACCTGTAGAGAGAACAAGGGTCTCTTTCATGTGCAAATAAACCTCAGACCAACTAATGAACGTTGCAAACACAAGCCCTGTATGGTCATACAAGATTGGAAAAAACTCTTCCAGTTTCAGAGAACATATTGAACATGAGCTGGGTGGTGGCAGAGTAAGAGAACTGCTGAAACTTCTGGATGCCAGACATGCAATCCAAGACACAGTCAGCCACCTGCTGAATAGGCACACAAAGTGGATGGAAGCTGGTCTCAAATCTACCGATAGAGCTAAACATATAGGTAAAAAACAGCCAAGCAGTACTTGCTACAGAAAGCAGCGGCTTATTTCTACACTGATATTAGTATAACAGTGAATGCCACTGTTTGTTTTAAACAAAAGATGGCAACAAAACACTCTTGAAATAACCGTTTTCACAGTTTTTCCCCTATTCTCAGTCTTTCCTTATGCCATGCAAGTTGCCTTCCAGTTGATATCTTCAGAGTTCAAAAACAGTTCTTGTGGCATAAATTCCACATGTAAAAAGATGGTTAAGTAGACTCAGAAATATAATTTACAGGAAAAAAAAAACCAAAACTAAAAAAAACTCCAGCAAGAAGATCTGACTGCAAAAGGCTTTTTTGTTTCATTAAACCTCAACTTTAGCACTAAACCAGCAAATAACTTTCTGAAAACAAGGTGGGGGAAAGCAATCCACTTTGTGCAATTTACCAGCAGCTGAGTTTGTGGTCAACAGAAGCACTTCTGAATGTTTCCCCAACATGATGTATATTCTTACATTGTAATAAAGATCTGAAGTCCTATGTTTCTTCTGGCCTTCAGGATAAATCATAGAAGTGTGAATCACTGCCAGACATCTTCCAGCAAATCTACCTCAAGTGGTTTAACACTATCACCATTTACTGTCTCCCCTGTCCCTCTGCAAGAATTTAAGACCCCATGGAGATTTCTCATGCATTAAACCAACCATAAGCCAAGTGGCCACCTTGGCCACTTTCCAAGATGGTAAAGTGTGGTTCTCTTTACTAAAACAAAAAAATATGGGCTATTTTGAGTATGGGAAATTTAGTCCAAAGCTAAGTGTTGTTTTCTTAGCTTCCACCTGAGTGTTTACAGTAATGCTAAAATTGACACAGCGTCACTATTTCTAAGTAACTCCACTTGGACAACAGTAAAAACCACAAGCAGTATGAGAGGTCAGGTAGACGGCCAGAACGAGTGTCCAGGACTTTGGTTTGTTTCACCGACTGTAATGTGATGCGCGACTGACCCTAAGCACTGCCACTGCTAATTAACAGGGCTGGGGGGCAGGAATCCTTGAGTGATCTCGGTGCCTTTAGAGAAAGCAAAGGGAAGGAAAAACAATAATAATAATAAAAAAAATCAACAAATCCCACAGAACACCCACAAGCTATGCCCAAACTAACATCCAGCTGAATGGAATGTCGAAATAAAAGCCTATAAATCCCCAGGAATAACCCAAGGTCAAGTTTCATGTCCTTTTCCAGTGTTGCATCAAACCAGTCATATCCAGATTTCATTGTTAAGTAAAAAGTAGACAAGTATACTTGTAACTTGAGTGGAATTTGGGCATCAGGTTACAAAGAAACTCCAGGGACTTACTGTTTCATGAAGGGAACTGATGCTTCTTAATTTGCTCAGCACCTAAACTTCACATCACACCCCACACATTACTAATTCATGACAGCGCACAGTGACACCTGGTAACAAAACTGACAGCTAGAAAGATCATTTCCAATACCAACTGCACACTGACATTGCAGGTTTTACTTATTACTTCCAAGTTACCAACATGTAAAAAGGGAAGTGAAGATTATTACATTGAAAGTTAAAAAAGAATCAACACAACAAAATACCTCTGGAGCGTGCTGGATTTAGGCTGGAGTAGAATTTTCTTCACAGTGGGTAGCATGAGGTTGTGTTTTGTATTTGGGCTGACCACAGGGCTGACAATATAGAGATATTTTTGTTATGGCTGAGCAGCGCCCACACACAGCCAAGGCCTTTTCTGCTCGTCATATTGGTACACTGGCAAGGGAGTTGGACGTGCTTGGGAGGAGACACAGCCAGGACAGCTGACCCCAACTGACCAACGGGACATTGCAAACCATATGGCACCATGCTCTGTATATAAAGTAAGGTGAAAAAGGAGCAAGGGGGGGACATTGCAAGTGATGGTGTTTGTCTTCCTGAGTAACTCTTAGATGGGATGGGGCTCTGCTCTCCTGGAGGTGGCTGAACACCCGCCTGCCCATGGGAAGCAGTAAACTAATTCTTTGCTTGTTAGCATGGTGTGTGCTTTCCCTAATAAACTGCCTGTACCTCAACCCATAAGTTCTCCAACTTTTACCTTTCCAAGTCTCTCCTCAATCCTCCCGGCTGGGGGAGTGAGTGAGGGGCTGCATGAGGCTTGGCTGCAGGCTGGGGTGAAACCATGACATGGAAGCACCATTGAAAGCATCTTTCCAAATGTACACAATTTTGCTTTCCCTGTGCATGAACTTCTGGAACACTGACTACATAAGTGACATTACAATCAGAGGTAAGGCTGAGGTATAAGACAGAGGAGCAAATTCACATTTACTTATAGCCTAATTTTGCCAGTATACTACACAGCAGTAAAAGAACAAAAAAAAAGCCCTGAAGTATTCAATTATCTTGATCAGGTTTAGTTTTAACAACATACGTAGTGATAATAAGTTTAAAGCAGAGTTATAATAAAAAAAATAATAATACTCTCTAATATAATTTGCCTTCCACATTTAAGTATGCTCTTTGAGGAGTGGCCCAAACTCTTGATTCATTAGTTCAAGAGAGTTGAATTCACAAGTCAGTGGCAAAATACAAGTGTGAAGCTTCATTGCATATTACTCAGTCACTCAACTAATTAAACAAGCTAGAGCACATGAAGAGATATGTAACTTTTATGGCAGGGTTCTGAAACATGTGAGTACCTACATGTCTGTATCAATTAGGACAGTGTGATTCCACAATTCACACATGCCTCAGAGGCTCTCCTCTAGAGACAGTCCAAGCAGTCTGCTCCAAGAAAAAAAGGCATTATTAGCTAGCTAGCTAAGATTTAGCACGATCTGCTCTCCTATAGTTACAGGAGATCATTTTCCCAAGTTGGTTTCTCTGAACATGACAGTCCAACCGAGATGAATAGTGTATGCCACAACAGAAACAAATCAAAACAATCAATGTCGAGTGTAAAAAGCATCAAATGCAGATGACATGAATCTGCATCTCTCTGTACAGAACATTGTTTGATCAGCTCCATGCACCATAAAATCAGGAGGGGAGTGCCTAAAGAATTATGAGGAAGTTTAAAAACGCACAGAGGTGCAGAGGCATTAACGCATAGTGCAAAAAGAAAACACAGAAGTCAATGGTGCAAAATTAATCCTAAAACCCGGGTCTTAAAACTATGAAAAAACACATCTTTGTATGTAACAAGAACAGCAAAAATACAGGTTTAAAACCTTTTTCATTATATAAATTCTGCGTTCACTTATTTCATTTAACTAAATATGAAACTTAGTCAAGTGCCAGCAAGAGGTGATGGTGAAAATGGACAGTCATTATCTATGGACTTGCAAGTGCCAGTTGCACTTTGACAGAACAAAACCTGAGGGGATGATCTTTGAATGAGACTACTGCAAAGTAAAACATGCACTTATTCTGTCAAATGTATTCTGTAAAGGAGAACAACAACGACTGAAGCAACTTAACACTTCTGCCATTTTAAAACATTGCAACACTAAGTCACGGACTTGGGCTGTACCTGATGGGCTTAGGAGGACATGGAGCTTCAAGGGGCAAGTTGTTTGTACTGCTTCTATTGAGCTGCAGGTTAATAAAACTTGTATTTGAAGAGTTACTTCATAGAGTACCAATGAAAGTATATAGAAATGTATGATCCAATGAGCACATTTCCATTTTCAAAATATTCATGTGTAAGGAGGGCACATGCCGAGAGTAAAGTTTAAAAATGGGCACAGGTGGGCTTGGAAATATACCAAATTTAACACTTCTACTACTGTGGACAAGCTTGATTGTTTCTCACTCATGCCCAACTCAAAGGATCTTATCTAATGGCTACTAATTCAGTATATTCTCTGTACCAATCTCCAGACAGGACAAAATTATTTTTCAAGGTAAAAATAAAAGATACAATTAATAACCAAAAATTGTATTTTCAGGGAGTTTTAGAACATTAAAAGCATCAAAACTATCAACTGTGATATGAAAACCAAGGTGATTTTTTTCTCCAAGGTCTATTTAGAACATCTGCCCACAGATTAGCACAACCTTATTTAGTTAAATTTTTTACATGTATGGAAAGGAAGACAGCTTACAGTGCTTTGGGATTTTCTTCTATTTTGTTTCAAACACTTTACTCAAGAAGAAATCTCCATGTGCCTGCTAGTTTTAGATATGTTAGGGTTTCTGCAAGACTAGAAAGGCAAACTCCAGAAGTTGAGTGCTCCTGGTATTACAGTATGTCTAAGAACGGGTGTTGCTCAGCTTGACTAAAATGGTACTATTGATATTTCAAGTGAGGCAGGCAATACACCTATCTCTGCCATAAGTTTTAGTCTGTCCATTCCCCCACACTCTTGGAAGATTATCAGCAAATGCTGAAATTGCCAAAACCACTTGTTCTTTGCTGGTCAGTGTACAAGCCACACAAGAACATAAATAGTTTCTCTAAAATTACTACAGCACCACAAATACTCGTGCTGTCAATGTTTCTGTTTGATACCAATGGCTCAAGTGACTCAGTCTCAAGTGGGTTCAGGTTGTTAGATAATTAATATAATTTAGCACCAAAATAGATCAATAAGAAAGATTAAAATGTCAAGGCTTCCTTCGGTTTCTCTGTCAGTCCTTCCTACACAGAAATACCAACATGACCCATTTATATATGTGCCTGTGTGTACATATAATGCATAAATCATTGTACATATGCATTTGAAATGAAATATTTACAATTACTTATTTACTTCTCAAATTTCACCTGGGCTAAGTTTGAAGATATAACAAGAGTCAGTCACATTCAGAACTTGAGTATAAAAGAACCCCAGAGGAATAATTTAAGTCTGTCTTGAGTGGAACAAAAACCAAACCAAAAACCTTTCCGAAACGCAATGCCATGATATTGCCTCTGAGAGCTAAGAGATAAAGTGATGCACATATGCTCAACACATGGATATGAACCAAGTGGTTACCTTAGCAACAACAACTGTGTAAAAGCTTCCATCTACTAAATTAGAATAGTGACTATAGGAGAAAATATATTTGTCTTTTTCCTCAGTCAGATCTTGAAAATAAGTGATTATATTTAACCTGCATATTTTTCAAAGCCTTGGGCTTTCTGCAGTTAAACTGTACTTGCTTTATCCCGTGTACATCCGAGCTCTAATATTTAGATTTTTTGTAGTATTTGGTTTCAAATCATTTCCAAACTCAATACATTTTTTCTTCTTCAAATAAAGCTACAGATATATTTGAAGAGGCTGAGTTTGCCACCATAATCTGCAACTGTGGATACTCTACATACTCATAAAACATCTAAAACAAACAACACATCAGACTAGTTAACAAATAGCTGTGTAACAAAGCTACATAGCTGAAATGAAATTAGACAGTCTGATGAAATACTGCTATACATCTAAGACTACAGAAAAGCAGACTATGCAGTACTTCATAGCACTACCACAGCTGTCCATTTAAGAAATCTGGATGGTATATATTTCTGTGGCATGATTTTTGAGCAGAAAGGTCATGCTGACAAGTCAGGAGGTAGCAGGACCTACATCTGTTAGTATGAGATTATTTCAGTCTGGTATGGCAGTTCTCATAAAGCTCTGCCTTATCCAGTACAGCCACAATGGCACATGCTATAAAAAAAAAACCAAAAAACAAACCCAGAGCAAATAGAGGATAAGATTTCTCAATACAACTACCAACGTTTGAGCAAGCAGCAGTTAAGTGACTGAGGAAGGTAAACACTGCAGATTAGTCAATTTACCAACAGCAGCTTTACAATGATGTAGTTCAAGATGTCACTACAATATATACAAGTTCAATATTCCATCCCGGGAGACAGTAATTCTTGTTTATAGAACAAGAAAAAAAACCCAGAAAAACAAAAAACAAACCCCAAACAAACAACAACAAAAACCCCCAACCTTTTAGTAGGAATCTGAATTCTCGATTATTACAGAGGCAATTTATGCCTAACAAGAGCCAGACACCCATCTACTGAACATCTAAGTGGAACTATTCTTTCTTCTCTTCTTATTCTAACTCTAGTCCAAAGAACCTAAACTGACCAGCTAGACCACAGTCAGAGGGGAAACAAAGGTGCAGAGAGGTGAACTTGTTTGCTTTCTGTCACTTCCCAAATGCATATCAGGAGCTGCGGACGGAACTAAGGCCCCCTGAAATCCACATCAGATTGCTTGTCTGGGATTTATATCACACATCTTAACTTGAAACACATCTCTGCAAAACTATACAGTGCATTTGAAGATTAACAGGCCGACAAAGTTGTTACTTCTACACAGAAGACCTACTAAACAAAACAACATATGAAGCAACTTAGTTTAGAAAACACCCTGAATGTTGCATTTTATACCAAACAAAATAGATGTTCAAATTAATATGCTTCAGGAAACAGAAAAAGGAAGAAAGAAGAGGTATGAGATAAAGTCCTTTATATCACACTTCAAGAGCTGCATGTAGCTCCTTGCTACCACAGATCTGCTTTCCAACAGCAAATAATAAAACCATACTTTTTGTGCTATTAATTATATGCAAATTACAATTGGGTGAACATTAATGCAAGGAGTTGAATATCCATTTAATCAGATCCTCCCTGCAGGGTCCAATGATAAAAATGACAGAAGACTTGCATTACTAATTCTGAACTTCTCACATCTTGTACCTACTTACCTTATAAAGGAACAGCTACTGTGACACCTGCCTGCTGGGCTGGAGGTTTATGCTGATTAGGTCTTTAGGAAGTAGAGGTAATCCTCCTGAAGGAAAAACTCAGTTCCATGTGTTAGGAAATCTAAAGAGCAAATCCCTGAAGTAGCTGCAGTCATTCATTTGGCTGCTGAAATCAACAAGCCACTAATATTCAAGATCATTTGATAAGGATTTAGGCTGTAGTCTATTTTAGCATGCTCCATGGTGAGGCCACTGATCTACTGTTTACATCTAGCTTCCCTCTCTTAAATCGGCAGGGAAGAGAAGTGTCTCTGAACTATCTGATAACATGTATAATCACCATTGAGTTTTCTTTTCTGAAAATGCGTTGCCTTTCCTCAGTGTTCAATTTTTTTCAGCTTTCATCTTCACTTCTAATTCTAGCATTAAGAGAAACTTTCCAAGGAATAGAAGGGCAAAAGCCTCCTTGATGTAGATTCTGTCTTAATAAAAGTAACAAGAAGACCCTTAACCCTATTTAATAGCTAAAAAGACAAGTGGCAGGGGAAGAAAACAGTAATTTATACGAATAAGACCATATTCTATTATGCTGCCTCAAATGGTGACAGAATAGACTCATGAATTTTCATCTGACATGACAGTCGAGATCATTCCCAGGGTCTTGCTGCAGAGAATGCAGATTTACTTCTCTCCCCATCTCAGAGGACTGTTCAGGTCAGCACCAGTTGGTCTGGTTTCTAATGAAGTCACCCTTGTAGGGGAGAAGGATGAAACTATTCCCCCCATCCCAGTACACTGCTACAGGGAAAAGGTATAATTCCTTTGGGAATGGTAAATTCCACCAACCTGAAGAAAGGTTCCCTTTACCATCAAACTACACAGCTCTGCTCAAAAAACACAGGCAGTCCTGTTTAGGGCGTAACAGTGAAAAAACTGGGTTAGGGAGAAACCATTTCAATGGCGTAGAGGAGTGATACTTGAAGGATTAGATAACTGTCATGGATCCACTTCCTTTCAGCCCAAGACTGGAGACAAATAAGCTGATAAGATGAAAGATGCAAACATTATGGATGGCAGCAGCGAGCCATGATACAAACCCTTCCCTCCTGGGTAACGGTAGGAAGAACTTGGAGAGAATCACTGTAGAAAAAGTACTCAACTACTGCAAACCCAGCGCTGTCTCAGTGGAGCCCTCTCTAGGATCTAGTCCATCTATCTCCATGTTTAGAAGGAACTCGGTTCTCTTCTGTTATCGAGAAAAGCACATCTAAAAAGCTTAAAAAAGAGCATTTCATCAGAAACACAATTCAACCTATAACCTAATACAGCACATCTGCCAGTAACACAGATTCTCCCATTACTTGTCTTCAAAGATGTAAGCTTCAGCAAAACTTGAATTTAAAATCTAATTCATTTCCTTGCTGTAGTGGTTGCTAACCTAACATTGACTATTCAATAATAATAGAGAGTATTTCCTTTAAAATTTTCTACAGTATATTATACACATTTCAAAATTGCTTGAATTACACAAGAGATAAATACTTTAATGTAGACTTCAGGGAGAGTGTATTCTTTGCTAATTAAAACACAATCACAATATTTCCTGCCAAGCATATATTTGTTTAAACCAGTCTGTCCATGACAGGTTTTTAGGTGCCACTGTGACACTTGCAAACAGGAGTCTATTTCATTACATGGTGTAATGGCTCCTTAAAAGGTTTTTTATGTCCTATGAAAAACACAACCATAGCAGAGGGAACCTTGGTTTTTCTTTGCTTTGTCCCTCTGAAAACGTATGGGGTTTTATGTTCCTGATTTTGTTTTTCTCTCATAAGCATGGTTAAATAATTTCAACCGCCTGTATCAGTCATTTTTAAGCCATATTTTCACTTAAACTAAAATTTATTCTTAACATTTGAATCTACTAAAAATGACATGAATGTATTCTTCACTGGTTAAACTCATTATTTAGTAGGCAAATTTTAACTTGAAGACGGAGATATGGTGTTCTCTTCCATCTATGAATACACAAGATGCAGAAGACTACAGGAGCTGCAAGCTATATAGTTCTGAAATACATGGGGAAAGACACTGAATGTTGTTCAGACATCTGGAGAGAGAGGGAAGGAATCTTTTAAGTATCTAAACACTTTTGAAAACAGTGTGTGCTGAGCATAGGTATTCACTACAGCCAACAGCTCTTCTGTTCAGTGACTATTGAAAATGTAAGTCAAAGTTCTTTAGTGTGTAGTTTTAAAATCATGTACCATCTCGTTACATGTTTTTCCCTTTAATAACTCACTGAGTAATTTCACTTACATTTCACAAAGCAAGGCATGCTTCTTGAAAAAACTCTAATGTGACAAAGTATCCTCAAAGCAGACAAACAAAATTCAACTTTCTCTAATACCCCCAAAAAATTAACACTATGAAAATATATATGCTAAGTGATATAATTACTCACACGTATTTTTAATATATCCTCTCTATTAGCCTTTGTATTATTAATTATTATGATAAGATTACATCTGTTTGTAAATCAGTGTGTTTAAATTGTCTATACCTATCAACAGAACTAAAATTTCTGAAGGAAAATAATTAAGTATAGATTAAAATTAATTACTTAATACAGGGTTCCTGCCTGCTGACTTAAATCATGATTAAAAGCAGTGACTTAAATCAAGCCACCTTATTGTGACGGACCAGAAAAAGTTTTCTGATTTGTAATCAAATAATATGCAGTATTCAGTACTAATTGAAGAGTTTTATGTTAGCCCTGATTTCTGGAATGACACATGCAAGTGCTCCCATAGGACTGAATTCTTAATTTCTCATTTCCCCTTTCATTACAGATGTCAGTTACACAGTTGTATTGCATAATACGTACAGTCTTAATGGTACAGAGAACTGCGTGAGATGGCAGGGCATTTAACTGCATTCCAAGAGACAGCGCTCTTAAAACACCCAAAACATACCAAATGAAGAACAAGTATACCTGTATCATCAAAATACCTAACGAAGTGCCGTATAAAAACTCAACGGTCTGATTGTTAATCATTAGAGATCTGTGACCTATTATTATCAGATTCCATTAGTTTCTAATTACTAAGAAAATAAACCTCCTGACAATACCTATGCATGCCTCTTGTCCAACTTAGCTAGTTCTTATAAATATTTCTGTATTTACCATCCAAAAGAGAACACTGTATATATACAGTTCCTTGGATCTCTAAGTATATGTTTTCCCATACCATCTTTATATAATTGGCATTAAGAAGGATAATTAAATCCAATGCTGCTCACTAGCAACTCTGCTTTGGATCTCAGAAAAACAAGCCTTCTCCGTCTGTTTATGTTTAACTTCCAATCTGGTTGCGTTTAAACGAACTTACATTGGGATATCTATTATTTCCATACATAAATTAAAGGCAGAAAAGAGTTCTCAAAAAAAATACTAAGTAACCATACCATCCCAAAGCAGCGTACTGAAATAGTGTTAATGAAGAAAATGTCTCCACCAAGAAAACATCTCCCTTCCCTAAAAATCCCCAGCTATCAAAATTTCAGGAAATTTTTCACATCCCACAGATTACCACAACTATTTCATCATTAAACCATGTTTACTATCAGGACCAGATGATATCTTTAGATCTCTTATTACAAAAATAAGGCAAGAAAACTAGTTTTTACGTGACTGATCACTTACAGTTCTATCATCATAAAAAGAGATAGATGGCATCGACCTTTGGATCTTTGGTACCACACTGAAAACAGGCACACAGTTGTTTTTTTGAATGTCAATCAAGTTTTAGTTAAAGGAAAAAAAAGTTCTTATGCCATTTCAAATTCCCAAAGTCCTGGGAAAGGGTTTTGGTTACAATTCCGTTAAGTCCTCACATTCTCCTGGATTCTTCTTGGAGCAGCAAAGTAGTGAAAAAAAAAAACCCAAACATATTTTGGCACCCCAGACCTTTCTCCATTTAAAGTTGTAGCAGATATTATTAGCTAGCATATCAGCATGTACTTGAATGACATTGGTGAACCTTCGTATTTAATTATTTTGCCATTGCTCAGGGAGAAGAAAAAAATTCAAATATAGCTACAGTAAATCTACTGAATCCCATTCACAATTGCAATGTCTGCTGCAGGCCAACTGACAAGCTAATGTGATAGTCAGTGGTGTGTCGCTTTGAAGTTAATCAAACCAATACCTACACCCCAGAAATCGTGGGCTGGACTTCAAAAGATTGCAGGGGGGGACAAACCCCACCAAAAATCAAGAGATCCTGAGGGGAAAAGTATGATGGATGACAAAGAGTTGCCCATTTAGAAAATTATGTAAATGGTCACAAAACTATATCTGTGAAACTCCAAGACACTAAAGGGAAAAGGATTCACAGGCATGAATTAACTGGATTTGAAATACAACAAATCATAAAATTTGCACAGAGATTATGTCTTCCATAATTTAATCAAAAGCTTCCTTGCTCAACATAATAAGTTTTACAACTTAGCAGGAATATCCAAGTTGGAGTTAACATTAGTTACTACTATTTCACCCCTGCTTGCATACTATATTAGTACAGGTGGTTTTAACACAGCCAAAAGTTCACTGCTCAAGAAGGCACTGGGCATATACCATAAAGTTAACTAGATGAAAAAAAAAAGTGACAAAAGAAGAAAAAAGTTAGGCTGCAGTGTGTGTGATTTCCTCCCTTGATTTTCCAGAGTAAGAAAAACCACACAATCCTCCAGGGATACATTTTCAAGGGCCCCAAGGGCACTGAACAGTTCAGGACACAGACCCACATGTACATGGTCTGGCTGTCGGCCAAGACAGGTTCGATGTCAGGAGATACGTGGTGTTCCTCCGCATCAGTCATCTCTACTTTCCAGTAGAGACAGCAGTGCAACTGTTGCCTGATTTCATTTTGCAGCTTCCAGGGTCTTGAGGCTCTGTTTTATTTCTTACTACTTGCTACCCTTCAGGCACCAAGCTTTGCTAACCCTTGCTATTGCACTAGCCATTACCACCTCTGTTTAACACTGCATTTTTTTTTAGCTCTTGCACTCACCTACTATGGCCTTCATGTATAATCAGATGCTGGAGTTCCTCCTCTATTAGACATGTACCTTGCCTAGCACAAAATGGCTCCTGTACTTGAACACAAGTTTTAAGTTGTTACAAGGCAAATAAAAATTGATTTTAATATTAATCTTTTCAGGACAGAACGCTTCCAATGGACAGATTGCTCTGCAGTGTTAAACTGCTTACGTTACAAGGATGTGATGCTCCACCTTGCTAGCAGCCTTCCCAAAAAGCCTCACACAAAAAATAAAAGCCTTGAAACAAAGCCAAGTTGCCAGAGCAGGGTCAGTCAGAGGAACTATCACAACTGAGTGACTTATCTGTCCTCATTCTGTGAGCTGTAAATCACAAAGAAAGCTGAGGATGTTCTTGGGTTGGTCATAGCACAAAGCATAAAACTCATTTTTTTCGCCAGCTAATGGAAAAGAAAATATTAAAACACAAATATGTCATTAATAAATTATTTTAGGTGTTTAACCTTCTTTATAATTAATATTAATGAATTAATTTTAAAGACTGATGTTACGTCTGTAAGTTTTCTTTTTGCAAATAAACAAACTGACCAAGAACAATAGCAGTTCAGACTTCAGGCACTTGGCCTCTATTCACTGCTGTACAATTCAGAAAATTGTAGGGCCTGTTGAAGCCAAGAAAATTAGAGAAGGTGCAGGGCAGGACCATACACTGCTCTTGCAGGTCTCTTCCAGTTTTCCATCCTCTTCACTTTCTGTTTCACCAGCATGGTCAAAGAACAGGAGCACAGTCTGCTTTACACCTCGACCTTGTGAGGGACCTCTTCCTTCCCTCTGACATTGTTGCACTGCAGCCTTAGTGCTTGAGGAAAGACAGCTACTGAAGGCAGAAGTCACAGGGAAGCAGCTACTCACGACAGGATGGTCTCTACCATCTCACTTTTCAACTGAGGCAAGACTAATACATCAGTTTTGGTAGCTGGGTAATCTTTTGAATCTTGTTCTGTGGTTTAGAAAGCCAACTGAGGGCAAACGGTTGTATTTCAGACCAACACAAAGAACTTGGTAAGAAGGATTTTTTTTTTTCCCCACTATTTTGCCTTGTCCTGCTGCTACACAGACCATTAGCCTTGGTGGGGTGGTGACTTTATAAGCCTTGGCACATTTGTTGTACCACTAACTTGTTGTGCCACATGACACACACAACAAAAAGGTTTTAATCAGGCTGTAAACAGCAGCACAACCTGCTTCCACTGCACATTTGTCAGACCCACAGAAATTAGATTTGGGGTGTACCATTACACTTCTATAGCATACAGAACGTGCTTGAAACTGTGCTGGTTCAGAGAATTAAAACCAACTGTCACCACTGCCAGTCAAGTCAGAACATAAGACATCTCTAATCAGCTAACCAGTTTCCTAGGGCATCAGACACTAAATTCCAGGCAAAAAATACCCCTTTGGAGAGCTATGTCAGAAAGCCAAGTGACCGCATGAAGATTTACCTTAGCAAGATATTTATAGATGTACTAAAGGAATAGCTTGAATAAAAACCCCATCAACAATAAAGCACTACAAAATCTTACTGAAACAGATATCAAAATTCCACAAGCTCCCTATAAAAACTTCAGTGAAACCATAATTACAAAAATCTGGTGTGGATGTTGGGATCAGTGTGACACCATAATGTTCCTAAGCGAAGCATCCATTCTATAGACAGCCTTCAAGTATCACCGTTTGCTCTCTCAAGTTACTCTACCTGTCTGTGGATACCTGGAGTTTCAACTCATTAGGATCTTACTACTTCGTTTTATTATTTTGATTGGGTGTTAAATAAAAATTCAGTGTAGCAACACAAGTAATAATGAACTTAAGTTTCTCCTATTTATTTATTACAGGGGAAAAAAGGTAATGTATTTCTGCGTTTATCTTTTTTCTAAATACTTTCACTTCAAGATTACAGACACCTTTCAACATCATAAAGTATCCCTTTTGTTGATAGGCCACAACAGGAACAAGAAAAATATGCCTCTGAATTCACACTCAAGCAACTTTTGAATGAAACCCAGATTCTAACTGGGAGATAAATGTGGAGACATTCATAAACATTAAAACATGGTTGGTTAGTGAGTTTTAAAAGCACCTGAAGACACACAATTCTGAAAATCCCTCATGGCATCTATTTGTACTTGGGTTGTCAAATATCTGTACAAGTCTGGCTTAAATTGATTTTTATGAAAACCAGAGCATGTTTACATATAACTAGGATTTTTACCTGATTTTTAAAATTACTATGGAGCTCTTTGCTCTCAACAGGGATTGTAGATTTATTCAGAAAATAAAATAGTGCTCTAGTCAAAAAGCGAGATTGTTAGTTTCCAAGTACTTGACTAGATTTTGAAAAAAGGACAGGGAAACTAAATGGCTTTACCATCCTGTGTAACGCTGGACCACCTTGTTGTATGTGTCAAAACACTCATTTTGGATTATCTAGTCTGGCTAAAATGACATTTATAATACTAGGTAGGTTAAAGAGTGCTGGATGAAACAAGAAAATAATGAGGTGCCATCACTGACTTCTGAACAGAGAACAGTCAGAAAAAGCCAGCATGGCCTTGGGTTTAGTCCCCCAGGCTACCACCTAAAACTGTTTATGCCCACAAGGACACAAAACTTAAAGAAGTTAGGAAGGAAGGATTCAGTTCAGTGAACATTTTCTATCATCTCCCTGGCTTATTTTTTCAGCACACTTAATTCCCTTCTCGGATACTTTGCGTATACTTGGCATGCAAAGCAGCACAGTTACGGCTAACAGAGCACAGAGAGCTTCTCTGAAGATTTGAATAAATGCTCTGACACAGAACCATGCTGATTTCCAGACAACAGTTTGACATCTGCTCCATCATGTGAAAACAAGACTTGACAAAGCCCAACCTCAATTCATTTTAAGGCCTCATCTGAAGGTCCCATTTTAGACCCTCTTGCTGTAGATTTCACTTGCCCAGCTGCTTAACATGCACATCGGACCCTCCAACACTGAGCCATATAGATTTGTCTTTGTCTTTTGTGTTAATTATTAGCTGCTGCAGAGCTGTCTCTGTGGGTGAACGCACACAGAAACAAAGGCAGCAAGGTTGTAAAACCTTTTATCTCTATCAGGGCACATTATTTGATAAGGTGCTAAGCTAATAGCAACGCATGTCAAATTGTGTTTAGACAGATCAGTGTGCTGGGAATTGGAGGTTATATTTGTCTCTGCAAACCAGCACCTCCAGAAGCAAAGAGAAATTCATACCAATATTCACAATACTGTGCAAACTATAAAGCATCTCAAAACGGCTGCCAGATAACAAACCTCTGTCATTTTATTATCTTGAACTTTAATCATGCATATTCTCATAAAAACAGTAGGAAGTAGTAGACAGAATAAGGGACAGTGAGCAACGTAGTATTATGTCAACATCACATAGCATATGCTTTTAAAAGCATCTCTGAGCACCCAGCTCGGACACACTAACTTCGCAAGTAAGATCTAAACATCTGAGAAACAGGCAAGGGTGAGCATCAAGGTATCCAAATGTGATAAAACAAAACACTTCAAAAACAAACAAACACAACAAGAAAAACTCAACCCCCTCAAAAAACCCAAAAGAACCACTTTGCATATTAAAAGTAGAATAGTGTGAATTTAAATTCAAGAAATAAATTTTCACTTCCAAGGCTTAGGATTTGCCTTTTGTTTAACCTTTATTTCACCACCTCCTCACAAATATTTGTCTTCAGGTTTTAGCTGTCTAACAGCACTAAATGCAAGGCAGCATCTGGACAAGGCCACTTAATGGAAAGGCAACAAAAACATCACTTCCACCTGAATGTGAAGAGCTGATAATGGTGCCTGGACAGCCTGGAAAATGCACCGTGGCCCTTCCTCTAGTCACCCTTACCTTTTCAGACAGCTCTGTCAACTTGCACATTTGAACCCCGAGTCTTGCTAATCAAGGCTATATATGCTCATTGTCATAGTCTCTTTCAACAACCAAAAGACTTTATTATGTGAAGATCTTAAAACAACACAAGGAATTACCCAAAATGCTAGGTGTCTAGCTTGTATGGAGGTTTCAACCTTGATCATCTCCAAGTCACTGGGACCAATAAACACAATTTAGAACATCAGGATTTCAGATACTCAAGGATGGTTTCAGCAGTGTTAATAGATGGGTGTTTTTTAAACAAAGTTGGAAATAATTGAGGTTCAGATAATCTGAATTATTCTACACACAGTCAAGATTATTTTCCATTCTTTACAGACCCTGTGATAATCCTGAAATTCAAGTGTTATGCTTGAAACAGTTCTGCACTAAAAGTTTCACTTACAGATCTGTAATAAAGTTTATATGATTTCAAGAGTTTACATTTAATAAGATACTTATGCATTTTAGTTCTGACACTGGTTAATAGGCAAATTTAGCTCCAAAATGCCACACAGACTAAAAAGTCAATAAAGCAAATTACTTTGTTCTTCTGTCCTTGTTAAGTAGAACAACTATTTATGAAACAACTTTACTGTGAGTGGTGGTAATTACATGCCATTCTTATCCTCAGTTCCAACAATAACGCTTCCAGAAAAAAAAAAAAGGTACAAAAATGAAAAAGCTCCTAATGTTGTCTATGATTACTATCAATTCAATATTGCCTCTACTGGAGAAACTTAGGGATTGTTTCTCTAACACTGCCTGTTGTCTACACCCCACCAGCACTGATACCAGCCTTATGGTACAGTCCATGAAGAACCAAACATGCACAAAACCTGGGTATGCTTTCACTTAGCTACCAAATCAAGGATGGTGGTATAAGACATGAAACAATGGCTTCCAGAGACGTCACATGGGTTTTTCTGCAAGAAGGAAAGCAAAGCTCACTGTTGCTTTACTGTTTGTGAACTCTCTCAAGGAAAAAAGGGAATTGACTTTTGATCAATTTCATAACAATACTTCCAGCCCTTGAGACTTAGTTGAGATTAAGATGACAATACCAGTTTTGTTTTTAAGAAAAGATCCTAAGTAAACATGGATTCTTTTCACAGTGGGCAGACTACTACTCTTTGCCTCATCCCTCCAAAAACACTTGAGAAAGAAAGGTGTATGCAAGTAAAGAAAGTACAGAGAGAGGGAAAAGTAAAAACAGCAAACTTTCTGTACTATATTATTTCCAACAACTGAAAACATCTGACAGTGATGTGACAGAACTTAAAAGCACTTCATAGTTCTCTACTGTGCTCAAATATATCTATGGTTACTGAGCTCAAGGAACTTTAATTTGAGAACTCTTGGAGTCAGGGATGGGAGAATGAAGTCATCACAGTGACCAGAAGCATCACAGAAAAAATACTGAAGCTGTCTTGTCCAAACAAGGAATCTATTTTGAGTCTGGTAAGAATACCCAGTGACCTGCAGGCGGGTGAACTAATTGGGGTGAGGATCAGTAACTTGGTGACGGCAGCAGCTCTATTTGCAACTAAGAGGCAAGTTCTCCCTTTCTGACCAGAAGATCACAGGAGGTGCACATTCCTATACACATGAAACACTTCCCTCTCAACTTGCTTTTTGCTAAGTGTCTGAAAAAGTAGAGATCTTCTCTATATACTCTCCAGTTTTTTGACTACCAGTAAATACATAGTCCTCAGAAAAACTACTTGTTTCCACTTAGGATAAAGTTACCCCATCACTAGTTCATCATCCAAGCTCTGGATTTTGAACACACTGAAGAGAAGATGAAAAAAAATTCAGGGGGTAGCATGGGTCCTTCCATTTGAATAGGCAGGCCAGTAAATAGGCAGATGGCAATAGCAAAACGTATGAGAACTAATAAACCATTACACAAAGCTTTTCATCTAAACATGTGCAAGTGGTTAAACAAAAAGTTCATAATCACTATTTTAATTTTAAATGTTAAGGCATGCAACTCATACGAAAACAAAAAAGCCTATCCCCAAGAGGCCAGAGGCAGAACTGAGAACACAGGAAGCAAGCAAATAAAGATCTCCGATTCCCCTTTCCATCTTCTGTTCCAAAAATTCGGCTCATCCTTAGAAATGAACATCAAGTACTTGCTTGTTTCCTGCTTCTGCTAAATAAAAAGTTATTTCAAGACCATGTTAAAAGCATCCTTCTCAGTCTAACTCTGCTATTAGCATAAGATTGATAAACAGAAACTATAAATATTGAGTCAAAACATGAGGAATTACTTCTTCCCAGAATTGATTCTAACAATATCACTAGCTTGTATGTTATATCATTTAAATATCTTTTCCATTCATATAGGTATACTTGCATAGGGTTGCTAAGGCACAAAACCCATATGTAATTCATAAGAGCATGACACTCAGCAAGAGGATGCAAATGAGAGCAAACAGAGCAACCCAGATAAAGAAACCTTATCCACCCACAAAGATGGGTTATGCATGTCGCATTTTCCAGCCTATTTCTCTTAAACATGTTTTGCACTTTCTAGTGCTAAAAATAACTCTGTTACATTAGAAAAAGAGCAGTGGCAGAAACCACCGCTTGCTGGCAAACTGCTTTCTCCCACACACACACCCCATTTTTTATTTTTGAGAGAAATAATTTATCTGTAGCATTTCAGACACATTTAACACAGCTCTTAAATGGCCATAGTTAATATAAAATAAGGTTAAAATTTATTTTTGTTTTTCTGTAGGTCTAATCAACTCAATTCTGCTTTTACTGACACTTATGCTAGTTAAGTGACTCAAAGAAATCTCCCAGCTGCAAAACTAGTGAGTGTAGAGTGACTTTAAAAATACATATGTATGTGCACACACCTAGACACTTTTTTCATCTGAGCGCTTAAAGGAATATGCATTTATTGTGTAAGTAACCACACTGGAAAAGAAATGCAACAACAAATCTCTCCTCCATCATAAACAGAGGTGTCATCTAAGTCAGACCAGTTTCGCTTTGCCTCTTATGACACGATGACAAAATTTAAAAGTACATAAAAATTGTTTTCATTGAGACCACTAAGCCCTTTAATAATATTTAACCCTTGCTACATAGAAATTAAATGTTACTGATTATCCAGAATGCTTCACAGAAGTCAATTACACCCAGCCCAAGCATCAGTCCAAAAATTAGTGATATGGGTCGTCTTCATTATTAATAATATAACAGAACCATCTTTAACAGACACATTTGATCCACTTAGCAAAGTACGCGGGAGTTGTTACTATTCCCTTGGAGAAAGGAATAGTGTACCTGCTTCTTCAGACTGGCTACCTTATTTAGTGTTTTAGTAAAAATGCAGCAGAAAAATCATCATATATCAACATATCCATGCACACTGAAAAAAAAGTGTTAAGCAAAAGTCACCAAATAGTGCCACCTGCTGTAACCTGCCCAGCAGTGCCCGCCAACAACCTTGTTCTCCATCACCTGAAATGCACATAACCCAGTACTACACAACCAAACCCCTTCATTCAAGTGAGACTACAGCGCTATAGAGAGAAGAACAGAACAAAGAAATAAACAAACATCATTTAACAGAGCTCTGCTGGAATCAGAGGGATACAAACAGTCTGTTGTTTCAGTGCCTGCCCCCTTTTGTAGTGCCACCCAGATCAGTGAGCAAGCAGCACTCTGCATAAGAAAATCCTCGTACAAACACTGATGCATACACTGACATGTAAATGCCTTTAGGAGTGTAATTTTTGAACAGCTCATTAAAAAGGGTGATATGTTACTACCGAGATTCTAACAAGAACCTCCTACAAGTTCCAGATGAAAGGTTTTGCAGTTGAAGAAACAGAACAAATTGCACTGCCACAACCACTGTATCACAGAAATCAACAGCAAAAGTCCCAGGATACTTCTATAGTACTTAAAAACAATTAAGATAGAATTGCACTGTAAACTTTAGACCAGTCAAGGTGGTAAAGGACCTTAACTTGGGTATTGACATTTTGTGGTGATGAGAATAAGACAAACAACTAGCTGAAATATCCCAAAAGACAATAAAATTAATTTCTCAATGAGAGACAGCAGAAAATTTCAAGGTGGCCTTCCTAGTATTTTCACAGGATCCCGAGGCATAACAATCCTCTCAGTAAAACATGTACCAGTGTAGTTGAATTAACACACAGAGTCAAAAACAAAGCTAGGTTTCTTCAGGCCCATGCTGATAAAATTACCATGGTATAACTCCAGTAAGCTAAATGTAGTGAAACTACATGTTCATACCACATGTGCATAGAACTAGCTTTTGACCCTTTGCTAACTGTCTTAAACTCTAAGTTGACCAAACGGATCAGGCTGACATCCCATCTAATCACAACAGAGTAGCCCTCAGCACTTCCTTTCACCATTGGGATCCTTTATCCAGGGTCAAAATTTTCACCTCCACCAAGCTTTATTGCTGCATACCGCTTGATCACCATCTTTACCTCAGAGGTAACTTGAGTTGCACAATACAAGCCTGTCAACCTAGCGGTTAACAAAATGCATTGTGAATTAAATGACTGGAAATGAATGAAAAATGCTACAAAAGTGCCCTAGGTTTAGCAGAATCAAGGATATTTCTGTGCTACTTCTCTCACTAATTTTTGAATCGCATTTCTGCGTGACTTTTAATTTTGTAAAAATCGATTAAGTGCTGATGGATTTTTATTTTCTAAATCATGATGAAATTACAGTTTAAAGTGTCATGTCACAGGTAAAACTGTTAAAAGCCACAGCAGTAATTACAGTAATGAAAAGGCATTCACATTAATTACTTGTACATTTACCAAGTGATTTTTTCGTTCCCCCAACACCCCACCTTTTTGTTGTTGTTGTTAAAAGACACTGTTTTTCTATATTGTGAGCTGACTTCACTCAAAAAGATAGATCAGCTGAAAGTACTGGAAGGCCAGAGTCATCTATCCCTAAGGAGCCCTTCAATGCCTAGCTGCACTAAGGAACTCCAAATCAGGTAGATACCGACTTGAAGGCTGTTACAACATCCCTGGCACACTTATTCATATTCTGAGTAACTAAGCTCTAAGCTCTCGTATCTTTTCAGTAGGTGAAATCCAAGCCTTCAGGCTTTCCATGTCTTTGCACTCTTTCAAGCCCTACTCCTGTGACTGAGTACAGAACTTCATGCTGTTTAAATACAAAAGTTAGCATTAGCAAGAAATAAGCCTTTTCACTAACAAGAAAAAATCCTAACACGCTGAAATTCCAGGTAAACTATTTCCTTGGTAAATCTTGTGATGAAAAGAGCACATTGCTCATACTTGGAGTCCAGTGCTAAACAGTTTCAGAGAACTTGCCCTTAACACTTGACATTGATTAGCTCCTTGCATTTAAGATTATGAAAGCATTTTGTAGATATTAGAAGAATTAAAACTGAAAACATTTTGTGAAATCAGAAAATTTTAATACCTTATTACAGATGAATGAACAGAGGCACTGAAAGATTAATGGCAGCATCCTCAGCCTTACAAGGGTAAGGTGAAGAGTGTAAATCCTACTTCATGCATTTGAGAAAATAGCTGCCTTTAAAGAGGGACTGAGCACTTGGTCTTAGAGTGCAAAAAGTGATGAGAGTTTCTAAATCCAGTGCTATTAGAAATCCTCAATTAAAATAAATAACATCTGAAAACTCTGCGTAAAGCAGTGAAATGAAAGACATTATTAGAAATCGTCAAAGAATATGGTTCCAAAATTCTATTTTCCAGGCTATCTTGAAAAGGCAAACATCAGGTTTTGTTTTTATTTTTAAACTGCACTAGTGACCCAGGAATCACACACTGCTGAGGCCAAAGAGGACCCACTGGCAATTACACAGCCTACCATATCCAGGGGAGCACTAAAAGGTGATCTAATGCATTTAATAAATTTTCCCAAGATAGATCACTAGTTGCACATAAGCATAGATTATTACATATGCCTACATAAATGTATATGTGTACAAACCCTGCAGAGAAACCTACTGTGCATTCCTCCTGTTTAGTGTGCATGCCACAAACCTTATAGAAGGGATGCAGAATTGTGCATCTTAGAATATATGGTGCTCAGTTTCTCACCCTCTGGATAAAACTTTATTGGTACCTTCATTGTCACACTGGAGACACCTCCACCCACCCACCTAGAAAACAAGAGCAGCAAAAACTTGAGAAGTATTGACAGAGAAGGCTGCTTTCTACACAGTGTAGGCAAGGGAGTGAAACTGTGTTGAAAACAGTGTTCATTTGATGGAAAATCTAAATGGACAAAATCTGCACCTTGTATTGAAAACACATGAATTCTTACTATGCCAGGCAACTGGATCTTAGAGAAGCAGTTCCAAATTACAACATTTGCAACCTCCATTCAAACAAAGACACTGCTCGCAAAAGTAAATCAGGAGACATATTTCCTCAGTATTACTTGCCTCCAAATTGGAAAGAAAAATTTAAAGACTGACCGCTTTTTATAAATATTTGCCAGATATAGTCAAGACAGAAAATAAGAAAAAACTCTGCTAAAATCTCTGAATATTTTCACTAAGCCACCACCATTCATTGCAGCATAAACCACACTCTTAATATGCACAGAGACCTACAAGCTTTACAACTGCATATAATCCATATTGCCACCATCTCTGCACCACTTCCAAGAAGATCCATTTATATTCAACAATTAAATAAAACAGACTCTCAGATACTACGAAGGATCAACCCTAAAATCTTCCTTATTTGATATATGCAGCAGCAGCCTAGGAATAAAGTTAGTTCTGAGATATGCAGGTTGATACTCTGACTCTACTGAGTGCTGTTTACCACATCTTCAGTAAGATGTCACTTAAAATACTACATATGGTTTTTGTCACATTTATACAGGAATGAAAAATTTAAATTGGAAGAAGTCTATCACAGTGATTAGAAAAAGGGGAGTGTCAACAAAGAGGTATTAAGAAATAACAGCTTTATTTTGCTAGCAAAATAAATACCGAGAAAGAATATGTGACTTCATAGTATAAATATCAAGGATGGATAAAACCCACCTAAAACAGATTAAGGATCAAATGGCTATACTTCTGTCATGAATATTATTTCCCACTAATCCTGCAAGACTATACCCTTAGAGGAGTGAGTGCAAGAAACCCAACACTGCTTTTAAGTTGAAGACAGAAACTTAATATTTGAATCCACACATATCTGGTGTGGCCTCAGAGAGACAACACCTAAAACACAATTAGATCACTGTTTCTTTTCATTATAATGTGAGTCCTCCACATCTGGACAGTAACCGCTACCTACAGAAACACAAAGAGGATACAATTTTCCCAGTCAGCCCTTTTACACAGCAGTTCTGCGTGAAAGGAAAAAAGAAACAAACCAAACGAAAAGAAAACCACTTCCTCTGAACAAATGGACAGCATATGCAGCTCAATAAAAAATTTGGGTACTGATGTGTTTAATGGCAGCACCACATTGCAGATGCATATTCCTCTTGCTGCTACAATTTAACTTATCTATACCATTCTGTCTATAAATTCTTTGCGAAGCTTAGATTTGCACAGACTGCTGCCAAGCATTTGCACTTTGGGAGTTTGATACTGGGGATTTTGGGACAGGTTTGGGGGATTTTTTTTTGCTTAGGTGGTATGGTTTTTGTTGGGAGGGTTTTTTTTAATTTGTTTGGTTTTGGTTTTTTTTCTTCCTTGTTCTTACTTTTATAGGATTACAATCCAGAGAATCACCCAGTTAAAGTCATTATCACTACAAGGTCACTGATGTGTGCTACTGGCCTTCTGTGTTTTATATGCACAGATACATATTTAAAGTCTTGATAAAATATTTATTACTGTTGTGCCATATAAGAACTATATTTTATATACACGTAAATGTCTGTGCATCTATGCACGTAGAAAATATTCCATGGATTCCTCCCAAGTAACTGTCCACTATAAAACAGCTTGAAATTACTAGGCAGTTAGTTGGTGAGACAATCAGAAAACCTTTGCATAAACTCTTATTTATTCAAATAGTCAGCTTACAAGAAAGAAGTGGTTATGAAACACACTCCTTTTTGAACACTCAGTTGTATGAGATGTCCATAGTCTAGTAGGGAAATCACCTTGCAGGTGACATCAAAGGCACCCAGTAGGCTAAAGTAATTAAAGCCTTCAATCGGTGAACTACCTCCAGATTTCTCATAGCAAGAAATAAATAGTCTTGATCCGATATCTGCCCATTTAATTTGTTTGTGGTTGAGCTTCCTTTTCTAAGTGCTGAGGTTCTATGTGAAAAATGAATTTGAAATTCTTAAGTTTACAGTTGGGTTATTGGCAGCAAAAGGGCACCATCAACTGCAGTAAACTAACCATTTAAGTCATGAATCATTTATGATTTTTACTGTAATTGTTAAAAATCTTCTTGACTGTAAATAGCAGTTCAAAGAAATCCATTTAATAACAGGTACAAATATATATTTCTAGATACAAATATCATGTTAGAATAGTTGATTTTAATTGCAAACTCATATTCAGTTGCTACCAATTAATATCTCAGAGTGTGGTCTTAAAACAACAAATGAACTTCTGTTACACAGTGACACTGAACATGCATGAATACTTTTACGCATGTCAAAAGGAGTGAGTTTGATTCCTGGCTCTTTACAAAGCAGCTTGAGAACAGAGACTCAAAGAGCTGCTTTTCTGAAAAGCAAAAGTAAAAACAAGAGGGGAAAAAAAAGCAGGAAATTACTTTCCTAAAAAAAAAAAAATTAAGACCATGAAAATTAGTGTATAGTTACCATGGCTCTATGCTTCTCCAAACTACACTTCAAAAACAACTTAGAAGACTATGAACATTAACAACACCACTCCAAAGTGAGTTCTAAAAAGCATATTCTGTCTGCTTACTATGTTTTAAAACTATCACTACTCAAATTTTAAGAAATAACATATGGCACAATCAGTTCCTGTACCAGAGAAGTATAAGGCTCCGTTCACATCACCACACTGCTGCCCTGCTCTCTGCCCAGGGCTGGGACTAGTAGTGCTGGGCCAAGCATGGTATTCTCATTTTTTAGCTAATCGCTCTGCCACCTATTTTTTTTATCAGTTTTCCTTGTCCCACTCGTACTCTTATCTCAATTTTTCTCTCATCTTCCTCTTCCCATTTCAATTTATTTTCTCACCCTTGACTTTTCCCTATACCAAACTTCGTCCTTTAACACCGGTATCTCAACTTATACTCCAGTTCTCCTCCTTCCAACCACGCCAAGTCCTTTTCTTCATTTTTTTCATGCAACAAGGTTTGTATATCCTCTCAAATACACATAAAAATGTATGTGCCCCGCATAAAAATCACACTCTTCTCTCCAGCAGAATGACTCAGAAAACACATTGGGATGCCTAAGGCTCAAATTGAATACATCAGTTAACAAGCAGAGCTCCTTATCATTTCACTATATATGGACAAGAGACACAAAAAACCACACTCCTTGGAAAAAACGTTAGCACAAACTCAAGCTAGAAGTGTACAGATGCACATATGAGAAGTTATGGCCAATCCTGTAATGCATCTACATTAGCTGTGAATGACTAACCACATTATTTGGTATGCTCCCTCTCTGCCCAATACTTAGCAACAAGGAAAATTATGTTAATATTTTGTACAACACAGAATAGGAAGTGAAAAGCAGCATTACAAAATGCTTTCTATGGTTGGATAAGTGGTTTACTCCAACAGATCAATAAACCAAGGGGCTCACTGTTTTTGCAGTACTAGGCAGTTTGAGTAAGTTGAATTTCCACTTCTAGTAGCTATCAGCACCTAGTATTAGAGACACCCAGAGAGGTAGCAAATCTAAATTTGCCTGCTTTAGTAAAGCTAATAGCAATTTTTACAATTTTTCCTCCCTACTCCTGAAAACACTGACAACTGGCCATTGACCCCACATGAATGTCCAAACTAGCAAAAAAAAAAAAATGGGGGCAGTGAGGAGGGGGCTAAGGAAGGGTGTTTGGCTGGTTGATTTTTAGTTTGAGGAGAGGTTGGTTTTGGTTTAAACTACAATGGTATCTTAGGACATGCTCCAGGACCTTTTAGAAGCACACACTTTCCAATAAACTGCAGGAGAGTTTTAATATTCTTTTTTCTTTGAAAATGGCATAATTTTTCAGAAAGTATGCATACAACTTTTGACGCCATTGAAGTTCAAGGCAATTGTACAAGATGCAGGCAGTAGATTCAGGGTATTGCAAATCTAGCTACCATTTCCCAGCTTTTCCTCTGTCTGTCTATTTTGTGACTGAGCCAACCAACCGGGTAATGCTGATGGCAGATAAAACATACAGCAACAGGGGTAGTTTCAGACACTAGCTGTACTTTAGAAGGAAATTCAATACCTGGTAAAATAAAAAATACATGTATTTTTCATAAGAAATTTAGAAAACAGAAATATCATGGGACTCACACTACAAATTGCAGAACATGACAACAGACACATTCACTCTTCCTCAGCCCAACAGAGCAGGTATTCAGAGGCCTTTGGTGAGAATATCACACCTGCTACGTCTCCTCTAGTGCACTAAAAAGTCTCTGGCACCAGTGGCAACGTGCCACCTTCAGAAGAAAAGTCATCCATCAGCTAGACTGCTTCAGACCCACTTACAGCTTATGCTAATGTGCACATGAAATGGAATCCAATTAGACTACAGTGTCCAAATTCAGAGCCAAACTTGCTATAAAGTTTAACCCTTTGCTTGCAGGGGAAAAGCATCTTCAACCTTGAGAAGAGTAATTCTTTTGTGATAAGGTCACTTCTTGATTTTGAAATCTTTACTTCCTATTGTAGGAATTCCAGGAGAACATTCTCAGCAGACTCAAAGTGTAATGGCAGTGGAGGAGGGTGGACATAACAACAGCCAAAAAACAATCACAATCAATTTCTGATAAAATGATAGTTTTATCCCTCTGAGCAGCAGTTCAGATTCCAAATTTGCCCATAGCATTTTGCCTTACAGAAACCAAAATCAAAACATCCAAGCTTATTTTCTCCCTGGAGGGTAATTTTTAAGCTTGTGTTTTATATATTTCCAGACTCTTCTCATTCCAAAAGGATATTCAAAGTGCTAGGTCTGATGTATAAAGTTTAAGCATATTTTAGCCTTAACTTCATTTTAATACTCTTCAGGGTCCCCTTTATTACAGTAATCCTAATTACTGTCAGTTTGAGGCATAGGAGGGTGACTATCATCCTCTAGCAAAAAAAATGCATCCTCCCTCAAACTAACACTGAAATGTTTTTTTCATTTTTTTTTTTTTGGTAAAATGTTGTGGTTTAACCCAACAGGCCACTAAACACCACCCAGTCACTCACCCATTTCCCCCCCTGCCCCAGAGTGAGACAGGAAGAAAAATCACAAGAGTGAGACAACTCGTGAATTGAGATAAAGAGACTAATAAAAAGTAAAGCAAAAGCCACAATACAAACAAAGTTGAACAACAAATTGATTCACCACTTTCCATGGGCAGGCAGGTCTTCAGACATGCCTGGAAGAGCAGGGCCCCATCACACATAACAGTGACTTGGAAAGACAAACACCATCCACTCTGAACATGCTCCCTTTGCTCCTTCTCCCTACAGCTTTATATGCTCATTATTACACCATGTAATACAGAAGATCCCTTTAGTCAATGTGGGTCAGCTGTCCTGGCTGTGTCCCCTCCCACCTCCTTGTGCATCCTCAGCCTCCTCTAGGGAGGGGTGAGAAACAAAAAAGGCCTTGAATGTCTGTAATTGCTGCCCCAGTAACAAAAACATTCCCACACTATCTAAACTGTTTCCAGCATAAATTCTAAACACAGCCACAACAGTCACCGTGAAGAAAACTAATTCTACCCCAGCCAAGGCCAGCACAAATATTAATACAGGGAAAAACACGAATTGGAAAAATAAAAATGCCTTTATTTTCAGAGCTCTGTGTTCATGTAAGCCAGCACACAAGTACATCATGGGAAGATCATGTAGTACAGGCAGAATGTTCAAGGTATATAGGACACTGGATGTTGGCAATCGTGGAATATGTGATCCCTTTTTCCATAAGTGTCTGGCACGTTGTCCCCATTTTTATGATATTTATATGGTTCCCATAAGCACATCTGAAATACATGAGGCATTTGATTTGCTTAACTATGCTCTAGCCATACGAGTAAGGCATTGCTAGCTGTAAGCAGAGGAACAGAGACATTAACAACCTGAGGTCCAGTGGTTTCAAAGACATGCTTAATACTTTTTCTATAGAAAGGATGTGACGAGACAAGGATTTGTACCTAGGTGTCACATGTGCTAGATTAGTGCCCCCAAAAAACCAAATTACTCCTCCTCCTGCCCTGCTGCCTTCTCTGCACACCTGAACATTAGCACAAAACACTTCCTGTCTTAAAACCAAAGAACTGGAAGCAGAAACGTGTTGTCAAACCAGGTCACAGAATAGTGGAGGTACCATGGTGGCAGAATGCTGCCAGCAAACATGTCCTAAAAGGAGACCTTTCTCTTTTCAGCGTTCTCTGGAAAGCTCTACCTTAGCTGGCCTGTAACATCTTGTACTTGTTCCCAGCTAGCATCCTACAGGTCACACAGCAAGTGCACGACATATTGCAGCCACACAGCAAGGAGAGATGGGCCACCTGAATATCTTAATTGAAAAGTTACGTTGATGGATTTAGTTGTGGACTTGCTCAGCTGTGGCAACAATTCTCTTCTAATACAAGCTTGTTCAGAGCCCAGCAAATTGAGGCTCCAGCTACATATATATTAGCATACAAATAATAATATAAGGTTTCCTCGAATAAATCCAGTCTGAACACAAATGGATAGCTAGGCCTTAAAACAGAAGTGCCACAAACAAAATATACTTTTAAACCCTACTAATCTTAATAAAGAACTAGTCCCTCTTCGATCCACTCACAATTAACATGGCTAACAAAACAAGCCTTGTGCATATTGCCACTTTGAGGACAAATTCTAACTATACAAACACATTAGAAAGGTGATGGAGTCATCTTGGTCTCTGCCACTTTTTACCTAGAGCAAGGTTCATGTAAGCATCTGCTCTGTAGAAAGCAGTACTGAGAAAAACAGGACTTTCATAATATATGTTATTACAATTGCTGTGAACAAAATAATCTTTCAGATGTATTCCCAACACTATTGGACTGTTTTCAGTTTCTCTTCACATAAATACAAATTAGTCAACACTAACAGAGAGTAGTACTTACCACACCTCTTGTACACCAGTGGGCAACTTGTATATACATAGCTACCCCGAAGTCAGTCAAATTCAAATTTATAAGCTCAGGCACATGTAAATGATGTTAGCTTTATGATGAAAGCATAGAACATCCTGTAGCAACAGTAGGATGACTAGACCAGTATGCCCACATATTAAAATTGCGCTAAACACTTGATCTAAAATCTATTTAAGCTGGAGCAAAATACTATTATTGAAACTTGATAGATTGGGATTTTTTCCAAGAAAAAATTGCCCAATTCTCTCTCAGTTCTGCTAAAAAGGGTTGATTACTCAGTCATGTAGTTTCCAAATATTAGAAAGAGATGACCGATTCTGGTTGTACACAGAATTTTTCCTTTCCAATGAAGGAACTGATCTATTTTTTCCTAGTGCTGTGGCTTGGAGCAAGAGAGTCAAAGTATTTATCCAAGTAATAGGAAAGGATTACACATGTAGATGGATTTACAAAACGTCAATCCCAGCAGGCTTCTGAAATTAAAAGAGCCTAATGCATGGGGAGTGACATTATTTTACAATAAGAGAAATGTCAAGCTGTGGAAAAACTATTCCAGAAGGTAGCTGCGAGTTAAGTACAGAGTTCACTTCTCTTGTCACTTGATCCTCTCCTTAGAATTAAGAACTGAACTTACCATTTTGAAACATGTAGAGTAGCAGTTAGAAAAATCCACCACTAGAACATTTATATTGGGAGATTTTTCTGCTTTTACAGAAGTTTAAGGAATTGTCAGAGGTCAGAGAATTCAACATCCCCACTGAGTCACTTCTATGAAAGACATGCTGTGGAATGGTATAGGTATACTTACTCTTCACAGCTACTGAGACAAGACATAAGAAAAAAAAAGTGTGGTAGCAAAAAGAAACAAGACTTGCTCAATATGGACTTGTTAGGCCTCAGTAATAGAGATCAATATATATTTTTAACAGAGAAGCAAGGATTTTCTGCTCAAGAAACAAGCTACATTCAAAGATCTTGCCAATAACCACTAACACAATTAATTATGACATTTCGGACAGAGCAGGTATGGAACACAGTCAAATTGTTAGGTTAACTTTGTCTTAAGATTTTTTTTTCGTCTTTTGAAAAACTGAGACGAGACAATTGCAGATCTCCAAATAGCTTTTTATGAAAACCAGAACCACTTCTTGCCACAAAGTGACACATAGACCAACTGCGCAACAGTACTATCTGTTATTGCTTCTTTGCCTCCATGGGTGACAGGTGCCTTTCCCAGGCAGCAGCCAATAAACTGTGGTTTCATGACAGGGGGCAAGCGAATAAAGCAGAGTAGGAGCATAACTCCACTTTAAATGAAAGACTGGGCTGAACACCTTTCCAAGCTACTGGAAATGGCCATGGTTTTGCGTAGGAGACTATTGGAACTTACTCTATACCAGCTTTTAAATTCTAGCTGTTAATGCATGCAAAACTATCTTAGATTTGGAACACATAAAAGAAAAGACCTTTCATCAAAATCCTAATGTAAAAAACATTAATTAATCTGTCTTCTAAAAAAAAAGTAACCTACCTCCCTGAAGCGCATTTATATCAGGGATTGGTCCTAGAATAAAATAACTATTGAACTACGTTCAGATACATTTCCTTCCTGCAGAGTCTACTGCTCTCAAAGATAGCTGCCTCCTGGTCCTCCCCTAACAGCAAAGTTTATATGCCACCATGAAAACTCTGTTCATTGTGACATATCATTCCTTTTGAATGTTCAGAAAGCAAAAATGTGTAAATAAGTTCATCTTTGTTCAAGAAACACGTTAAGCACGTAAGTACAGTATCTCTGAGTTACCTTGTTATCACAGCTCTCCACAGTAGGTACAGATACGTATCACTTGTCCATGAATTTTCTGCTGTGATTTTAATTCTCAGTATTTATCAGTCATAAAATTCTGGCCTGTATAGCTCACTCCTTAAACAGAATTCACAGCAAACTGTAATTACTGCTGTACATCAGATTTAATGCAGACAAGTCTGCTTGTGTAGGTCCGCATGAAAATTCAAGCAAGTTTTTCCTGCAGATACTCTTAGACAAAAAAAAAGCTTCTATAAATACTAATTAAAAGCCTAATCACAAGTAAATCAGGTAAATAATACTTTCCCATGGCATTCTATTATTGCTTGCAAAAAATTAACTCACAATATGAATATGGAAGTTACCATGGACATTCACCAGATAATTGCATTTCCCTGAGTGCAAGCAAAGGTGGCTTACAAGGGATCAGGTCAAAGTGCAGGCAAACCCCAGGAAGAGACATCCCAAATCCCTACACCCTTAAAGCTGGGGGTCCCATCACATCCCATTGAATTGCCCAGAAGAACTGACGAAAGCAGATTGACAGCCTCTCCAAACATCATTGATGGTACAGGGAAAGTATTAAGAAATCTGTTCCTGGTGGAAAGGGGACTACTGCTCCTTTTGGTTCAGGCTACACAAGTTTTCCTATATAGTTGAGTCCACTGTCTGTCTGATGGAACAAGATGGCTGATCATATTAGAAAACCCAAAGGAGAATTATTGTAATGCTACCCCTCCACACCTGGGCAGACTAACTTTGGATCATTGCAAAGAACAGAAGGGTTTAATCATCTAGGGGAAAAACAGATTTGGTCAGTAGTCAAAAGTTAATGACCTCCAGAATCTGGCAGGGAAACAAGATGGACAAGGGTCTACCTGAAACTAAGCACCAAAGATTTTAAAGTGTCCAAATCAAAACAGTATAGAATGACAAATATAAGACAAGGATGCAGCAAAAATGGGATGAGAGTTCTGTTAGTGGAAATGCAGCATTATTAGCAATATTTCATGTCCCAGTACAATACAAGAATGACTGCTCTCAGACAGCAGGGTCAATTGTCTTTGATAGCAAATTATACTTCAATAAAAATAGCATAATAATCTGTAGAGCCTAGAGGAACCCCTTAAGAAAACTAATCTGTAGAAAACCACATTTCCACCATAAACTAAGAAGCAACGCCCATGCCTTCAGGAGGAAATCAGCCTCTGAGAGTATATACTGAGGTGTTGCTTCTAAGTGACTGCTGGAACATGCCATTTCTCTGCTCTTAGTGTAGAGGTCTGGGGTGAGAGTTCACTCTGAGGTTACAGCCTTTTTCAGCCTGGCTAAAGATAGGTAATTACATGGGCTGGGAGCTCATGCCTGCCATGACCACGGGTTGCATTTCATTTTCCTACTACTCCCCCATACACCCATTGTATGGGCAGGATTTACACCGCACACCAAAGAGATGCAAATACACAAGATGGTATATTTAAAAAAAATTAGCCTTTTTGTTAACCAGAAGTCATTACAAAGGAAAAATTACAAACTACTGAAATAATTCACATGGTTTCTGCTGTGATTGCAAATTAGTAACACAATCTGCATCCAGGTTATCAGATATTTAAAGCCAGTGCTATAATAGAATCACTGCTGCCTGGTGCGTCCATAGCTTAAAAAGAAAATAAAGACCCAGACCCAAGATTGACACTGCAGTTGAAGTGCTTCTAGTAATTCTAACTTTGAGCAAGCTTTCAGAATTAAAATTAAATGAATTTTCAACATGTCATTATTCCTAGACCTTATGTAGTGTATACTTTACTGCCTAGAGAGACAGCTTCAATCTTACTCAGCATTAAGTTGAAATCATGTCCCAAAGTGCCTACTCCCCTCCTCCTTTTAGCAGGTCGCTCTTTAGGCACAAGGTCAAAAATGAAGATAAGCTGCATGCTGTTTGCCAGTCACTAATCTGCCTATTAAGGGGGAATCTTGCAACTCTTGTGTCAGCCAGCCACTATTAACTTAATTTATTAGGGAAAACAGTGAATGATATGTTAGAAATAACATATAGTCGGGCTACTCTGACAATTCCCTATCTACTTATTACGAACAAACCTGTTGTAGTCAGTACTTCTGTACTGGAAGTCAATCTTTCTCTCTGAGATCACTAAAGATGTGGTTCCTTTTGTATTTACCATTCCTGAGATCAAAACTTGCCATTCTTTTCTCCTAGCAAGTGTCCCTATGCATTCTGTTTCAAGGTGACTCCCCTCAACCCTTCCTTTTCTTTTCTGCTCTTCATCCCTTGGACAATGTTGTAGGTTTCCAGTCCTTAAAAGCTTGATTCATTTGCTTACATGAGATCCAGAAGAAAATTAAGAACTTTAGAAAGAGAAAGAATGTAACCCCTAACACAAGACATAAGAGTAGAGTCCTTTCCAACCATGGGGACAGCTGCTCTTCTACGTAGATCTCACATCTGATTCTGGAATTGGTTACCAGTAAATTCAACTTCACAAAAATATTATTCCCAGAGCTCTTCCTAGTGGTTCATCAAGCTGGACAATACAGTGTTTGTAGTATACATATCTTACTCTTAACACTAAAGCAATGATCAGGGGAACAGCAGTTAAGTCTATGCTTTACAAATAATTAGTCTGGAAAAGAATTATTGTACTATCTATATATTGCCATTTATCGTGTTTCCATTTTAAGAGAACCAGAATAACAGACCCTTCCAAATGTCACACAGTAACATACACAATAATTTTTTACAATTTCACTACCCTTCCACCTATCCTTACCTATAATGCCCTTCAACTTTTGCCTTGCCTGTCCTCTTTGTGGCGACTCTGAGTTTATAAACAAGTTTCGATAGCCACCCTTGATTAACATTTAGGAGTAGGAATAAAAGTGCTAAACCAGTCCACGAATACATATGAACCATTCTCACTGTCACTTAAATATGCTCTATTTCAGCACTTAACTACCACACACCAACTTCAGGATGCTTTTCAATCATCATACTCTGCTATTCTCTAGAGCACAGGTGTCATCACATCAGAAATACAGTCGTCAAGCTAGACATTAGTAATTTCAGACAAAACCTCAACGTGGCTTTATTAGTATAATGGACATTTATAGTAGCCTATGTTTATATATTATGCTAGGATTAGCTTATTGAACATATCAAAGTCCCAATAATTCAGGATAAGCTTTCACCATTCTAATAAGAACCTGGCTAACAGAGGTACATTTTCTGATATTAAGAATATTACATTCAGGCATTTAGAGCAAAGGACTAATAAAACATCAAGAATTCTTCAATTTGCACAACCTTTTGAAAAATCTTCAAATACACTGCTTGAAAGTTCACAAAAGACAAAGAAGATATTTTAATCTTTTCCAGATGTTTAGCTCTGAGAAGTATTAAGAGTTTCTTCTATATTAATTAGAATATTTACTACATTGTCAACAGCAAACTCTCTGTGGGCAGAACTTAAAAAAATCATCCCTTAGTGTAGCCCACATGGAACAATACATGATCTATCTCTGACACTTTGTAGAAAAGCTTCCTGAGGCTGTATTAGCCTTAATGCTACAACTGCAGAGTTCATAAAGCAGTGTACATTAGTTAAGATGATTCCAGTACCACAATGAAGCTTGGAAATGGATGTAAAGCACACGAGAGTTGGCATGCCAACAGCTTACACATTCACTTCTGACACTGATCCTAGCATCAGCATAGCTAGTGCACGGTAATAGGTAATCGAAAGTTTTTCAACATGATCCAGACTTCAAGCTGTGAACAGTACTAATATATACAAGGGCATAAAAGAAACCACCTATTCAAAGTATATTTGATCAGGCACTACCAAAACAAGCTCTAACACTTCAGCTGTTCACTCATGTTTTGGTGAAACACTCAAAACCTCCATCTCTTGTGTTAATCAAAACAAAGTATTCAACACATACACAGCAATCTGCTATTGTTATCTTTCGTTAATCATTTATCAATCACTTGATTCACCTCCCACTGAGAATCATTTTCAAGACATGTTTGTACATTTCTGAGTTGCTACAACACTAGTGCTTAGACAACATTAACAGCTGAATTCCTAAAAAGAACCTAGAAGCACTGAAGATTTATAGTTAAACACTGAATAGATATTCTTCAGTTACAAGAAGACCTTGTTGTCGTTTCCATCCATTTGTCATTAAAGATTACTCTCAACTCTATCCTAAGTTTCTATTCTTGGAAAGAAATTGCAGGAGAAAACTACTATAATAATAATTTTTAAACTAGATTCTGCTTTTCAAACCTAGAGAGCCTCACTGTAAAATAAGAGGTAAAAGGAAAAAGACCTTTTTTTCTCCCATTATTAGTTTGTCGAGAATGTTATCAAAAGGTTTGATTTCATCACCTCTACAAAACATGCCATGTTCACCCTCTTGTCATTATGTCCCAAGGGGTGGGGAACGAGGATGTCAGTCAATGACTAAAGATGTAGTTACATCAGCCAGACTTAACCCAGACTTCATCTTTCCCAGGTATCCTTTGCTAGCTGGGCTCCTGGGATTCATTTTGAAGCAGCAATAGTACTATTACTCAATTTGAGTGAATGGGATATTCTTATTTAAATCTTATTTAACAGGTTGTATTTGATGTCAAAACTGACATGCTAGTAGATTTCCTAATTATTCAGTAGGAATTGGCTTGAGAATATATAGGAAAATTGGCAAACATCATTAGCTAAATATTTTCCATTGTTTATTAAGAAATTATAACACTGGGAATCAGCAGTAACACAGTAGTGTTATTTTAGGAACTGAATTTTTACGTTCACAATTTTTGACACCAAGTTACCCAAGTTGAGCCTTCAGTGAGCAATGAACAGCTGTATATTAAAGAAACTGTATATTAAAAGAAACCAACAAAACTGTATTGAAATCAGCTCCAGCTGGATAACAGGTAATTCTGGCAGAGGGAAATCACAACCACAGACCCTGCAAGCCCACTGCCCCAAGAAACCCATCAACCCAAAAGAAGAGAAAGACTGAGCATGCAGACTAATTAGCAAGAGAAACAAGGGAATCATTTAACAAATACAGATAGGATACTAATAAGATAACTGGGTAACTCACAGCTACAGAACATGAATGCTTTTGTTGACTAAAATGCATAAATAGTTAAGAGTTTTCGTAGGTGGCATACTGGCTTTGTGGATTGGCCACCCAGCACCCTTTTCTGCACACAACCATAAATAATTCAAATACCTTGACTGCGTGAGGATTGGTCTCTTGTACACTGGGTATAAAAAACTATTTGGGGACAAGTCTTTCAGATGGGGATTTATGAACCGAAGCACTTCGGGAAGATCCAACCTAGTACAAAAAAAGGAAGTGGATATGTACTGCTGAGGGTTCCCCATATAACCTCAGCTCTGCAGTTAAGTGAACAACAGACATCTGGACAGTCGCAGCCCCACAGCAGGTGGCCACAGCACAGAGTACTGTGCACATCCTAACCATATACAAATGGCTTTTGCTTTACACATTTGTGCATCTTCGAAGGCTGTGGGCCTGTTCACAATAGCCTTGATACTATGTATACTTGACTCAGCTGGGATCAAATTAAAAGGGACAAGAAACAGCAGGGTAAATTCATTCCTCTACATGTTGGCATTTTTTCTCCCAGTCAGATTCCACAACTCAATCCAGCTTCAATTTTGAAGAGGTCTCTCATGTGCAGTGCCATGTCACGCTGAGGACAAGCTTCTGAAAAATATTTACAGGTCCCAAGTAGTCTGTCTCAGGTGTATACTGCAGTTTATGTCAACAGTTAAGAAATTAAGTAAAAAAAATCCAAGAGCTTTCTTACAAGACTGTCCTGGGCAAAAGAGTAAATTCACCAAAAAGCTTAAGAAGGAAAGCAAAAGCTGAAACTGACCATGAAGAGTGAAGCATAAGTCAAGAATAATTTAACTATAAAATAACTCCATGTGCAAACATAACCCCATGAAATCTAGGTCTAAGTGCAAGCATTTCTGTAAACAACTGTCACAAAGTCAGCTTGTGCACTGCCAAGTGGGTGCTGGAAAGCAAGAGCAGTCATTTTACACATATGGTTCTCTGCCTGCCATCCTTTAAATACTTTTCCACTCTACGGCCATCTAGAAAAAGCTTTCTTAAACAAAGTCTCTGCCATACTGATATACCATCTATCTCCTAAATGCCATCTGAAACAGCCTGTCCCCTCTTTTCTTAAAAGTCTTAATTTCTCTCTCCTTGCTACCATTTTACTTTTTATCTGTAGTATCTAACCACATAGAGACTTTGAGATATCATTTCCACAAAAGTGCTATAAAAATAAAGTGGTAAAACACTGTATCACACTATATCACTGTCAGGACTCTTATCTGAAGTTCATTCTATTCTGCAGTGAGTCATTTGTTCCTCAAGATAAACAATAAAACCACTCTAAAGTATTCTTTATTTCCAGTTGTCTTGTGTGGAGTGTCCAAAGAAGCCCAGCTTATTGCTCCACTGTTTTATCTACAGAATGGAAGTTGAATTTTTGCAGTCTTGGGGTAGAGGCACCATACTGACACTCAACAGCAACATTTACTTTCATCCTCTATGTCCTCTATTTAAGGTTATTTACTTCTCCTTCAAGGTAAGCCTCCCATCTACTCTAAGGTGCCCAAGTATCCAAAAAAAAAAATTCTATCTATCACAAAGACATTTTTCTTCAAACTAACAACCCTGAACGTCATCTCTATTTGACTCAGGAAAACCTTAGTAAGGTTTGTTGGAAATACATCTGGTGGCAGCTTCTTTGAATGTATTCACACAGTTTAAGCAATACTTCTCAATATAACTTTAAACTATTTCGAGTGTTTATACTTCATGACTTCCTTAAGGTTTTCTCAGATTTTCTCCCACTTTGTTGTCTATTTGTTTTCATGCATTCACAACTACCAAACTTGTTTAGCTCCTATCTACTGGAGACATTACCTCTACTTGACATGAAACACTTCTGTTCAAGCTAACCCCCTGCTGTTTGTAATTAAAAGAAAAAAAAATTGATAGAATCAAGTTTTAAATCACAAAGTTTACTGTCCAAAACTCACTCCAAGGATCCAAGACTGTTCAAAGTAGAGTACTACAACCATTTTTTGTTAACTGACCAGGTACAAGACACAATCAGGTCTAGATATCCTGTCTTAAGGTGACACACAGCATCAGCTTGTGTTTTCAACCTCTACTTTCACAGCAAGAAACCTCCCTTACAAGATAAGGCACATCATGTAAAAGCCTGGTTCACAAGCACTGGTGGGCCTTGACAGGCTGTGTAATAGCACTGTTACTCTGGGCCTTGAGCACAATAATACAAATAGATGTGTAAAAGAAATTATATTTTGAGTAGTAATTCATAGCTCAAAATATCCTAGCTTAATATATTGGTATACCAAAGGCAATATTTTAAATTCATTATTGGATTGTTCTTACTGATCTGAAGTATTCATTAGAGACCAATATTACCCTCTGGGATTCCTACTAACTGCTCATATGCACAAGTTAAACTCCCAGTCCAGAGACAGCTGCAGACAACTTCAATATTTCTATTCAGTGAATATGAACGCAGCAGTCAGACACTAATGTTCTGAGACACAGCAACCAGCTGCTCTTCTCTGAGCAAAACCATTCATAAAGCTTAATCACTTATTAATTTAAGAAATATAAGACAGTATCCAGCTTTAGCCCTCACTGAGGATAGCAGACATGGCCCAATAGAAGAGGTTTTAGAACAGAGAAAAAAAACTAAACCAAAACCACCTCACACACTAGAAAAATGCAGCACCACTGAAGCACAGGCGCAAAACAAGAAACAGAAAAGAAACAAAAGGCAGTGAGATACTTAGTTTCTAATACGCATATGAGAGGAATTGTTCAAAGAATCTGTTCACTCTTGACACTTGGCTAAAGAACACAGTGCTGGCTGCATTAGAGTTCACAGAGGGTCAGTGAGGAATTAAAATGCAGAAGTCAAGGAAAGGCCAGAAGCTGCATCCACAGCATCCAAAACCACATGACACCAAAAAGGGAAAGGCATTCAAAAGTGATTCTTCTACACTGGTTCTGTCTAGATATATCACACAAATAACCATGTTATTACTATGTAGAGCTAAAAAGAGCAATTTCAAGAAGGTACAGTTGTGCCAAAATAACACTGAGCTTTGTCAGCACTGCTAGAATTTTTACGCAAGAAAACTGGGTCACAAAAGACTTGAAAAAAACCAAAACAAATTATGTAGATACTGCTTGACTAAATTACTGTGGGTTTTTTATCAAAAATCTTACTTTTATTGATAAAAGACTAGCCATGAGAAAAGATACCTAAGCCATAGATAAGTATTTCAATTGACCCCACAACATTTTTCTGTCCAAAAGAAATTAAAACCTTCTAAAATCTAGTATAGCCAAATTTAACATGCCTATTTCTTTATGAAACAGACTGTATATCTGTCACAGGAATTTGTTATCAAGGCCAGCAACACCTAAGAGCCCAAGGCAGGCATGAATGCTACATATGCATACAAATATAGAATGCTTTGCCCCCCCCCAAAAAATCACTAACTGATGCAGAAACGAGTCCTGCAACGTTCAAGGGAAAATACAACACTACACTCCGATTAGCCTGTCTTCAGTACACTATCTAAAAGCAAGTGACATGAATCAAAGACTTAAACAGCCTTTTTTTTCTTTTTTGCAAAAAAATATGAAACTGTTTTCTCAACCAAAGAACTCATGTTCTCATCTCCAACTCACAGCCAAAGAAACAGCGAAGCAGCAAACCACAGAACAGTCCTTGTTCATTGCTATGTTAGGAACACCATGAAGACACTGGAGAAATGTCTACAACTTCGCAAAGCTACAGCTGTTCAAAGAATATTTGCAGCGTAACATCTGCCAGAAAGATGCCATAGTCCCTACAAGGAGCTGGTTTCAGTGGTCTTTTCTTGCTGTGCTGCAACTTGGCTTGCCCTCCCAAAAGGATCCCAACTAATACACAGAGTCAAGAACAAAATTTGCATACACTGACAAAATAAAACAATCAATTGCACTTGGTTTCTCATCAGCTGTCACCATGATCTATCTACTGATAGCAATTAATCTATGGGATATGCCAGCAATACCAAGGTGCTCAAGAAGGATTTTCTTCTTCTCATAACCAGAAAAAATTAATATGGCCTTATAATTCATAGTGAATACATCTTGAGGCTTATCAGAAATATCTTACGAGACTTGAATAGGAAATTCATTTCTCATGAAGTAGTTGTGAATGTCAAAAACCAGTTTGTTCATAAGTGACTGAAATATTAAAAATAAGAGACAATTAGAGTCTCTTAGACCAACTTCCACTTCTTAGGATTTTCTGAAGTCATTCCTACCTAATGTATGTCAAAACACACCTCTTTTACCAAGGCACACTGTTTTGATTTATAACTTACTCCTACTTATATTAAGTTGAGCATGCCTTGGACATCTGCTCTGTTTATACGCTACAGTGAAAAATTTATCTACTTCATGGTTTGAACCTCATGGTCTTCCACTGCCTTGCTCCCAACTATCTCCTGCAGGTCCAGCATCCCATCTTTTCTTGCTGCATAGATAGTTACAGAAGGCCACTCAGATGGTACTAAACTGTCCTTCTACTGAGCTGTTGAGAAGTCCTGTCATTTGTAACTATTAGAAGAGTTTTACATATCTCAAGTTATATCTCCTACTTTCCCTCCAACACATCTGTTTTTCAACACTCCTTTTCTAGATCAGTAAGTATTAATACAGTTGTATTGCCATTGTACTTAACTAGGAATTGATTTTCAACTTTGTGAGGCTGATTTGCTACTCTCATAGGTGAATAAAAGACGTCTCAGATGTTTTAATGTAACTTTTACTTTTCTTTATTGGTGAATTCCCAGGACTTAAATTGTCTTTCTTAGCCCCTGTTTGCCAGTTTAATTTAGATTTAATGGATAAGTCTATGCCTACACTTAGGACCATCTATTTTGAAAACTTGACCTGGCTGTGTTGTATGTTCATCCAATTTGAAGACAGGCATTTATTTATTAATTTATTTTCAAACAGCATCTCATCAGCCTAGACAGAAGCATTGAGAGTCAACACAAATACTTTAAGTAAAAATGGAAGAAAGCAAAGAGCAAGCACTATGAAGTTTGCAGTGTCTGAATGCCCAAGCCTACTTTTGAATAAGGCGTTCTCCTGAAACACCACCTTCACAAACTAGGCAATTTTTTACAGATATAATACAGTTCTGTCCAACACACAAGAATTAAAAACTCCGTCCATCAGAATGTGGTTTTCTCCTTCATAACCCTAATACATATGCATTTCTCCTCTTCTCTTGCTGGAATGCAAATTCACATTTTACTGTGAAAGCTTCACGTGGCTTTATCCTGCACTTTGTTACTATGAATGTCACAGCACACATCCTGGAGTTTATGGTGCCTCATCTAAAGGAGATGATGAACTAAAAATATAAATAATTCAGCAAACTATCAGAAACCACCTAACCAAGGATAGTTCACCGAACAGAGGATACTAGGAGCTCATCACAATATATATACTTTTACCAGTGGATAAAGGTACACCAGTTCCGCACTTGTTCAACAGAACCTAACTTCAGATATTGACCAAACTACTCAAAATACAATACAAACAAGAACCTTAGTCTTACAGAACTTGCACTCAAAGAGATCTGAAAATTAACACATCCAAGATTAAGTGAGGTTCTGTTCATACTCAAATCTACAGCCTATGCAATTCTGCAAAAAGATTCTCAGTCTTAGAGAAAAACCTCTTCCCTAACACCTATAGATACAGTCACTCATGCTCCACCTCTCTAAGTGAAAGGTTCTGTTTTATTAGAGAAAGAACCCTCCAAAACATACATGCTGTCTAAGAGACCTGCAAACTTTATATTGCAGACCAAACCAGTCATTTAAATATCGTAACAGATGGTTTTGATCTCACTAAAAATGCCAGAAAACTTCACGACTGCTTTCTCCTTTTTCTGCTGTGACATAGGCCAAACACTGTCATGTGCATCAAGTGATAAGTATGAAGTCTTCATGAAAATTATAAAAATACAAAATACTTGAGGGCAAATGAGTCAGAAAAAAAAGTCTTGCTTAGAACAACAGTAAGATATTTCCTATAAGCTCAACAAGGAACACTCACAGCATGACTGCTATAGCAACTTCCTAGTCTCATTCCACTGCTTTCACCTCAATATAAGGGCTAGGACTGAATCTTGCTCATTACCACACATCATCTTCAACACTTAATGCCTACCACCTTTTAAAACTCATAGTCCATGTCATTTGTTGCATTTTCTCCTCATGAGCAATTCTGTTTCTCCTTGTCATCTTCAGGCTAGGAGGTGAGACAGTGCTCTTGAGTACACAGGCCCAGACAGCACTTAAATTTTTTTCTAAGATGCAAAAAAGGATGAAAACTTATTACCAAGTTTTCTTCTGTTATCTTCTGCTGTATTCAAACAGCAATTAGAAAAGATGCATTGCAATAATTTGCAGAAGTGTAAGACAGTAAAACAAAACACAAGAATGTTTATTTTCTTCTACTAGATGATTTCCTTCTACTAGATGACTGTTCCACATTCTGAACACCTAATATTTCTTAAATCAGCCTATACAACAAATACAAGGGGGTTTTGCAATGCAAATTTAGCAGCTCAGAGAAATTTTTCAAGTGGTTGGCAACTACAAGCTCAGGGAGCTATTTCTTATTTAAATAGGTGTTTGAGGGACCAATTTAGAAGTCAGAAATATCTTTCACTGACTGGCTCCCCAAGGCCAATAAACTATGTGCAGCACTCCACTACAGTGAAGATTTCTGTACTTCTGAGTCTGAAGCACTCCTCTGCTGCTGTACACATCTAAAAAGCTTCTCCTGCTCTGAATACGAAGACCTCAGTATATTCCCCTCTCTTTTGCATACATTTAGTTTTCTTTAGTTATTGTCTTCATTTCCAAAAGGAATATCATGGGAAAAAGTCTCACGTCAGGATTTCTTCAACTAACCCCTCAGAATTGTTCACAAAATATGTTTATTTTGGTAATCACATTCAATTTGGAAAAGTATTTTTCTGAATGCCACATTGTACAATCTGCAACCAATATGGATCAAGAATTGCACCAGTGAAAACCGTAAGATAACATCAGCATCAGCTGATGATTTGGCATCAGCAAAGAGAAAATCAAGACCCTATGACTGAACCATTTATCACAGCATGTTATCAGTCAGAAGCATTGGCACAAAAATTTATTAACACAGTGACATTACTAGGAAACCTAAAACGTTTTGAAAAGAAAACCACGAAAAAACGTTGGAATTCAACACTTGGATTATTTAGCCTGGAAATCTCAGATTTCTCTCAAATTCTAAATTGATTCCCCAGCAGAAGAGAACTTTTGAAGTCTCAAAAGTGAAGCCCTATACATGCTTGGCTTTCCACAGCATAAACATGATTGTCTAAACATCTTCTGGACAAGCTGGAAGTGAATTAGAGCACAAAATCCTGGAAACAAGCAGAATTCCACAAAGGAGTTTTATTATGTCATCATGAAACTTTTCTGCAGCACTCAGTGAGCTTCTGTCCTCATCACAGATTACTATCACACAGTGGCAGCAGCAGCAGCAGCACCACACACATTGATATGCTGGTCGCATCCAACCCTCCATCCATCCAGAGACTGCAATCAGGTATCTGATAATAATGCAAGTCACATCAGCTGGACTGCTGCCGCAGTGAACAGATCCAAGCTGGTGCCTTGATGCAAATAACAAGGACACCAGGGCCACAAGAGGTAAGATCCTGTTTTTATAACACAAATGCTGTTTTCCAAACAGCATTCCAGGCCTCTTGCTTCCCTTGCAGGTATGCAAGTCCACCTACATTCCCTCTCTTAGGCTCTAGCTTAGTGAGCAATGGCATTGTGCAACACAAATAAATAAACAGAAGAGTGTTGTGAATCAGGGGTTGGGGGAACAGACAATTTAATCACTGAGTTGTTACTGCCTTTTCAGTATGGTGGCAGTATTTCATACTGCCAGCGATGTGCTTTCTCATCATCCGTGCCACCATGTGAAAACTTGCATAATAGCCTTGAAGCACTGAACTTAAAGAAAAGGTTTGTCAGATACACTTAAACTGATTACTCATCAAATAAATATCATCTTAAGCAGACATTTCTGGTTTGTTTTTTTTTCTTTTCTTGTTTAGCTGTCTCCCAACATAATTTTATAAAGACTTAATGTATAAGTATATATGGAGCTTGGAGGCAACAGCATAAACAGTTGATACATGAAAATATTAATTTCCAAATCGACATACTTCCGAGGTTTTTTACTTATTGTCCTGGCACCCCAACCAAAGCATTAGTGCCAGATGATTCTATAAAACAACCCTCACATGGCATAAATCTTTGATACACTCAGCAGAACAACAACTGAAGCAGGAGCAATCTGAGGTCTTGTCAAGCTGCACTTAACTACAACTACTGGAGGAGAGCTACAAGAACAAGAGAAGGTAATATTTTAATTTTCCCCCATCCCAGCTTGTTTTATTTTGTCTAGATTTCTCTCACATGATTTGGGAGTCAACATATGCACTGGTAGTTTATAAACGAGTAACCTTTTTTCACTGAGAGATGAATTCTTTGTGAATTTCATCTTCATTGCTTTCATCCTGCAAATATGCAGTTGGAGTAAAATTTGAGAAAAGAGTGAAGGGAAAAATGAGAGAAAATTAGTAAAATATTTTAAAATGCTTCACATTTTAATTGTCATCTTCACCTACACTACATTCTTTTCCTCAGCTAGTGAGATGCAATCCCTACACATACATAACCACATCACTTAGAAGGTATGAAGAAAACACATTTCCAAAGCAGCTACAGCAACACCGTCACTACTGCTGCTGTTTAAAACATTTGATTCACCTGCCTTCTAACAGAAACCACCCAGCAGGGCAGCTACATAAGAAAAAAATACTTACATATCTCACAAGTTAAGAATGGACAATAGATTTCTGTAGGAATAAATATTTTTCCCCCTGCCTTGAAGTTCTAAGTGGCAGATGTTCATCACAAACAAAAACTTGAACCAAAACCATAAAACATTGAACTCACAAGCAAACATGAATCAGAGCAGAACCCCACACACAGACACTAGAGGACAGGCACTACTATAAAAGGATAAATCAAATCAAACCTTCATCTACTAGCCCTAGGACCACCATGTATTAAATAGGTCTGTGAACATAAAGGGATTATGTTTTCTGACTTCAAATGCACTCTCAGTCCAGCATATGAAAATAAAAAACATCATCTCCCATGACCACTCTATAGCAAATGTATTTGGCATCTATTTACTTTTTACAACTCTGTAGAAGCCCACTGGACAAATTGCTCCTCCTCAAAGGCAAAAGCTGTCTTTTCAGGGAGAGTAAGATTTTTTTAAACTTACATCAGAAACCACCAATTACAGATGATCTCCCACCACTCCAGTAAACTAAGAAAGGTACCCAACCAGTTTCTGTGGCTAAGAGGCTACACAGACTGCAGAGCACCAATATCAACAGGCACACACAACAGGCAGCTTGCTGACCCTTTCACACCCAAAAGTCAAAGTTTTATCCACACACAACGAGCACTTTTAAAGCACCTCCCAGTACCTACAGGAGCCTACAGAAAAGTGGGAGAAGAACCTCCGACCAGGGCATGTAGGGATAGGACAAGAGGAAATGGGATCCAACTGAAAAAAGCCAGGTATAGATTCGATATTGGGAAGAAATTCTGTACTTAGGAAGATGGTGAGGCCAGGTTGCCCAGAGAAGATGTAGATGTCCCTTCCCTGGGAGTATTCAAGACCATATGTTGAATGGGACTTGGAGCAACCTGGTCTAGTAAAAAATGCCCATGGCAGGGGAGTAGGAACTAAGTCATCTTTAAGGTCCCTTTCAACCCAAACCATTCTATGACCACCCCATGGACACTTCTGCAGCACCAGGCAGTGCTTCTCTTGTGCTGGGGATTTTGTTTGCTTTGTGGCTTTTGGGTTTACTTCATTCTATTTGTTTGTTTGGTTGGAGCACTTCTGTTTAATTTTAAAACACAGCCATGCACTGACTTAGGCATCAAATAACTGAAATGTACTCCCCTGCCTTTATGTCCTCTACTTCCACAGTGCACTTGAGGTAAGTTTCAGTGTTTCTAGTCTAGATAAAGGCTTTCAGATTTTTTTTCTTACTGTTTAGAGGGTTTTGTTCTGAGGGGGTTTTTTTGTTAGTTGGTTTGGTGGCGAGGGAGGTTGTAATTACTTTTTGTTTTGCCTTTTTTTTTTTTGCAACCTTGAGGCCTAGGGCAGTATGCAGAAAATATTTCAAGAAGTTACAAAGGTACATTAAATTATCATTTTCCTAAGAGAACACTACACGCAAATAGTTGCACCTACTTCCATTTCACTTAGAATGAGGGAAACACATCCTTTGTCACCTTTGACTAAACAAGTTGCAGTAAGCCAGACAACCTATGTTTGAAACTACACAATGCACAAGTTCAGAAACAAATAAAATCTTTTAAATTGATCATCTATCATTTTCAACTAGAAATTTATTAGCAAAATGAAATTAAAATTAAACCTACTATAAAGCTTATGTGTAACTAAACCTAGAGTTTGAAAAGGATCTCCAGGTATATATTTTCAAGCTCAAATGCTCATTTTAATGTTATTTCAATCAGGCATGAAATGCCATAAAAGTTGGCACGACAAAAGATACCAGGTTGTTGTTTGATATTTTTTTCCTTTTAAAGAAACAGTTTTTCGCTTCCAATTGACATTGCCACCATCCATCTTCAGAACAGGGACTATTCCTAAAGCAGAAACAGCAAAGCTCCTGAAAGCAGCACTAGCAAGGAATGAATCACATCCAAGCAGAAGCAGTTTACTCATTGCATGCTTGTGTAAAATCAGAGTGAATAAAAACCTCTAAGGCCAGCAGGGTGAAACATTTTACAAACCCCTGCACAAAGCTGAGAACTTAAGGAAGAACTCCGTAATAATGAGCAAATGTTATCTAGGAGCTGCATGATGAAAGCATGCAAGAGGCTCCCAGCATTCCAGCAAGACAGCAGGAAACACAGTTGCCCAGCATGAGAAGGTGTTTGCCAGGGCCAATTTTCTTAATAAAAGGATACTTGGGCTGCCAGGTTCCCAGCTGCCAGATAATTGCCTGCATTGCTGTGGATTTCAGCTTATTTTTATTTTACAAGATGGATATGAAGACACAGAGGATATTGAACTTACTCACCAGAACACAGAGAAAAGCCTGAGTGGCTGACAGGCTTCTGGCTTATTTCCTAAACATCCCTTGAGAATACTCTGCTCACGGATGTGTTTCAAAAGAACAGCAGTAGGTAGTAAACAACCACCATACACCTTCCTCCAAGGAGCTTCAGTCTTTTCCTGATCTTAAGCTATCAGATATGCAACAACCCACTTCTACAACAACACTTCCTGAAATGCATTTTCAAAATAAAACAGTATGGATGCACACAGACACTTGGACATGAGTTTTTCATTTAATAGGACTGTCTTTGCATACAGAAATCATTTTTCTTCAACAACTAAAAACTAAAAAAAGCTACAAATATGGTTCTATTCTCTAGATCAAATGCTAATGAACTTCAATTTTTCAGTGACAGAGAAAAATGTTCCCTTTTTTTCCACCAGATGATCAGACATATTAAAACCAAAGAATGCCATTACAGAGTAATATAATTTCTTGCTTGAGGTAGCACTTAAAATGTTAACCAATTGCCTATGTGTTTAAGCCAGAAACTTGTTTGATTAAAGTATACTTTCTAGTCTTTACCTGAAGGAATTAAGGCAGACTCCACAATTCTCTTGACACTTTGATCCAACAGTTAATCAACTTCACCTAGTGAAAGTTTCCAATCCATTTAAATTTTTTCTGTGTTCATCTTTCAGACATCTATACTTACTTAGATGGAATAGGTATGTTTCTAGAATAATTTCCTCCAAGTGAAGGTGCCACAACATAGCCACCAAGGCACTGTTTAATTCTTCTGACTACCCAAACACATCCTTAAATCAATCACTGAAGAACAGAACTCAAATAAGTCATGGTCCTTTTTCTCCTTCTTCCCCTCAGTATCCTACCGCAAATTTGGATCAAACATGAAGCATTCCAATACTGGCCTGGAGTTTCATACCAAACCGTGCACAAAAGGCCATCCATAATTGCTATTCTCCCCTATTCAAGGTCCACACTGAACATTTTCCCACTGCAGCACACTTGGAGCTCATTCCAAGTCAGTAATCCATTACTGAGACCACAGAATCACTGCTACACTGGATACAGCCCCTCTTTCAAAAACAATGAACTAGTTAACCCAAGATGTCTGACTTTTCCAGCAGCATGAAAAAACACAGTTATTTGAACAGACATGGGTCACCACATGATGTCAGCTACTCTGGAGTCCTGTTGTTTCTTCTTGACTGCTCATCATGCTGCTTGGCCCTCACAGAAGTTAATACTTAAACATGTGCTTAAAGATTAGTCTAAACTACCAAATGCCTTAGAGTGGGAAAACACAGAAGCTCACATTTGAGAAGCTGTGTTTCAGTTTAGTAGCATCAAAAAGGTTGCTTTCAGCAGGTCTGATGATGCTCTGTGCTTCTGTGCCTCAATTGCTTCTAATACCTGAGCTCTCTCACTTCAAGCCAGCAGGTTACCTCTGACCTCCTCTGCAGCCAGCAGCAATTGAATATAATGAGACTTAAAGTGCTTTCCTGCATAAGGGGCACTACTCTGATCCTGGCTGTAAGGCACCCAGATGAGCAAAATAACCCTCCACCCCAGTCTTCAGCCTTTTTCCATCTACCTGAGGAATTCCTGTTTCCTTTTCCCCATGCCTCTGTACCTCTTAAGATCTTAGAGACATTTCAGGTGCTGCCTCAACTCCCTTTTATAGGTCATATGAGTTTCTCCATGAGGAAGTTTTCAATTATGGGAGCTACTGCACTTTTTCCAAAGCAGGAGCCCAGTAAGTTTAAATTGTCCAGGGCGCTTCAAAAGATTATTTGGCATTCAGGCACCTAGGTTCTCAAACTGATCAGCCCAAATTCACTGCAAAACTTGAAGATTAAAGAAAGGTAGGTGGCTAGGTAGAATTTTGAGCTCATGACAACACAAATACCACAAAAACTCCTGGGGAGAGAAAATTATTCACATTCAAAAAGACTTCGTATTACAAGAACACATGGTCTGAGCAACACACATTAAGAAGTACTGCCGTGTGGAGGTGTTCGTTTGACAAAGTCACTTTTTCCCTTCTCAGCTATAAAGCAGACTAGCTCCAAGGATCTATCATAGAGCCTACAAGATGTGAGAACAGGGTAGCTTTGACCTCCCATAAATCTCTTTCCTGCTTCTAAGCAGACCTTAACCCATTCCTATGGCCAAGCTGTGACGAGAGCAGCTGTACAATTATTGTGCCAACTAATAAATCCCTTTAAAAGGGATATGAAGTGAAAGGTACAGTATAAGGGACTGAATTATTCAGTAATGTGCTTGGCACTAGAGATGTGGCACTGACGCTTTTCATTAGCATCATCAACCTTATCTGTAGGCATTGTTTCCCTATCCATGCATTTCTTACCATGCAGCTCAGAGAGCCTCGTCACTTGAACCAGCTGGGTCACATACGTGATCTGTATTTGCCTCATGTTGGTAATTCCCATCATTTTGGATCATGTCAGCAATCTGAACCACCCAGCAAACTTTAGCCCAGAAGCACCTAGCTATATCAAATCCAATCCTAGCCTAGATAATTGCCCATTCCATCTCTGTCACTGGACCAGAACACCCAAAAAACCCAACAAGACTTCAGAGTAACCTGCCAAGACTCATCTATCTCATCAGTAACCACAAAGGTCTTTAAGATTTCTCACCCTTAGACCTGGGCCTGAGGAACCATTTGACAGCCCAAATTAAACGATATATTATTTTCCCAGAAGACATCTTAAGTGTCTACTAGAATCACAAAACAAGTCACTGACACACCCCAAACTGGAAAAGAAGTTGTGAATACTACAGACTTGCTAATTGGCCCACTGCCACTGAAGATTTGTTCAATTTCCACAATACCTTAAACAAAGAAATACAAAACCAATAGGCAGGTTTTTAGTCAGAGGGAACATAGGCACACATGCAGAGTAGATAATTACAATACTAGCATTTTTTTTGCCAAGCTGTGGCAAGTCCTCTTCTGGGGTTTATTTACTATAGTTTTTCTTCATCTTTTAGCAATGGTAATTTATTCTTTTCTGTTTTCTAAATGCCAAAAACTTAATAAAGGTCCATTCCTTTGTAACGAAACATGGCCATTTGAATAGAGGTAGTTTGATATTATTGGTTAAAAGAAGAAGAGAACTGTAATTGACATAATTACCTTATAGCAGACTGAGACTAAGAAGAGTATGCATGCCTAAGAAGAGAAACTGTGCCTCTATTACCATTGTCCAATCCGAAACTTACTTCCTCTTACATATCAGATGACTCACAGAATTTAAGACAGTATTTCTTCCAATCTAAACAAACCACTACACCAGCCATTCTAGAAACCAGGCAGACAGTGCAGCTTTGTCCATGACAGGTATTTCTGTTCATATTTCAGCTTGATAGAGAAGCACATCTTATGACCCTTCTATGACTTAAATTTTCTCACTGTCTCCAAGTAAAGCCTCTGCATCTACACAATGCTTCTCAAGGGGTGAGGAAGAGAGCAAAAGCAATTGGATTCCACTCCAGAAAATAACCTCCAAAAAGTAGCAGGGTTTAAAATTTGCCTTTCCTGAGGAGCAGATGAGAAGGTCCTGAAAAGTTAGGGATTTGGCAGAGCTATTATATTCAGTGCCTTTGATCAGCTTTGGTACCATCACAAATCAGCTCAGCTGCACTGACTAAATTAATCTGGTTAACATGCCCTGACAATCCAGCTAGAGCAGAGAAACTTGCAAAGGGCACCTTGCACCATCTCTGGTCCACCCCATTAAGGTCAATCATTGGCACTTTAGGGCACAGCCTCTCTCAGGACTCTCTCAGCAAAATCACACAGAACTACATTTAGACAGTAAGAACTGCAGTCCAGAGATGACAAAACAATTAATTCAGACACCAGTGTTCATAACTAAAGAGAACACTTCACAGTATTTGTCACCAGTGCCATACAAATGAAATAGACATTAACAAGTTTCTAATAGTATAGAACAAAACAGGGAGCTGTAGAATAGAGTGGGCAGCCTTACTGAGCCAGAAACACCACCATCACTCTGTTCCAGGCCCCAATCTCTCCTACTCCTTCCCTGCTGTTCTATAACCCCAATTGCCAATGAACCTCATTAGCCTTCCTGCATGAACCACCTGCTAATCCACCCATCCTTGTTAGCACATGGGAAAGCATCTGGTGGTCTAGAGAGAAACTTAAAGCCTTTAACTCTGTTCCTGCCAGACCCTTTCATCACCTTTCATTCATGTCATAAGTGACCTTCTCAGAATATATTGTGTCAAATGCCATCCCAAAATAACATCTCAAGGAATACTGTTCACTGGTACTGGAATCCAGAACAGTCCGGTACCAACACACAAACACCTCCTGTAAGGTCCTCAAAAACAGAAATCACAGAGCTGGAAAATAAAAATGCAGGATATTAAAATAGAAAAATGCACTTTTCCGACTCCCAAACACTTGGTTTGCCCAATTTAAGTTCTGCAAACAGAATAACTTGTTTACATTTTCTGTAGCTATTCACATGCTCTATGCTCCTCTGGCCTGTTAGCTTCAGTGCTTCAACAAAGAGAATTTAACACCTCTTCAATTTATCTGTAAAGCTCAACTAAACATAATCAGCTCCTTGTGACCCCATTGTGACAAATACATTTCTACTTCACTTTTTCTTTAAACTGTGATGTATGAAAGCTGGAGAGAAATGGAAAATCAACATTTTTAACAGGCTACAGAGACTTCATTTTTATAAAAGTATAGTTTGCCTATTAGTCATGTTTTTGCATTTGGCCATCACTACGTGTGAACCAGAAGTAGGGTTTACAGCAGGATTACTGAGAAAATCCCAAGTATATCAGCATTGCTATGAAGAGCTATAATTTCATCACTGGGCAAACAAACCTCCAACTACTTTATTTTTTGCTATCATCTACTTTGTCCTTGTAAAGAGTTCAAAAAGCTTCACTAACATAACAGCACGTTTTACCAGTTGGCCATGCTTCTGCATATCTAAAAATAAAGCCCAAAGACTTTGCTGAAAGATTATCTTGGCCTTCATCACAGTGACCACCACAGAACCAGCCTGTATCTCCCTCTAACATGAAAAGGTCTACTGAGTTCAAAATTACAGTAATAACTTTCATTTACCAAGTATCTATACATAGAATACACACCTCATAACTATATAGTATGACTTGATTATACAGTTCATCTGGCAAAATTCACTTGAGAATCAGCCAGCCATACTAAAGAATCTAAGCCGATTTACATACATTTTCAGTTACGCTTGAATAACCACTGCATTAACATAAGATTCACTCCTAAATTCAAGCAAGCCAACCACCAATCAGTTATCAATGCAGCTATCTCCTTATCTTCTGCCATGAAGAAAGCAAGTGAGGTGGCCAGTGGAGGCCATACTGGCCATTCAAGAGAAGAAAAAAACCCATACTCATCACAGGACCAGCCACTCCCGCCCAGTTCTGCTTACTGAAAGCCTCCGGTAATTTTGGACTCACTCATACAACTTTCTCCAAATGATTCCCAGACCCAGGTGAACATTCCTAAAAGCAGAGAAGTGATGGAGTTAGGATCCACAGACTAATAGGCTACATAAACTTATTACTATTGTTTGGTAAAAACAAATTGAAGTTTTCAGTTTAGGGGTTTATCACTAACCATTGCTCAATAGTCTTTAGACATAAAATTAGTTGAGAACCAGCACTGCCTTGGCCCACCTCACCACAGGATGAAACGTGTACTAAACATGTACCATACATGACAACATCCATCTGTGTGTGGATACCAAACCTGTGCTGCTGGCACAGTGTTCACAAGTTGACCAAACACATATGGTCTTGGAGTCTCACAGAGAATCCTTCTGGAACCAAACAGCAGACTAGATATGTGGTTGAATTCTCACCATTGCTGCTGCAATAGAGTACACTTGGCAGCTTATGAGTAGAAACACTTCACACTGACTACACACTTACATGTAAACTCTAAAAAAAGAGTTGTTATTAAAAAAATCTATTGAAAAAAATTCTTTTCTCAGAAAGGAAGAAACACTATGGCACAGACCTCAAGGAACATATCCCAGACCAGGTATTTTCCCTATAGTTGAGGTGGACAAATGGATCTTGAAAAGAAACTTCTTTTAGACTTAGCAGAAAGCAAATCAAGACGCCTTCAAATGTTGTAACACAAGTGCTTCATGATATCCTCAGAAGATAAGCACACTAACACTGTAAATGAGATTAAAAAGTGCTGGTTTAAAGTTGTAGTTAAAATTTGGTATAAAATGAAAATAAACACTTGTAGCAGAGTGTAAATTCAATGCAGTTGCACCCTATGGATGCCTATTGTTTTCATAGCCAAAGAAAACAGCAAGTTAAAACTGCAACCAGCAATAAAAATTAAGTGTCATAGGATGTTGCATGCTCTCTGTAGCTGCCAATGGAGACTGGGGAGATCAGTCTTCCATTATTTTTATTTTCTGTTTTCATATCCCATGGCATCCATGCAGCAAGGTATCTAGGTTTGTCTGCCTGATCCTCTGATATTCCACTGAAGAAGTCCAAGTAAACACCTGCTCAGTGCCTGAAAAACCCTATTTTATTACCCTGCTCTTGCTGTAAAAGAACGAAGCATTCCTAGCTATAATTCACCTGTCAGAGGATTAGTTGTATTCCAACCTCAGAAATACAGCCTGCCTGTAGCAAGGAAGCCATGTACTCTTCATACATTTCAGTAATCCTATCACACAGCACATCACAGAGGGGCAAAAATGCCTCCATGAAAACATTCTAACAGGAGGAGAAAAGTTCAATGAACTTAAGGAATGAACTCAGGAAATTAAGAACATCAGGTTTTCCACTCCAGAGACTCCAAGCCCTATGGTTATTTAGCTTTCTTTCATTCAAACATCCAAAATTATTTCATATAAAAGGTTCTTGATACAGTAGGTTTACGTTCTCTTGAAATCTGTAGACAGCATAACAAAAAAATTAAGTCAAAGCATTGAAATTTTCATGTGCCATACTTTCTTATAAGATTTATGCCTTCTTTGTACACTGCAGTCATACCCAGGAAGGCCTAAGAAAAGGGCAGAGCCAAACATATGGTGCCCCTGAGTACCACCACAAAGAATCATCAACTTCACCAGTAGTCTGGAACAACCTACAGGTATCTCATGTCCTGCAGGACAAATCATTGCTCTAAAAACAGTGAAGCAAGCGTGAACGCTGTAGTATCACAACAGGAAAAGCACAATCAAGCACACCCAGCAATGATAAACACTCAACAGTGTTTTGTGTTCTAAACTAAGTCCTTCCTGATGCAGCCTGGTCCAACATTTCACCTGATTTATGTACATCAGGCAGAGCAGGCAGACAACTCTGATAACTGAGTACTGTGAGAATTCCCTGCTTACATCATGGCCCTGTATTTGTAGCCAGATACAAGCTTCCGGAACAGGGACAAAACCACTAGAGGCCAAATTGCACATTACAGAAGAAACAATACTTTTCTGAACCACGAAGGCTATATCCATAGAAGGCAACTATAATAAACAACAGTCAACCAAAATTTTCTTCACAACCACTTACCAAAAAAAAACAAACAAAAAACCCAAACAAACAAAAAACCTAAAAAACCCAAAGAAGCATAATGGCTTTATAGAGATGTTCATCTCCTGGACACAACCTAGGCAAGTGATTTGACTGCCAGCAAAGGGAAGATCTCTCTATGTGCTCTAACAAGAGCCATGGACCATCCTGGTGCACAGCAGCTTTCTTAACGCAATAAACTGAAGTTTCTCGTTACTGTCCTATGACATGAAAAGATATTGAAAATACCTAAGAGAAAACTCTGAATAGAGCAGGATGGGTGGGCATGGTGTGGGCACAGGAAAGACGAACAGCTTTGCTTCTTCGCAATGCCAGTTCTTTAGAGATGTATTCAATGACAGCTGGCAATTAATTATCTAAGAAGTCTGAACATCAAATGAGACATTAACTGGAAACAATAACACTAAAAAAATTAAGACAAAAAGGCTAAAGTTCATGTTCCTTGGCCTTACGCACATTTGAGGTACATGACCGAGGAGTTTAATGCTAACTTTTAAGTGACACGACTTCTCTTTAAAGATAAAATCAGTTAGTTTCAGGAAAAATATAATCTAAGCTTAACTTTGAAGATATAAACACAAGATATTTCAAAACCTAATCATTAAATTATGGTCTACTTAATCTTGACCTGAAAGAGACATTTATTTTGCCTATACAGTATTTAGTTTGCTGAAGAAAAAAAATGTGGTCAGTATTTCTCCAAAATGAACCATGTTTATTTGGGTTGGCAGTAGGGAAAGTTTTTTTCTGAGTCACATCCATGCCCTGCCACCTGTGGCAGGAAGCTTATTTTGCAACAGAACAGTGCTAAATTGTGGATGAGTGCTGGAAAATTTAATTAAAACTCACTTCAAAACCAACACATTCTGTAAGCATCTCAGGAAATCTATAAGTTCATCATTAAATTCATTAGCAAGTTTATAAAATCCAAAAACAAAAAACCTGTTCAAATATGCATGAACACACACAGAGAAAGCAACCACCCCCAGTAATGCAAATTCTCTTGGACCTCGTGCATTGTGGCAAGGCCCCCGGAGTAAGGCAAACACGAACGACCATCTGTTATTTTTGTCTGCAAAGCAGCGACTTCCCCCCGATGAATCTCTGATAGCAGCCAAGCAATGGCAGCAACTGCTGTGGCAGGAACTGACAGCCAGCAGCCCCAGCCTCCATTTCTCTTTTCACTCAACCTGCATATTAAATGGCTGCTTCAAACCCAGGAGTAGCTCTTTACATATTAAAATCAAATATGCCTTTTCTGTGCTTTCATATAAATTACAGCAAATGAAGGCAAGTGTCAGGGAGCAAACGAAGGGAAAAAAGAAAGAGAAAGAAATGGAGAATGAAGAATCCCTCAGGGAGCTTTCATGGTGCCAAAGAGATACTCATTTTCAAGCGCCATCTGTCAAGAGCTACTTGGAGCTTTTTCTTTCTTTATTTTAATGCCCTCCCGCAGGTTTTACCATCTCACTTGCTATACCAAATGGCAAAAACCTATACATCTCACCAAAAAACTGATTGGCTTTCCAGCATTTGAGGGGCAAGAGTGACTCTCCAGGAGAGGCTGAACTATGGGGAAAGTCAACATTAAACCCCACTTCAGTGTGCCTTGGATTCAGGAGACACTTTGTCTGCAACTTGCTCGTAGAGGGTTTTAGCACTGTTAGAGGTACCACAAGAAAATGAGAGATTTGCCCTGAAGGCATGGATTAGTCTGGCAGCTCAAATACAGCCTCCGTTCCACTCAGCTACTGGGTGGCAGTACAGTGGCAAAAGAAAGGAAATCAAGTTCACTTGTTCTGCACCGTTGCAACATTTTGACACTTTCCCTCATTTTATTTAACTCTAAACATGACCTCAGTTCTCACTCACAACAATTTAGCAGCAGATATAGGAGGATGATTCTTAAATTATAAGTAAGCAGTACAACATTCACAGCTTCATAGTACAAGTTTGCGTAGAAAACTGACAGCAGAAAGCAAATATAGATACTAATGACTTACTAGAATTTATACGCCATACCTAAATCATCTCTGAAAACTCAACAGAAAACATAATGATCTTAAGAGATTGCTAGTTGCTGGTTCTCAGGAACAATGTATTTTTCAGCAGTGATGGGAACAGCAAGTCCATCATGGTTCTAAACCAGGAAATCCAGTATTGCCAGAAGGGCTAGCTGTGAAAACAGAGTGTGTTTTGCCAAAAATCATAGGCCTTTTTCACTTGATTTCTTCACTCTTTGATCAACTCCAGGACCTTTTGCAATGTTTATACAAACAGAAACAGGGACAGACAGAACCATCTGTGGATAACAAGCAGACCAGCAACTAGTTTTCCATCAAGACGTAGTGTATACACCAATTCTGGAGATGAATTCATGTTCTTCCATATGCCAGACAACATCTTAGTCACTAGACTACAGTCTTTCAGCTCATAAAATTATTGAATTCTGTAGCACAATTGGGGATGACAAAAAAAAAAAAGATCCTTCCTCCAACATCCAATAATTTGAGTCAAAGAACAGAGCTTGAACCTCCAAGCAGAGCAGTGGCATAGGAAGGTATGGTTATGGAGCAGGGGAGAAGAGGGGCCCATTCTCAGTTACTTTCTCACTCCAGTTCTACTAAGAAACATTGCCAACAACACATCAGTAACAGCATATTTCAGTGAAAAGCTTCTTATTTCTAAGCGAGCCACAGATGCACAAAACATTTTCCCCGTTATGTTTGATTGGAAGAAAACAAAAAACCCAACCATCAAATCATATCAAGATCAAAGATTCTCCAGACTAATTTTAACAATATTGTGTTCAACATTTCAGCTTTTAAGGTGGACATTTATTTGTGTTTTACTTTTATTTTGAAGTGTTAAAATCAAAAAGCTTATGTTTACCTGAGAAGTTCCAACTTAAAGCTTTTTTTTAATCAAGTCCAGGAAAAAAAATAAATCTAAGCAGAGATTTGATCATCATAAAGCCAGAACAGTTGGTAGCAGTAAGCATCAAACCTGGCCTTTCAGAAGCAAGAATGAACTTCTATTTACCATTTCTTATTTCACCGATTCATTTATTTCTTATTTAACCAATTCATTTACTCAGGCATTTCACACTTCTCACTCTTTAGCAATATTACTTTCCTTTCCACAAAGGATTTATTCCTTCTGTAGCACTGTTGCATACAATGAGAACTTCAACGTATGAGACAACTATCTACTTTACCCTACTATTCATCTTAAATTTTACTTTGTTCAGTGAACCAGACCAACCTGTGGGAACGCACCAAAATGCCAGGTCAGCAAGATGCTGAACAAGACACCACAACACCTAGACAGTTTCAAGCATTAGAATTGTCTTGTCAGCTTCTGTGAGATCTTTCAAGTCCATGCAGATGGCATGCTCTATGCTGGGGCGTGCACAACTACCAAAGCACTATGAGATACATAAAGAACTTTGCTCCAGAGACAATCATAAAAAGTAAAGAGCACTAATGACAAATTAAGTGTTTCTAAGCAATTCTGAAGGTAAAAAGTCACTTTTTATACCTAGTGGAAAAAAAAGAAAGTCTTCAAGTATTTTTAGCACAAGTCTAATTGCCTAGTCAGGAACATGATGCATTGTGAGAAATTGCTAAAGTAAGAATACTAATGTTTGAAGATAAGAAATAATAGAAAAGCTATTGTGGCAATCAGACAACCCTTGTTATTTCTAATTTATTTTTTTAACACTCTTTCCCCGCCCACTTAAATCTATCAATTTGAATTTAATAACAGAAAATAAATCCAATAATTATCAGCCCTTTTTTATTCACATGCCTCCCCCTTCATAAATAAGTTTCCTTATTTACAACTAATTTTCCAAATTTTTTCCTGCCTCAGTAGTTGTCTTATAATTTGACTGAAAAATTTTCCCTGCAATTCCTATATTCTCCATTGGGCTTTGTGTGCTGTTGATAGCTCACTCCATTTCATTTCACAATTTTAATGGCAGCTTTACCTCCCTCTGTACAAAACCTGACCCAACCTTCACCTCAGCTTCTTTTGTCTTAGCAGCCGATTCTTTCCCTACAAGGCTTGTAACTGAAGCTATAACATTGTCAGTCTCACAACTGCTTCTTAAAACAAAAATAGCCACTTAGTGCTACCTGGCAGAGAAGGAAAAGACCCCACTCAGAGCAGTGAGATTATTATTCCAGTAGAAACAGCTGAGCCGCAAACACTAGCAATCTCATTATTCTTCCACACAACTGTTTTCACTAAAGGGTATTCAGTTGAAAGCCATCAGAATTGCTCCTGATTCACCCTAGTTTAAAGAGGTACCATCTAATCTATCCCATTACTTCCTCCAAAGGCACAACCAAGGAATCTAAAGTTCACATTCAGGAAGAGAGAAAGTCTGGAAAGGCTATATAATATGGAAATTCAAAGAAAGATTGAAATCTTCAAGAGTGGTTCACCTGCAAAATCACTCAATCCTGATACTATTCTGGGGGAAAACTACTGCAAAACCTACCAATTATACAGATTGTCTTTAGTTTAATTAAAAATATATTTACTAACAGCTCAAATGAATTCAGAAACATATTCGGACATCATGTGTGCCTATATATATTTCAGTATGTAATACACATGATATACAGAAACTTTTTTTACATAGAACAGGAGGCTAGACAAAAACACCATTAAAACATACTCCATCACTGAAATACTTGGAGTCACTGCATCTCAGAGTATGTTAGGGATTTTTTTCCTTACATTATGTCTTCCCCAGGCACGCAAGTAAATGTCTCTTTCCTCCTTTAAGAACAACATGGATAGGACAAATATTTCAGCAGCAGCACAATGAGATATTAGACCCTCAGTTTTGGGATTTCATAAAGACTGTATACAATCTATGCCTGCTTTTGAATCTGTAGAAGAAACACAAGCTTGAAAGAGGATTTGAAAACTATTAGTCTAAGAACTGAGCTGCAGATCAGAATCAAACTGATACTGTGTCTCAAATAAATACACTGGAGAAAAAGACTGTGTGTATAGTGATTTACCTCGAAGCACCGAGTCCTAATTTTTAGGAGATAATTTCGTTTTCACTATACCTTAATAAGATACAACTGACACAAGTCCTATTTACAATAAGTGTTCAAGTTGGGTTTAGTTCCCTGGAGATTTTAGCTCAATATTGGGATCCAAAATTACAGGCAAGACATGCTGGGTGTCTGCACCCACCTTCTTGCCTGTTGCATCTGCTTGCACTAGTTTTGTCTCATCTTAACAAGTTAACTGTTATTTTTCATACAGGCAGTACTTCGAATGTCCTCAAGCTGACTGGGAAAGCCAGTACTACCCATTAGCAGAAAAATAATTAGTAGAAGTTAAGTGGACACCAAATTGCTCAAGTACTAAACGCAATAACCAGAGTATCATAAAGTTACAATAAATAATCCTAATACAATTACCTAGCCCAGTGACCAGCCAAACCCCTGCAAGAAGTTCAAAAATCACCTGTAAAACCCCTTTAATTTATTGCTTCAATTGCTTTATTTCATTCATTCAACACGTGACAGAACAAGAGGAAACGGCTCAAGTTGCTTCAGGGGAGGTTTAGATTGGGTATTACGGAACATTTCTTCACCAAAAGGGTTATCGAGCATTGGAACAGGTTTTCCAGGTAAGTGACAGAATCTCCAACCCTGGAGGTGTTTATAAAAGATGTACACGTGACACTCAGGGACATGGTTTAGCGGTGTTAACTCACACTGACCATTGGGCTTGATCTTAAGTGTGTTCTCCAACCTAAATGATTCTGATTTACAAGACATTTTTACAACAGCAAATAATTCAGAGGAATTACAGACACATTTTTATCCGTGTATGATGTTTCACAAGTGTTATTATATCAGAAGGATCTCAAACAGTGTGTATTGCTTATTCCCACAATATATCACAAGAACCAGGAAGTATTGCAGCTTGTGCAGTTTTGCCAATGTCCTGCAAACTCTACAAATGACAGCACATGTTAAAAACATGAGAACAGTTTGGCGTGCTTTACCTCCACTCCTTATATTTAATCTTTATTTTTCTCCAAAGGTACACATTTTGTGCCATAAAGAGGAAAGTACTGATAGATGGCATTAAAACAAGTCCCATAACTGAAACTTCATACATCCCTGCTAGTCCAGAATCTAATTGCCAGTAAAACAAAACCATGATATTGCCACATCCAATACTATCATATTTTCCTGAAGTGACAAGTCCAGTAGTAAATTTCTGTTCTACAAAGAAAAACACTTCGTCCATTCAATTCTTTCACAGGACTATGAAAACATGTACAGTAGTTCAGTTGTGACTGAGAACATAGCTCTCAGCCCCAAAGTTCACAGTTACTGCCGGTGCCAGTAGGCAAATGCTTGAGACTTGTGTACTTAGTTGCAGCACTTCTGTGTTTTAGCCATCTCTCATGAAAATATCAAGTGGTACAATAGACACAGGAACCACTGTTTTCACAAAAGACCAAGTGAGCCAGTAGTAAAACATGCTAGCTCTGTTATACTAATTCTGTCTGCAGTCCCCAAGTTCAGATGACATCAGGCATCTACTTCCAACTTATCAGACAGCAGTCACGATAAACTCCAGTGGAAGAAATGCAATGCTGATTCTTTTTCAACCTATGGCTGCTTTTAACTGGAGATACACATACATCAAAGGTACCAGCCTTGTTTCAAAGTGGAGACAGTAGCCAAGTGTTGCGCTTATTACCACTTGCTGCATTAACTTCCCTCTTCAGCACCATCATCCCACAAAAGCATTGATCATTTCCTCAGAACACAGACAGATGCTGGAAGCTTTCATTAAAAAAAGGTTTTATCACTACCATGATATTTTAGTTACATAGATGTCACAGATAAACTAAAGTATTATTAAGTGCTTATAGGACTACGTTCCATGTGAGTGTGTCCAAGTGGACATATATTTATGTTTATTACCTGTTTGTAATGTGTGTATGTAGTCTGACATTCAGATCTACAGATTTACTGCAAATATTCAGTTTGTATACCTAAAAGCCTCTTGTGACCTTCTGCTCAGACGTAATCACCTCACAGCAGTAGTTAATTCAAGGCAGATAGAATACCATGATTTAAGCCATTTGAGGCAGAGAACAGAATAAACAACAATGCACAATTGGAGAAACATTACAGGGTTCTGTACAAAGTGGTTGAGTAATCATGGATAGTTTTCCTACAAATTTAAATATATTGTGGTTTGCTGTTCTGTTCAGAGATATCTAATCAAAATAATTTGCTGTGTAGTTTAGGCCTCCATGAATAAGCTTGATGACCACAGCTTTTCTGGAATGGATCAACTACAATTGCCTAAATATTACTTACTTTGCACTCTCAAGTACACTGTGTGAAAAGGACAATGCTTTCCCTGGCTATGTCATAGTGAATGCACAAAGTTTCAGTTGGTGAAAGATAGGTATAGATAGATCTGTTAAAGGTGTAAATCATGAAACCAGTTCCAATTTTATACATTATAAGCTTAAAACAAGAACAAACACATAGAATTAGATAAACAAGTAAACCTACATAACTAGATAAGCTCCCATCATACCCCCAGGAGATGTCACTACCTTTCAGTCTGAAAGTTGAACTTTTGAAGAAGCAGATTCACTCATCCCTCATATCCTGGGGTTGCAATGTGATGGCCATAACATCAGCTTGCCCTCAATAGCCCATGCATCAGAACCTGATGCATTGCTGAGCTCTCAGATCCCAAGGTGAGCAGGGCATGTTCATGGGGAGTTATGGAGGCTGATGACTGATGGGCACAACACACCAAGCTAACAGCCCTTCTGAGGCTAAAGCAACCCAGGACATACAAAACCTGGTTATTGGTTCTGCAACTGAACCCAATCCTGACAATACTAACTCGAAAAATCACAGGAGGAAAAGAAAAACAAACAAAACCAAAAAACCAAGATGACCCAAGGCCTTGCACTTGAATGATACTTAAGGTACTGACAGATATGCCTTGAAAAACTGACACATTCACTCAGAAGACATATTGCTGGATTCAGTTAATTCCCAAATGGAAGGTCAGAGAGAAATTACAGGAAAGACTAATGACAGTTGGAAGGAGGGAGGAAGTGTCAGGATGCCAGATAGAAGGTAACGGAGCAGGAAGGCCAACTGAGAGTGTCAAAGACTGGGAGACAAAAGGGCTTAGTCAAGTCCAGAAAAACTAAATAATAGAACACCTGAATACCTGTAAGTATCTGAAATTCTTCTGCTCTCTTTTGATGCATGGAAAAACGCATATGTAGGAAGCATACATAAAATTGCATGAGGAAGGTGGCACTGCTAACACAGGGGGAAAGAAAAGGAAAAAATAATCAGGAAATTAAAGTTTAATTTTTAAAATGACAACATGACACTGTTCTGCTGAATACAGTATTTCCACATTCCTCCCATATCAGAACTAAACATACCAAGTATGTTTAACATGCACTGCGATAGGATGTCACGTTCTCAGGTTTCACGTAATAGCAAGCCATAACCTTGATAGTAAGTTCTACTCATTCACCCTTGCACTAGAGCTGCCAAGTCTTATTAACTTCATGAAGCTAATAAGGCAGTAAGAAGCATCTCTGACAAGCAAAGTACTGTCATGGAGAGAGAATTTTGGATACGTAGTTTAGGACTTGTCTTTTCTAACAACACTAGACAAATCAAAGGTTAATCATAGGACAAGATATTTCTAAATAGTGCCTTAATGGGTGGGGTTTCAATTTTGAGCACTTTACACAGAATGGCTTTGTTAAATGGCCCTTCCCTGCTCTTATTTGGGATAATTGCATTTTGTCCTATTCTTGTGGAAAAAGTAAGAAACCTCATTTATCTGTTTTCACTGTCAAGGTATTTTTTTTTAACTTTATGTATGAGAGAGCATAGTTACTTCCCTAAGCAAGGTAACTTTTCAGACATTAACAGCACACCACAAGAACTGAGACAAAACAGGAGCACCTTATTTCACATTATTTCTGTATGCAGCACTTCAGTTCCACCAAGGCGGGGGGGCAGGGATGACAAAAAAAACCCCACCACATTTTAAATCATAAAAATTACTTGAAAGGTTTGGCCCTTATCTACACAGGTACTGATCTATCAACCTCCAACGACTGTTGAACAAGATTTGACAAATTGTTTCATTAAAGCACCTGAATAAAGGGAGACAGACTTCCTTTCCATATAGCCTTTGACAATGCAGTCCCCACAGGGATTGAAGGCAAGTTCAATGCAACATCTTACTGCAAGTATACCAGCAACCATTAACTCAAATTCCCAGCCAAAGCTAAGAGCTACAAATATCCCTGATCTCCAGGCATGTGGACCACCCATAGCTTGGAACCATAACATCCAAACACTAATTTGGTGCTTCACTCTGATAGAGATTCGTGTAAACTAAAAGCCTCATAAATCCAAACCAAAATTTTTTGCCTTGTCCAAAGTTGTGTTTATCCAGCTTAGGTGACATGCACCTTTCTTGATTCCACATGTGTTTTAGCTCCCTTCTCCATACTAGTAAAATACAAAAGAATCCCTGAAAACCTAGCAAGTTATTCTGATGATAGTACATTTGTGCCTTAATACGCTAGTCCTATATGCTTGTAGTCCCATCCTGTTCTCCCATCTTACTCTCACAAATGTTTCACTACTAAGACCTGTAAGTGGGCTACACTAAACACTGTCTCTGTCAATATGAATCTGATTGAGTTAAGCAAAGACAACATTTTAAATAGCTACAGCTATAGTAGGCTTAAATCACATCTCCTCCTGTCAACTTACCTCAGAGAGAGGGGTTAAGACACCCTTGGTAATAAATGTTGTCTTCTGCCTCACAATTTAATTAATTTCAGGCGTGAAGTAATGAATTTTTTAAAATGAATAAAATGCCATTAATTTCTTTCAGCATTCTAAGGACAGGAAAATAGACACTCCTTGAGTACTGAATTTTCATTAAGTTTCATTGGCTCAGCTACAGCGATGCAAAGGTAGAACCACTGAACTTGGAAAATGAAAAGAACTGAACTGAATAAAGGATCTGGGGGGGCGGGGGGGGGGAAGGATTTTATGAAGCAGATACTGTTTGGACCAATATTCATCCAGACTGGTACACATTGAGATGCAATATGCGCAGATGCCTCTGTTAACATATACAATTCTGCCTCAGCACAGCTAAGCATTGCAGACAAAGGTATTTTCTGTCCGTTTGCAGTTCCTTCACAACCCTACCATCAAGAAAAATATTTGACAATATCATATCACTCTTCTCCTAATAGAAGGTAATAACTTGCTATACAAGATAGTCTGTAAACTTTGTGGTGATCTTAATGGCAAGGGAAAAAGTTTCAAAACCCCCCAAAATAGTTAGAATACATCTTGCTGACATCTAGACTAAAGAACTACAACTTAGAGTCGGAGAAGTCATTTCTATTGTGCCTTGCCAAAAGATTAGACAGTCTTTGGGTAAAGCTAGAAACTACTGTATAATAGCTCATTTGCCCACCTCTCACCTTCACCCTCTTTTAAAAATGCATGTGGCTGCACTTCTGCCATCTTGACATAAAGAAACCTGAAGGAATAATTTGTCATGAAACTTACAGCTGCTCTGTGAATGGATGCTGCTTTCCTTAGCAGTGTTCTTACTTCAATATTCCAAACTACTGGATTAAGTGAACCACTGTCTTGAACAGGTACATCATTGCACACTTCTAATATTACATGATTGCATCCAACCGCATTCAAAGAATAGAGCACTCCTTTAAGCAATACACATGTATAACTCAAAGTGGATACTGAGCCTAAGTCATAGATGCTAGCACATGTCCAACCAATGACCTCAAATAAAGACATACCAATGAATTCCACACTGTTTTCCCATTTACTGACAGGAAGATTTGAAGCCTCCATCAAGTCCTTTTGCATATTTTTTGCCTTATAGAAAACTTTCTCATAAGAGAAAAATAAAGTTAGTAGATGTAAGCAGTAGCTAGAAATAGAACAGTTCAGGTGAATGACATTTTAATCCTATTTCTCCTCTTGAAGTCAGTAGTAAAATTTCTACTGACTTCAGTGAAGCAGAAGTAGACATAACCCCTTCTGAACTTACTTGCAACAGAGTTGACCATGGTCCTGCCTATCTTACTGCAAGAAGCATCAATAAATCTCTACTTGACTTTATAATTTGACCTCCATTGTCACAATGCAGTTTGAATATCACAGCCAGAAGTGTCTAGACATTAGTATAAACACTTACATACTTGGGAAAAATTAGAATTTCGTTGTCAAGTGGGTTCATTCTTGTTAGGGGAAAGGTTGCAACAACAACCAGGAGACTATCAGTGGGTATCACTGAAGGCTGTGGTAACAAGAAAGTAATGCAAATGAAGAGAGATGAGCAAAAATTAAGAAAATAAGGTAGTCCTGCAACCACCACATGAGCTCCTACAGCTCTGTCTCAGTATTAATTGTCATTCAATTCCCTATAGTACTCTAAAATCTAGATGATCAGATAATAAGAGGTTGAATGGTATGCATAACATGAGGCTGATTAAATTTGTTTACTGATAATTCTTTCAGGTTCCTATGAATATCATGTAATTTTCAAGGTTTATTTCAAACAAATTTTATGTAATGCATTATTGACAACATCTTCATGGACCATTTCTACAATGTCATTCAGGATAATTATTTCACAACAGATTTTCAGAGTCCCTGATTCCTGTTGGGATTTGCTTTTACATAAATTACAGAGCAGCATATTTAATCAGTGTCTCTATTAGAACCCTATGGTTTATTTTTAGGAATAAGAAATGAGAGAACAGAAAAATTTCAGGAGAGGCAAGAGGATTCAAAGGAATATTTCTATGGTTGCAGTACACATTTTCCTCAGTAATACCTTCTCAAGTACAGTGAAGCTAAAGGCTGTCCTGTAGCATCTTTGCCTATTTTTAGAAATAAACACAAGCATTAATGTTTTGACTCCAATAAATTAAATATTAATGTTAACAAATCATGTAATGGAGAGTTAAAAACTATTAACATCTAAATTGCCATCTCCTTAAGGTTGTTCAAAAAAATTAGTTATCCCCTCTTTAATAATGCCAAAACAGCAATAAATCCAAGAATTATGACTATGGGAACTCTATATTTGTTTCAGTATGTATACACAGAGAAAGACTGGGCAGTCACTTGGCACGCAAATATGACAAATCCTTATGATTGCAAAATATTTTTATTTCCTTATGTAACATGCTCTAAAGATTGAGTAGCAGAACAGCATACCATACTTACAGCTTACTGAAGTGAATTAAGCAGGCAGACAAATATGGTTCTGTGATTTCCCAATACAGTAAGAAAAACATACTAATTCATTTTTTTAATAGACTGAACGTCATCCACTTATGTCTGCTCACAACAGAGGGTTTGAAAAAATAAAACAACTAAACCTTTATGGTTTATATCAATCTGGGTTTCCCTGAACAAGGGCAAAACAAAGTATTTACCATAATCTATATGTGAGTATATATTTATTTTGTCAGAGCAAGGCACAGTTTCAGGCCATTAGAACATATTGAACAGTGAGGGGAAAGAGCTATGTTGCCATTGCCTGGTGTGAACCAGGATCACTGTTCTTATGTGTTAAGTCTCTGTCACAGAGGCAAAGCGTGTTCCTGCAGCAGGGGAAGGGGCCCAAGCACAGTATGAACCTAAAAGTAAACAAACATCTTGAAGAGCAGATGAGGCTGCAATTCTGTCCACAGATGATCTAGCAAGGAAATTGTGACTGGCACTGGGACGTCATACAAGCAGTACAGCAACAGCCCTCACTTCTCAAGCTCAAATTGCACCCAAGGGTCACCAGAAACTACAAGGAATGGGGAACTGCAATTTTCATCATTAGAGCTTCAACTTTCAATGTTTAAGGAGTCCTTCAGATCTGAATGCCAGATGATGTCTGGGACATTTTCTCAGCTGAGAGTTCATTTGCAAGGGCTCAGAGAGCAGGACAGTACTGCTGTGCTGGATGCATCGCTCCCTGAAGGTCCAATGGAGCAACCAATGAACAAAACAGTTTTACACACTACCCAAATGTACTGTAATTTTGGAGAATATGTCAAGAGCACAAGGTTGAGTTGTGTCAAACTCTGCATCCATCATGCCTTTCCCTACCAGTATAGCTCATACACATTCATAACACCTGATCAAGTGCAGTGATGTTCATTTATATACATGAACGGTTACTCAAATATAGAAGTTACTGACTGAATGCTTAAATACTTAAACTGTTCCTGAAATGTCACTGTATTTGTGGTCTCTGCAGAGCACGCACATACAAACACATTACCCTTATCCACAATGTAATTTCTCCTGAGCCAGTTCGATCACAGAGCTGGCATGGCTAAGACTTGCTGGAGCATGCAACCTACAACATAAAAAAGTGCCAGCAGCCCACCGGCAAATTAGAATTGCTAGTTGGTGGCAATCAGGGTCATCAGGAGCTGGCCTTCACAAGGAACCTGGAAAAGCCTACATCCATGCCTTTTTTTACCATGGAAAAATGCTTTCACCATTTTGCCACTGGGCCCATCCAGTATCCTCTTATTGAAGAGGTCAAAAGCAAATAAATTCTTGTTTTACATAAACATGTACCAAATCAAATACATTTATAAACTGTTACAAGACATTTGAGCCTGAGGCTACTAGTAGCTTCAGGCTCAAAGACTATGAATTCTGCTTATACCGAGGTGTTAGACTCTTATTGTACCCCTTTCCTGACAAGACAGGTATAAGCTGACTGTGGCTATACACACAAATCGCCACAGAAGACAAAGTATCCCACCCTTCTACAGTAGCCGTATTTGTAGCTTTAGTTTACATTCTGTACAAGAATTGAACAAAAACAACAACAAAAAAATCTAGTGTGTCCTGCCAGCATCTAACTCAAGTTAAAAATTTTCTCAAAGACTTTATGTAGAGCCTTGTGGTAGAAGTTTAGTACACTCATTGGTGCATACGACTTGGTTTTTTTAAAGCAGAACTTTTGAAGTAATCCCATAGCAATATATTAATTTCTTCATGGCATGCAGACTCAAATAAAACAGCAAATCCAAGTCACTTATTCACATTAAATATGCAAGGCAATTATCCTTCATCAAGAGCAAAAGCTTCAGGAGTTCATTCTTTCTGAATGTTTCTTACTTTCTTTTTCCCAAACCAGCTATAGGTTGGGATTTGTTGTTCTTTCAGAGTTTGTTTTTTGGTTTTTGTTTGGGTTTGTTTTTGGGAAGGGTGTGTTTGTATGTTTTAGGTTGTTTTTTTTTTAAACAGGAGTCACCTCGACAATTAGGAAAAGTGTAAAGGTACCTAGATCTCTATGATATCAGAAATTAGGACCTGGGAAATATCACCAGTAACAGTACCTATGGGTCTATCTAGCACAGGAGTTCATGACAGTCTGTAAAATAAGCCACCTTTAAACTCTGCCTGGTATAAATAGAAGCAAGTCTAGCGTGAGAAACCAGTGTTAAAAGCAAAGCTGGCCTTTCCTCCCCTTCACTCTAAGTTTGGTACAAAAGCATATCATATGAACTTCATTTGCAAAAGATGAAGACCCCTGTGCTTGACTACTTTGAAACACTTATAAAAATCTCACTCAAAGGCCTTTAAAAAGACATTTTTATTAAGGTAATTATGTGGATACTACCTGGAAAACTCCAATAAACTACATTTGCCCATGTGCATATGCTTAAGTTACTTTGGTAAACATGAAATACAGGAAGATATTTTTTTATCACAGTGAAAAGTACTGTATGATTTTTATTTGTGTCCTACACAAGGTGGCAGAGGAGCCGAACTGCAGGAACACAGAACCACAGTCTAACAGTGCTGTGAGGCGTTTCTCTCCCAAGCCTCACAGGAAACCTGCAGCAGCTGAGTGAAGCAGAGCCAAGGGACAGCAGAGGAGCCCAAACAGCTGGACAATGCAGCATTTTCTGCTTCCCAAAGCAACAGAGGACACCGCAGCAAAAGCATCATGAAAAAAATTTCCTGCCACAGCTTCATGCATTGGTATGTTCTGCTTCTGCTACTCCAACACCAGCCTGCAGCTGGGAGGCTGGCAGGCACAAGCCAGCTGGAATGGGGCCCGTGGCTAGGTGAAGGGGCCCCACACAAGCTATAGCAACTCTCATCAAAAAGAAAACACACAAGAAATTTCTAAACTGTGACCTTTCCTTCTACAGCCCAGGGAGGGTTGTAGGAGAAAGCCTGGGATATCAGCTTCCACAGACCACAAGCTACAGGCAAAGCCCAGTGTCTCAGTCTTCCACTTGTTAAGCAAGCACGTGGCTCACACAATGGGCTCTAGCTGTGTCACTGCCCTCAACACATGGTCACGCAAAAACCTAGAGACCAACACCTACAACAAATGCCTGCTTACACAAATTTAAGTACAGATTCGGTGCTAGTATACAAAGACAAAAAACAACTTTAAAAAGAGGAAGAAATACCGCATGACAAACCAGTTCCTTGGCATGCAAGGGATCACATGAAGGTCTGCTAACATAATGAAGCTCACAAGGAGCAAAGGTCCAGAACAGAATAAATGGGAAGTAAACATCAGTGGACAAAACCCAGTGATCAGTCTTCATCTCTTGCTTCCCACGAGTTAAGGGAGGATAAATCAGGCTCTCCTACCAAGCAAGGCTGGCTAGCCTGTATCTTTCTTTCCTATTATCAGCAGGATTAAAGCTCATTATTCCATGTGTTCCCCATCCTGGCAACTAGAGCAATGTTTGCTGAGAGCAATACCAGCCAGCTCATCCCATGTATTAATCTGCAGAAAATAACTTTGAGGCCTGCCAAGGCTTTCAGAATGGTGCTCCCTTAGCCTGCTACACCTGAGTGAAAATCTAAGCCAAATAAAAACCAAGTTACTTTCACCAATGAAGAATCCAAGCAATTGTTCCAGCTCAACATTACAAGTATTAGAATCTTCATCTCAGTTTTCTTCATAGTTCTGTTTACACAAAGTGGAAGTCTTGGAAAATCTTTGACAAGAGAATATTTCAGATCAGGTCATCAAGAAAACAATATGGCTCATTCAAATACAAACTGACTATAGTAATTGCACGAGTAAATTCAGTCCACAATATTCACAATTACACTTGCAGTTTCATTCCATTTTTATTTCCAGCAGGTGAGGATCCTTTTTAGATACTCAATATAAAAAAAAACCATAAAAGTGACTGAATTTGAGTAACAAAAAACAAACAAAAAAGACAACTAAAAAAAATACAAAAACAAAAAACCCACCAAAACCCACAATAGCATAACCAGAAACTGTGAGAACACACATCAGTGTTTGTGATTAGGACCTTCAGAGAAGACAACTCTTACCAGACTCTCTCTCCCAAGAAAATAATGCCATGGAACAGAACTAAACTAATCCAACCCCCTCCTCCTGAATGCCACTGTTTCAATGAAGGTAAACATCTAAAAAGCTAGAACAAAAAGAAATTCACTCTTCTTCACATTCACATGTTCATTAGAAGGGTTTAAAATGTATTTTGTGAAACTCTACCAACTTCTGTTATTCTCTGAAGAAATACAATACCTCAAAGAAGATAATGAGAAAACAGTACACACAAAAATAGACCATGTGCAAGCTTCAGTAACTGGAGAGAAAGAAGGTGGGAGAAAATATTAAAAATTTAGAAACAGCACTGTGTGAAACACGGCATCTCTCCCCTATGAATTGCTTTGAAATGTACCACACAGTTTATTGGGCTTGTGGGGCAAGGCTTTGGTTACAGCGGGCCTATAGAAGTGGCTTCTGTAAGAAGCTTCCCCCTGTGTTTGACAGAGTCAATGCCAGCCGGCTTCAGGACAGACACACTGCTGGCCAAGGCCAAGCCCCTCACTGGCCATGGTGGCACCTTTGGGATAGCATATCCAAGAAGGAGGAAAGGAGAGGGGCAATGGACAACTGCAGTATAAAAAAGAGGGAGAGTATGTGAGAAAAACAACTCGCCCTAGAGAAAGAGAAAACCAGGAGTAATGCTGAGCCCAGGAAGAGGAGACAGCTGGGAGGAAAGTATTTGAATATTTAGGTTTCGTTTTCTCATTACCCTACTCTGATTTAACAGGCAATAAATCAGTTTTCCCCAAGCTAAGCCTATTTTGTCCATGACAGTCATCAGTGAGTGATCTCTCCCTGTCCTTATCTCAACCCACAAGCCTTGTCATACTTTCTCTCCCCTGTTCAGCTGAGGGCAGAAAGAGGAAGTTTGGATGGCACTTAACATCCAGCCAGGGTCAAGTACTCAAAGACCAGGATTTCATTGGCAAAAAGTTAATAATTTATCATATATATGAAACCCAAAAGATAAATTCTAACAGCAGATTCTTTGGTAGACCTTCTGAAGCTGGGATTTCCCCCACCCACCCCACAAAAAGCATCACTGTTATATATGATCCTATTTTCATAATTCTTAAAACTCCTTAGAGTGGGACAGCGTTGATAATGGCCTTTCAGTGCCATGATTTTCAGTTAAATGAATGCTTTGAATTCTACACCTTTGCCGGGGGCTCTGCTCCAGTGTTGGTCCCAAGAAGACATCAAATCAATGAGTTCTTGGCCACTTTCTCCAAATACCATCACTAACACGACTTCTTCATCAGGCCATGAGTGACTGGTAAGCTCAGTCTCCATACTGTGATTTCTGCCTACTTTTCATTGCCCCATAGCAGCCTTCAAGGTCACAACCTGGTTCGAGATTAAAGTTGCCAAAGGACAGACAGTTCCCTAAGGACCTGATATTTAGGGACCGAGAAGAAGGGTTTGGAAGGATGCACAGTCTAGGACACAGGGCAGGGCTCACCAAGGCGAACTTGTGATCTGCTCCCAACAGACATGGAGAGTTAACTGCAAAAAGCCCTTTTACCTTTTTTAACACTCAAATTTCTGCTCCACACGAATTGACAAACAGAAGAATTAGAACTATGAGATTGGACAGTGAAAATTCACGTCATCCAGATAAAGGCAGTTCAGCAGGTTCTGGCCTTTCAGCATCATCCCTATCAGAGACAATATGTCAGAAAAATCCAGGAATGTGAGATAACAGGAATGCTGGCTTTCCAAACCACAACCAGCAGCAGCAGTGAAAAGATAGAGTGGAACACCAGGCTTAGCCTCTTTTATGAGAGGAACTCCTACTGCAACTCTTAATCCTGAAACCTCAGTGTTCCCAAGGTTAAAGTTCCTACAGCATTTTTATTTATTTACTTGCTTGCCCTGACTGGGTTTTTCCAGGGAGAGGAAAAAATAAAAACAATTGTCTTTCCAGAGTTCCTTGTCACCATTTTTTCCTCAGCCTTATATTTTTTTTAAACACATGTGAATTCCAGTGGGTTTACTAGTGCGAGCCCACAGTTAACAACATCAGAAGAAGGCAGAAGTTGATGAAAGTAAGCACATCTTGAACCAGAGAGGACAGAACCTAAATTAAAACATTGGATCAGGGACTGTGGTCCTTCATCAGACACAATCTCTTTCTGTCCCTGATCCCTATCAGCAAGATCATTAACTGAATAAATGATAGTTAAAAAACCATTAACCAAAGTCAGATTTGCTAGGCTTGATCAATTAGGTTTTCCAAGTGTAAAAGAATCCTAGCTCCCAGTCCTTAAGGAAGAAGACACTTCTGCCAAATGTATTATGTAATTTCTAATCAGTGCTTCCCTTGTCCAATCCATTCTCAATTGCTTTTTTAAAAGCAGAGATTTGGAGAAGGTAGAGAAAATAGCTTATACTTTATGATATTCACCTCAAGACTGTCTTTTTAAAATTTTATTTAATTTTATTTATTTGATTTTTGTTCTCCCATCTCCAAGGCTGGACAGGAAAAGAAAAGCAAGATGGATGTTGCTAGATGAACACAACTGGATTTCTTGTTGCCCACTTGGTTCTTTTTCCCAGGGTTCATACCAAGGCTGCTGTGGTACTGTCGGCTGTAACCATTCAAAATCAACAGCCCAGTGGGGCCAATTACTGCATTTACAGTAAAACATGCAAGGAAATCTATCTCCCAATCTCCATACAGCCAAGTTTACTGAAGGATAACCTACTACATTACACAGATTAATACTCCAGTGAGTAAATTAATCCTTAGAATTTCACTCACTACTTGTGGCTTATAAATTTTAATTGGTTCTAAAGTGCCACATGAATTTATGTCAATGTATATTGATGAAGTAGAAGGAATCAGAAATTACTCTATTAACACTTAGAGCTCAGAGATAACAGGAAACATTAGGACCAATTTATAAACATATATAAATGTTTACAGAGCAGGATTCAAACTTGTTTCAAAGGTACCTCATCATAGCTTACATAGAACTCCACTGAAGAGGAAAGCAGCAGCACGAGCTGAGAACGAAAGGCAGTTTCAGAAAGTGAAATAGTCCCATTTTGCAAAAAGTCAGATGAAAAGCTGAAGGGTAAGCACTGATACAGCTACTTTTGATAGTACTGTTATTGATTCCAGTCCATTGATAGTACCAATACAGCAACCAAAACAGCTTCTGACACATTGACACCCTGCTGCACCACACAAGGATTATTTCTGCAAGGATAAAACACGGCACCAGACATTCAAGCATACCAGAAGTGCCTAACAACATAGAATGGCATCTTTAGGACATCATATAGCTTCAAAAAGTTTTGTCATCAGGACAAAACATTCCCTCAGATATCCATTTGTTTAGAGATTCAATTCACTGGCTGAACCTTCCATTAGTGACTTGATAGAACTGATTCCCTGAAATACTACATAGAAACTTTAAAATGACAGAAGTTGGTTTTTTAACCACTTTCTATAACATGATTTGTTAATACTAAAGCATCATCATCATTATTTGAATACCAGTAACAGCAAATGTTCTACTACTGCCCATGATGACAGTGGCATTCATTACATATTAGCCATCTTTGTGAAATACAGCAATGGTTAACAAGTTAAGAATCAGAAAACTGTCCAATGAATTCACATCAAGGCTTGTCAAGCCTGGTAAGATCAAAGGCCAAGACTATTTCCGATCTCCTGACCAAATACAAATAGCTTCCCAAAACTGAGGAAGCAAAACTGTTACTCAAGGACCATCTCCCATCCTTGCATTTCAGTTATGCATTTTTCCAGTTAATGAATGTGGCAGAAATCAGTAATTATTACACCACACTAATCAACTTAATAAACAACAAATATAAATAATACATGAAATAATGAAAGTAATTATTTGCTTTTCCATATTTATTTCCACATTTACCCAAGGTTTCCACAAATGTTTCTAAGAAGCTTCACAAATTGCTTTTGCTACCAGTAGTTAGTTATTTGGAATGTCCTATTCAGCATCATTAGCAGTGATGCTGATGTAGGAAAAAAAAAAGCTCCAAGACTAAAATAGCCCATTTCATCTTAGGGGTGGATCAGTGAATTGCTATAGCAAATACTTCAGGAGGAAAATATCTGGTGCATCCTTTTCAGACTACATTTTCAAGCTCTGTGAACATATGCCTGTAGTTATTATAGCTCCTAATCATAACTTCCACCTCTACAACAACAACATCACATGAATAAGAACATCTAGTGTCTATCCTCAGAAGCCCTGCTATCTGTGATTGTTGACAAGGACAAGAAGGCAACATAAGTTTTCTTCAAGGCAAACTCCTTACAATCAGATGCACCAATCCATTATAGTAAACCCTGAGAATTCCTTGGAATTTATAACAGTCCTTTAAACACTGAGGAATAAAAGAGGAAGCAACCAGCAATTTTACAGTTATATATATACTAAACAACTATCAAACCTTAACATGTCTTCAATTTATACCTTATAGCTGTGCATAGCATCACCAAATAAAACAGTAACTCAAAAACAGTAAAGCTACATAGCCTCCAAATCATGAACTATGTTATGCCGAATAAAATGAGACTCATTAAATAGATTTTTCTAGCTCCAATTTTAGTTTTTAAGGCTAGCTGAAAATACTAGTTGTGTTAAAGAACACCTTTTCATGAAATCACCTTTTGGATCAAAACCTAAAGGGCAAATAAGTGAAAATAATACCAAAAAAAACCCCTTTTTTTCCTCATATTTCTTTATAATGTACTTATCCATTTAACAGCATGCCCTTTCTACTTTACCATCTCATCTTTTACTTGCCTTTGACATTGCAAGATTTAGAGGTAAGTCATACTGCCTTTTTTAACTTAAAAAGACAAACACTCTTGCAGTCACACATTTAACTTTTTTGTTCTTTTAAGCATTTCCAATTTCTGAAAAAAAGCAGCAAAATTCCTGCAGTCTTAAACAGAAATCCCCAGAATTTTCCTACCTTTATCCAAACTCAAGTCTTCTTAGGGATGCTCTCCTTGAATTTCAGGATAAACGAAACCTAGAGCATGCAGAAACATCTCGGTTGAAGCAGTCACTCTTCTGCCTTCTTATCCCGAGGAAACACACCTGTAAACATTCAGCCATCAGCTCCTGATCCTCCTTTCTCCAGATTGGCAGGTTCAGACCAACCACCACAATGAGAAACCCAGGCCTAAGGGCTGGCTGCAGAAAAAGCCCCCCTGTCCCCCTTGGCTCTGATAAAAAGCAGCTGTGCTGCCCCCTGCCCTGATAGCCCCGGGAGATTGGCATCAGCTGGGCCTGGCACACAATCAGCACCTGCAGCTGGGTGTGGTTATGGCCTTCCACGTGAGGGCTAATGCTGACCAACCTATAAGGTTGTTCAGGCTGCTGAGAAGAGGAGACTTTTGACAAATTACCTGACTTTTTTCATAAAGAGGGAAAAAAGCTGTCATTGAATTTCTTGTTCTACTTTTTAAGAAACAGTATGAAGAACTGTGGTTATGTATCACAATGGGTTTTTTTTAATTGTTCCTGTGCATAGTGTATCAGTTTTGATATGAGCTCTTCTTGGTAAAAAGAGTAGATTAATAAGTAATGCAGTTAATGTTTGTTAAGCGTTTGTTCCTTTATTCTTTCTGGAAAGAGAGGAGTATGTAATATAGGATTTTATGATTCTTAGTATATTTTCTTTTCTGTTGTTCTCCATTTCTATTGGTGCATGTTATATAACAGCTGGAAATCAAAACATAGCCCTTTATATTAGTTTTTCTCTCAGGTGCTATTCAATATGCCCAATTTGCCCTACACAGAAGGGATTCAGAGTTCTCTGGTTATTTAAACTCTGAGAGTTTAGCAAGACAAGAGTATTATCTTTTCTTGGAGAGTTTATTGCTTTGACAACGTTTAAGAAAATGGATACAGAATGTAGCCCATTCTCTCCCTTCCAAAAATGGGCTGAGACAAAATAGAAATAGAACACGAAGTTTGCCAGAACAGTAGTGGCTAGACATATTGCACAGATAGACCTAGCATGTTATATCTAGGCCAATAAACTAATTAGATAGTAAATATTAGAAGACCTAGTTGTTCATTAGACTAATTGAGCTAATGCTGTCCAGACATTTAAACAGGAGGAATGAAAGCTATATGCAAACAAAACAGGTGTAATGACTTTCTGATAAATACTGCCTGGCTGCTAAGGCTAGAGGATATTGCTCAAGGGCAGTAAAAAGATTTCCTTTGCATAGCAGTAATAATCTATATATCCACAGGGAATTTAATTGCATGATTGAGATCTGCAGCATACTGTGTTCACTACTGACATAGAGGTAATGTTGCAGATAAGCTTCTGTTAGAAACCAGAATCCCAGAATTCACATCTTCTCTTCAGGAAAACATTTTATACTAATTTTTTTTGAGAAATGGACAAAGGATCTTTGAACTAAATCACTGGCAAAAATAAGAGAAAGAAGCGGTCATTAGAATTCAGTGTAACTGAACTGTTTCTTCCTCAACAAAATGCAACTGAAAGAGAGAAAATAGACCTTCTAGGTCTTATATACTTTGAAGATCAATGTAACCCTTCTTTTTAAAGTTCTGATTTTAGAATCGTTATAGAACAGTATGGTTTGGAAGGCATTTTAAAAATCACCTTGTTCCAAACTCCCTGCCATGGACAGGGACACCTTGCAGTAGACCAGGTTGATTAAAGCCCAATCCAACCCAGACTTGAACATTTCCAGGCATAGGGCATCCACAACTTCTCTGGGTAACCTGTGCCAGTGCCTCACCACCCTTACAGTACAGAATTTCTTCCTAATATCTAATGAAAACCTGCCCCCTTTCAGTTTAAAACTAGTCCCCCTTGTCCTGTCCCTACATACCCTTGTCAAAAGTTCCTCTGGCTTTCTTGTAAGCCTCCTTTAGGTACTGGAAGTTACTGTGAGGTTGTCTCAGAGCCTTTTCTTCTCCACCCTGGCTTTCTGGGCTGCAAGAACACATTGCCAGATAATACTGAGCTTCTTGTCAACCAATACCCTCAAGTCCTTTTCCTTGGGGCTGCTCTCAATCTAGTCTCTACCCAGCTCCAAGATAAAATTGTTTGTTCAAGACCAAATCTTGCTAAGTTGGAATTCTCTCTTTCTCTGAAAAATAAAGCACTAAAGCTTCACTGAGCCTGTCATAAAGTCCCATTTCTGACAGTAGGTCTCTACTGTAGCTGTAAATGAACAGTTTCTGAGTACTGCCTTTTTCTCTAAACTGATTCTGGTCTCTAATTTGTAGTAGTTTAATAGGGGGCAGGAGGGGAATGCTCACCTTATAGCCCTTTTTTCTGGTGTGTCAGTGGGAGCCTGGGAATTGTCTGGCATGTTTGCCATTCAAACAGCAGAAACACAGGTGTGCACTTGCATATGTATCTCTACATATATGTGTATATTATCATACAATGAGCACATAAATCATAGCAAGGTGTCAGCAAAATCAAGGTCTGCAAATGATTTTTCCCACATTGCATTCTTGTTTGATAAAACAAGGTAGAACATGACTTGTTTGACAAAACAAGGTGGAAGATAAGGCAGATAGAAGCCTGCATGTAGGAAATAAACACATTTCCACTTTGTCACTTCCACAGCTTCCTGCTAGTGACATTGGTTTTCTTCACTACATCTTACACGGCCTGAACTGGAGGGAGAGGCTGACAAAAGTATTAGGGAAGAACAAAAGATAGGAAAAGGGAATTTTATGTATGGATATGAGACAGATTAAAGATTAATATCAAAAAATGGGTGTAAGGGGAGAGGAAATACTAAGGACAATGTTGTGATGGGTATACACTGGAGCCGCTTCAGAGAGAAAGGTTATCCGAAACTGAAACTCTTTCTTTCACTGCTTTTCTCTACCCAAACCAGTTTCCAAGTTTACAAAGCCTTCCTGGTATCCCCATCCTGTATGTGGAGGTTGTATGACTACCATAATAAAATTTTGTTCAGCTCCCCCAAATTAATATTGAGAATCCACATTCTGCCTGGAATAACTCAAAGGGAATACATATATCACAGTGCTTCTTCCTTTGGAAAGTTAGAGAAAACACTATTTGTATCAATGTCTTAAGACATTTCAATGGCCATTAACAGCTTTGGGCTGAAAAGAAACAGGAAACAATTCCAAGAATTATTTTCAAGGAGATTGTGCTGAAGCTGTGGCTTTCTTATTGTCTTGGTTGTTTGCACTCCTCCACATGCATCCACGTAATAGAAATTCAATCACTTACCCTTATCTATGAGATATCCTTTAATTTGATATGAAAGTGTGAAAATGTTTTGAGAAATACATCTCCGCAGAACTTACTGCAGATGCCCTACAAGCCTCTTACAAAGAAATCATTTATCAAATATGTGAGAATATGTCAGGAGTGAGGATTTCTGAACCTTGTCCTAGATTGCATTTTATATATGGGGTAATGAATCAAGTAATAAATCAAGAAAGACTGCTGTGCCCTGATTATTCTCAATTCCTCATATACCACTTTTAATGGCCTACCTGCCAACCAATGAGGGCAAGCAAGGGGAAGGAATAGCACAGATGAAAACAGGACTGGATAGAATCCGCTTTTCTCTTTGTAGTGATTCTACCTAGTGCTGTTTACCCTTTTTTGATTGTATTTGCACTGTGATGCCTAAAAGCTGGGTGGAAAACAGAACTCTTCCTTCCCTAAAAACACCTGTGTGATCTCTAGGAATGGGTTTCTTCATACGTAGCGTAATAACTGAAGGTATTCCACAAAATAGTACAGATTTTACAACATATTGGTTCTTGTCCATGCTAAAGCATTGAAATACGTCTAATAAACAGGTATTATTATATCTCTTAGTCCCCCAAAGTAGTCAACTGCAGCCTTACTAACATCATTTATAGTCCTAAAGGTCTCAGTCATCACAGAAAACAGCACTGATTTAACTGTCTATTCTAGCTAAGGTAACTTTTTAGTAGATGAACTGAAGCCAAGTGAGAACAACTACATCAAAGTGTTATGCCTCTTTACCAATTTATCCACTTTTTTGATTATGTGAATTTGCCATATGTACAAACACAAAATGTCATGGAAATTCATAAACTTTCATAGTCTACACCAGATAGTTCTTGGCAGGTAGTACACAACAGGGTCCAAGAGCCTTTTCTAAAACTTTAATAAAGTAAATCTTCCATCTGTAGCCTGTGGAATCTATCTAGATTTGTTTTCTTTCAGGCATTAGAATGTCTTTGGGAAGGAGTGTAAATGACGAAAAGACATCTCTCTCTCCCAACAGTGGAGGGCTATATGACTTGTAATCACAAGTGCTCTGACAATGTCTGTTATTGCATTGCTGGAAAATCCCCCTTGCCCATCCTGAAGCTTTTATTTTCTCCTTATCCCTCATTCGCATTCTCTCTTTCATCCAAACAACAACACAAGTTCAGCATTTTGACAGGTTGTCATCAGTATCATTCCTATCCTGAGGGCTAGATCCATGATGCACAATTGTTCTCCATGGCCTCTTTCATGTTTCCTGTAGAGCATAAAGGAGGATGCAGAAATATTTCAATGTTTTAACACGCACACTACTGTAGAAAGGGGGGATAAAACATTTCAGCATTCAAAAGAGTGGGTACCAGATTAATATGACGAACCTCGAAGAAGCTGGATAGATAGCCAGGAAGAGATGACATAAAGTGCAGGAGAATGAGTTTTAAATTGGTGCTGAAACAAGCCATGTTAGCACTGATGTCATGAAGTCATAGAGTGTTTACATACCACAGCAAGTGTTTGTTTTCTCCTTAGGGACAGTTTGTGTTTGCTATAGCTGACAAGAAGAAAGGTGAGGAAGAGAGAGCTAGTGTGTTTCAAAGAATCATAAGAGAAGAAAAAAACCCGAGTCTTTTAGATTTCCCTAGTGTTTGGAGAATATTTTGCTCTCCAATTTAAACAGATTGTAAGTGGTGGAGGGTGGGAGTACTTCAAACAGAGGGATATAGGAAAACAAAATGGGAATTGTTGGCTAAATTCTGAGTGCTGAACTGACTAGGATTCTGTATGACAGAGGGCTCTAGGAAGTCAGACACTGGCAAATCACAAAGCCATTGGCTAGTGATTTCAAGCCACCTGTACTTTAGTCATCCTATCAACATAACATGCCTCAGACTGTATTTATCCTAAAGCTAAAAGGAGCAGATTATCTGCAACTTCAGCACATACACATATACTCACTGCAGTGCAGTTTGACTCAAAATTATCCCAACATTTTCGGGTTTTTTTGGTTACCCCTGTGCTCATGGAGGATTTATTAGAAATTAGATAGCAATGACTGAACAGTCCCACTGATGACAAACATGGTACAGTTCATTTCCCTTTGTTGTCTGGGTTGGCTCCAATGACATAATAAATGATAAATTCAAAAAGAATTGTTTCACTACAGTGACTAGATATACTCACTGAGTATACATGGAGGCTTGTATAAGAAATAATTTTAACATAGAGCTACATTTTAAAAATAAATACTTATAAATACTTATTCTACCTACTAAGTCTTTATTTACTATATATTACAAGATTTAGAGAGCTCAGAATTGAGATGTAAAATAAAATCAGTATTTCAGGGTAAGACTGTGTCTCTCTGCTTACTGTACAGTAGCCAGAACAGTGTAATTTCCTATTGAAGTACAACAAGAAATTAAAGTACGGTTCATCTCAGAAATTCATGTTGCAGACAAGTGATACTGTTAATTCCATTTTGTTTAACCAATGTAGAGATTTCTTTTTCTAATACAGATCTGTAACAAATACTCTAAAAGAGACAGATAAATGTTGAATTTTTATGTCTACAGACATGCCCAGAAGAGGTTAGCTATCTTAAGGTGACATCTGCTTGGGCAGGCAATTTCTTGTTCCGTTCTTGCACTAATGGACGCTTAACAACCCAGCTCGGCAGAGACTGTGGAATTTGTTAGACCAGGGAAGCTGTAGCAAATAGCAGAATTTTAAAGAATCTGAGTGTTTGCATATTTGTTTTTCTCATGTAATAGTCTCAGCATTCATTTAGATTTACAACATTGGGGAATGTTTTTAAGTACTTTATCTGTGTATCAATTATTCTCTGAAGAGGGCTTCACTGTATATCTACAATATTGCACTTGTGCAGTAAAAACAAGCATCTGAAGAACCCTCATGAAAATACATAAAAGCCAATTATTGTGATTTGTGTTTACATGGCAGCTGTCTTCTAATGATATTCTTTCCATGCCATTAAAAAAAGAGGATAGTGCTGTCAATTTCTGGACTCAGAGATAAAGTTCATGAAAACATTTAAGTTTTCTATTTCAGGTATATTATTTTTCTATTTCAGGTTTTGTCTTGTTGAGAGATTTTTCTGAAAACAGATGAATTTAAACATATGCAGGAGTGCCTTCATGAATTAAAATTTGATTTAATAAAAACAAGTAAATGCACAATGAGACTGAATTCAATCACCATTTGTAGCCATGGGTTCCTTCCTGACTCAAAGTAACCCCTCAGCTTTGATGATGAATGTCCAATGTATTTCAGGGCAGTCAGTAGGACAGACCTGACTTCCAGAAGAATTCTTCCAGACTACTAATACTTCTACTTGACCTTGAGCAGGAAACAGAGGATAAAAGGTAAGCCTTTATTACCAGCAGTAAGCGAATCCCACCTTTTATGGAGTTCCTCTAGTCAACCTGCCCACACCTAGGCACAGAGATCTAGAAGTTGCCTACAGCCCCACACAGACACAAATGTCTCTAGAAAGTACAAATGTCTCTGCTCTGCTGAGGCAACACAGCACAGGCATCTGCCTACACATACTGAAAAAGTTGAATTTACTCCTGTAGGAAGTGGGGAATGGGGTGAATATGCCACTATAACACACCCAAACTGCAGCTGCTCTAATAGCTCAGTGAATGTTCCTGTTTCTTAAAAGGGTGTCATGCATATCAAACCTTTCTCAGTCTTAATTACAAAACAAAAAATAATATGATCCTCTTACTGTATGTCTTTATTTACCCTCTCATCTGCTATGGCATTTTAATAACCAAGTTTTAGTTAGAAACAGATGCCTCAGCTTTACCACCCTTTTGTAATGGCTTAATACTCCAGGTAAGATCAAAGACAGGGGAGAAAGATGCTACACTGAGCACAACTTTTGAGCAAATGGGTTTGAATATTCATTAAACAACATTTAATTTAAACACCCAAACCTAAAAGCAGCAACATATGGGCCTGTTTCATTTTACATAAACTGAATAGGAGGTTGTGCCATTAGTTTCTGCAGACATAATGTTCATTACAAATGAAGTATGTTTTCCTTTAGGGAATGCACCACCATTTCTGTAGTGTTGTCATTCCCCCAAAAGGTTCAGTATACTTGCCATATGAAGTACTATTCCTGGCAATGTGCTTCAAAATGTAAACAAAATTCCCATAGATTTTCATCGATAAGGGGAACCTGGGGCAAATTAAATTCCTTAATGAGAAACAAACAATGAAAAGAGTCCTCCATTTTTAGCATTTTTCCATATTTAAGAGACTATCTCAATTACCTAGCTTGGTACATGGGTTTTCCCCTTACTCTTTGTGATGGAACACTTTTGCATAACTGTGTGATACGTAGTTCTACAGTCCTCTGCTGGCTAGAGGATTACCTTGCACAACCTCTTTCAGAATCTACAATGGTTTTTTGTATGTCTTTACTGAATTAAATTAAAAATCGCTAGATAAAAATATTTTGATTACTCAGCAAGCCTCATGAAAAGTATTTTACACATGCTCCTACACTTCACCTCCCAGAAGAGATATTTAAATGGCAAAAAAAGGGGGAAAAAAAATAAAAGGAGGATGGGAGTGATAAGTACTCAGAGCCAAAAAGCAAAAGAAGCTTCACTACATTTGGGACTGGAGGATTTATTCTCTCTGTAGTGTTGCTATATTATTGACAAGTACCTATTCAAGAGTGGACCTCCAAAGTACCTTGTGCAGTGTTTACTTGGTAGGTGTCTGCTGTACTATTCTATTTCTATTTACTAATTCTAATAAAATTGAGGCAGTGAAAAGTTTGTTCTGTTCCTTTTTGGTGTTTTGTTTGTTGTTGTTTTAAATTGAAAAACCCTTCAGAAATTATTTTGGATCTTTGCCAAAGAAAGACAGTTAATGTAGAACTGAAGAAGTGTAGCACTTTGATACACCTGGGAAGTCTATCTCCTTTCATCCACATAACAGCAATAAAAAAATGCTTTACAAAGCTCCCTCAACCCTGCAGACAGCAACCTCAGGTTTCCGCAGGGTTTTTTGGCACCTGTACCCACCAATGAAGTATTGTCAGGTACCCAAAGAACACTCTTGAACCAAAGAAAGTACTTTAAAGCAATCATTTACCACACCAAAAAGAGATTTATTCTTTCAAAAGCACAAGTCAAAGTCACAAAAGACAACTAACAGACATTTATACTTGTGTAGATGTTCCTATTTAATAAAAAGGAGAAAAAAATTTGATGCATATAGCACTTATTCCATGTTTAGTGCCAGACATTTACCTCTCAGCATTTCTTTGACTCTTGACAATTCAAATTCATCATGTTTTCTGTATTTTATGTATAAGTACAGTCCTTCAGTGCTTGTTTATACAAGCATTACGGAGTTCAATGCTAGGAAAAATATATCCTCATTTTAATTAACTCCTGAAAAAACATAAACATTTAATATTCATGTGTGAATAGGAGACAGTTTCTCACAATCATAGGTCCTTACATTATTCTTTCCTTCTGTCAAGCCCTGAAGTAGGGCCTAGATAAACCTCTCTTCAATGACCAGAACTGATCAATTAAAATAAACACTTAAAACCTGAAATCTGTCAGTTCTCATTTTTTATAACACCCCCTAGGTGCCTTAAAAAAACGCAGCCAAACAAATTCACTTATCTGTCGGAGGATCTATCACACTATAAAGAGAACCATAAAACAAACTATGCAAGAACTATTGACCAAAATTTTAAAAATCACCTTTCCCTCCCCTTTAAATTTAAAAATATTAAGCTGCTTTTATTGTGATTTTTACATTGTGATTTTTACATTGAGAAAGAAAAGTGTCAGTCCCAATTGTCTAGTTACACTGTGCAAAAGATATGGATCTGAGGTCATTTGTCACAGAAAAGTTTTATTATCAGTGATTGAAACCTGTTATCAAATCAACACAAATGATGCCTGGCTTACCAAACAGGCTAGCAAGAATTGACAGAAAATGATAGCAGGGTAGCATCTCCAGTACAATCAAATCAGATCGTCACGAAAGGCAGTGAAGCATGCTTCTCCTAATGGGGGTCAGTTTACAGTCTGGCCAGCTTCATTAAATAACAAGCTGCATTTTAACCCGACGAACACGAGTACAAACTGTTATCATCTACCTCAGTGAAGCATTGCACTCACATCATTTTTGTCCGTTGTGTAATAGCTACTAGGTTAAGGGAAGACACAGCTGCTCTGACTCTCCTTCTGCCTCAGCACACTACCTGAGCTTTTTTAAGATCTCTGTGTATGAACAGCAGTGACTCAAAAAGAAGATGGAACTTTATTAGAAGTACTGGTTGCCAAATGGCCAGCTCTTGGAAAATAGTTACCTTCTAGCACACGATGTGTCTTTTAGCCACTTTTGCAGCTGTTCCATTAGCCGCAGCCTTTACAGAGAGCAAAGACTAAAATAATGAGGAAACTTACTGAATTAGAGATGAGAATAAAATTCCACAGGGAATATTTTTAAGACATAACTAGAGTTAAAGAATGTTAGCAAAAACCCTACGTTTCCATTTAATCTCTTTAAAAGTTAAGGTGTCCAGGGGCCTTAATGTTCTTCGATGTGCCTGCTCCTGACATTGATTTGTCAAAGGTTATTCAAATCTTTTCATTTTACATCTTAGAGGCATTGTAACAACTGCGTTCATAGAAATAACTTAGTCTTATTGCTATAGTATTGGAACATGAGGAACAAAATAAAGGTTTGCCACGTATATTGGAGAATGCACCTGTTCAGATGAAACTTTACCAGCATTCATAGCAAACAGAAAAAAAAAACAAACACCTAGTCTGAACTAACTGGTCTCTAAGCACTATCAAAACAACCACCCAAAAAAAAGGCTCAATCAATCTTGTCTTGCTCAAATAGAAGCAACTGAGCAGGGAGCATTCACAACTGGAATTTCAAACCTACTGCATGAATCTAGTATCAACAGCTGCTACAGCACAAAGTTGTATTTCCTTTGTGTAGGAAACCAATGACATTAAAACCTCATTTTTTACAGCAACTGAGGAGAATAACATGAACAATTTCTTCTGTTGCAAACCATTTTGATAGTGACCTAAATACTTTTAAGTCTTAAATGACACATTTTCTATCACTAGAAAGAATCCACATCGCCCTTTTTGACTATCAGTACTGTAGTCTTCTTTAGGCATACTATGCCTCATTTAGTTCAAGCTACTGATGACATTAGCTTCATTTCTTCCCCTCTGTATTTGTTCTCAAACCTGTTACAAGTCGGTCCCTAGACAAAACCACCTCATTTTGCACAGGTTTCAAATTTTACCACTTTCATCTTTATCACAGTTATCTTTTTTTATGGAGCGAGGGTACTAATCTCTGCTCCTCCAAACAGACTCTGCTAAATCCTTCTTTCATACGCTGTAGCTTGTCTTTCGCCTTCAGGACTGCAATCTCCTTCAGACAGGAGCCACCATTATCTGGCTGAGCTGTATCTATGTCACTGAACATTGGAATGGGACCTCAGCAAGAGGTTGGACCACTTGATAGTTTCATGTAAGCCCTGAGGCTTCTGCACAGCTTTCCAAGTGTTTCCCACGAAGATTTAATTTACTCTTCATTTACTCTGACTGGCTATACAATTTTAAGTCCTTCCTACAGAAAACCCCAAAGATTTTCTTTGCATGTAACTCTAACCAGTCCTAGCCATTATAAATGGTAGTTAATTAAAGTCTTTCCATGTATATCAATTTGAGATTTCTCACCACCAGATTAATTTAGAAGCTGGTCTTTGAAATGCCTTCATAATATAACCTGGACTCCCAAACAGATAAAATACTCAAGATATTGAAATACAAGGGCCAGGCCAAAGTCTGAAAATAGGCAACAGCAACAAAACTACTACCTATAGATGATGGGATGTGCCAAGATCAGCAGGAAATAAAAGAGTTCCTTCAGCACACAGTAGGGAAAGAAGTGCAGATTCCAGTTCAACTTAATTGTTTTACCTCCCACAGGAAAAGGGGATTAACCTAGAGTCTGCACAGCACGACTTGTGCATTAAACCTCTGAATTACAGAACACCTGCTACTCATTGCTTAAGACTGGAGTGCATATAGGCAAAACATTGGCAGAAGAAAAACTTTGATGAAGAGCTGCTCAGGGCTCCCAACTGCTGGAGCACCAAGATTTCAGATGACAGCTATTCAGTTGATTGCTCTTTTCCAGGTACAAGGATAGGAGGAAAGGATAGCCACATGAACACACAATCTTGCAGAATAGTGGCAACAGGCTGATCTGATTTGATCTCTGGATCTGTGTCATTTTGACCCCTTCCCCAATTTTGTGCTTAATGCTTCATATCGCAAGACCAGAGTACAGCTTATGGCTATGTGTTTGCAACCCAATTATGCAATAAGAGTTAGTTGTTTTATGGATTCACTACAGGTTTTTTGGCATCAGTCTTCAGTCAAAATGGGGCATCAAATACCAAATTATGGGACCAAGCAATATCTATTTCAATCTGCCTTGGAAACTTACTGTACCACATAAACAAATCTGTAATAAATAGAATGTAAGACATTACAAAACTGATGAAGGGAACCCTTAATACTCCAACTCCAGAACTGATTTCTGCTTCTAGAGGTAGATCCCTCTGGAACAGTACCATTTACTATGTAAACTCAGAACATCAAGCCAATGCAAGACACATACCTCTATGCCAGCACTTATTTATAGATCCTTTGTTGATTGCACAAAACTAATATAAAGAGGCTTCTGAAAAGAGCAACTAGAATTTGTGCCCACACTCTACAGCATTAAGTAGTAAACATTTGGAAAACACTAACTGTATGGACTTCATTGAAAGTGATGGTTTCCATTGAAACTGAAATGAGTGAAGAAAGAACATGACTTAAAGACTCAGCTTCTAAACATAATTATTATTAATGTATATTTTCAAAGGAGTTAACATCTTTGGCAGGTGATAATTTGACCTCCTTTCAGCCTACTCTATGAATAACTGCTATGTAAGCCTTCCTTGTATTTGTATTGCTGTGTTCACACCACCCCCTAGTGATTGTTCAATTACATTAAGGAGCATGACTCTCCTTTTTTATATGCAAAAGGTTTACTGCAGGTACTGCCCTTGAAACAGGTTTAGATTCTAAGGCTTAGGTTCATAACATTTACTCCACATCCCATACAACATTTGCAGTCATCTGAAGTTTACTCACTCACTCAAATCATATCTAGAGACTCAAGAGTTCAGTGCACATATTGTATCGAAGTACACAAATCTCACTTTTAATACCTCCCTAGCAATTCTTCAGTTAAGGAAGCTTTCCAGTCTGACCATTCATGAGACTCTCTGGCAGTCACACTCCCAATGCCAGACTTTCACTGCAGGGTCGGGGCCCCTTCACAGCAGGCAGCTCCAGTGAGCCGACAGGTCTCCCTACACAGCCACTCAGCCCGACCAGGTTTCCCATAGCAGTCTCAGAGGTCTCATTCCATAATACCATTTATTCGTCGCACAGTAACACACAAAGAGATTGAACTGGTGCCACTGAGAAGTGACTCCAAACCAGAGAACCCCTGGCTAAAAAGCCCTTGACAGTCTAAGCCCGTGATCCTCCCGGCAGACGCCGCCAGTTCACGGCCTCTTCTCTCAGGTTCCCAGAGCTCATCATGCAGCTCCCACTGCAGCTGCACACCGAGCTACCTGCACACCGAGCTACCTGCACTGAATGTATTCCTCCACACTTCAGAACATACGTTCAGAGAATACCTTTAAGAACATCGAATGGGTACTTAACTTTGAAGCTCTGTCTGCCAAGAGCCTTTTAACTTCCACAGGACCTCAGAATAAAATTATCTTAAAATCGATTACCATGTTTCACCACCCCCTTAATCTAACATCACTAGTTCACCTGTTTTTAAGAAACTGGAGTGCTTTCACTAGAGCAAGTGCCTATTACTCCGTTACTAACATCAATAAACACAGAAAAAACTATAGCATGAGGTACAGAGAATTTATGGTACAGCTAATAGTGTGATGCTGCTGAATACACAAAACAGCAACCAGTTCAAGACTCTAACTGAATGTACTAGAAGAGGCATTAAGTGCTAAATTTTTACTTAGATCTTTTATAATATCCCCTTTCAACCACTTTAATAACTCTATGGTAGTGCCGGTTTTCTCCCCGGAACACTAAAAATGCCTTTCCTGTGTTACAATGTGCTGCCTCAATACAAAGGTAGTACAATTCAAAAATACTGTACTCAGAGCCTTATTCAGCACAGCTGCTAGAGCTGCAGTCTGTTTCAGTCCTATTTAGAGTACAAAAATTTTATTTTGCTTGCTTCTCAAAACACCAGCACCAGAATGCCCACACTTCTATCTTAAATGGCTCCTTTAACACTACCAGATGAAAAATTAGGGGTGTACTACACAGCTTGCAGAGCAGAGACAGAACTCGGGGCCTGGGAATAAAAGACAAATCATTCCCAACTCCTTCCCTAACACCAAACTGTGGAATTAGGCAGTATGTTTACATGTTTTGTTCTCCTTTATGCTGGATTCTACAGGTCTATATCAAACAGGCAGCCAAATAAGAACACCTTAAAAGGACTTTCCAAACCACAATTTGAACACCAGATGACAAAAGCACATCTACCTCCGTGAACTAACATTGCCTGCTTGGAATTAGTTCATACTACTACCTGTAGAAAGCTACGATTCACTTCAAATTTGATACTCAAAACAAGAGTTGTTTAATTATGAAAAGATTTTAATACAGTGCGAACAGTGCACCTATGCTGAATTTCTCAAACTTTACAAAATGGTTGCTTTAAAATCAAAACTAAAGGGCAAACCAGCATTTTATTGACACAGTTTATTTAAGGTCAAGTCAGATGAGAAGGTTCTGCTTTCCAGAATAATTCCTCCTATACTTCTTCATAGAAGCATGCAGCCTGTAAAGGAAAAAAATAAGATTACTGCCACAAAATTAAAACAATTTTTACACTCACACATTTATAAAGTCTGAAAAACTGGTTCCCGAACCAGTCAGATGAACTGCTTTTCTTTCAGGAGTGTAAGTTTCAAAATTTCACAGCACTGTCATGGGAATAAATCAGAGATTACAGTATTTCTGAAGCTACAAGTGCTTTGACAGCTTTCTGTTGAAGACACTATACTTGCTATACCAGCTCCCATACAGAACATTTGTAATAACAGTTTTTTTCTGGAACTCTTATTGGAAACAGCACCTGGGTTTCTGCAGCAAAAATACAGCAACTTATCTGCAAGAATATCACGTTTGTTTATAAGGAATTTACTTGAAATAAATGGCAGTAAGAAAACAACAGAAATCTGTTCCAAAAATAGCTATACTAGTTCAAGCTATTTAAGAAAATAGAAAACAAGGTCTATTACACTCTCTTTACCTACAAATGGAAAACGTAAGCTTTGTTTACAGTTGGACTAAACAATCAGCAGCTTTAGGAACAGTAAATGTGAACTGCCAGATTTATTATTTCAGTCTTTACACTAACCACGTATTTCATGTAAGTCAAAGTCACATAAACTATCAACTCAGTAGTAAGCACCAAAGTGATTTCTAAATATTCTTTCCTAGTCTTAACTCTTGCACTGGGTTCTACGTCTGCACAAGTATCACAGTCTTTGCATAAAACAATGTTAGACTTATGTCACCATGACTGGACTGCTGAATGTCTATCCTTTCAAAGCATTCTTAAGTCATACCTGTTATCCATGTGCCATCTGAATAATGTTCATTTACTGAAAAAGAGAAAGCAATAATTAATAGTAAGAATAATTTAACCTAAGTTTTACTATTGTAGAAGATGGAACTTTGAGGATTTTTATTGACACAATATGCTTTTTTCAATAACCACATTGAAATGTAATAGGAAAGCTTCAAAATTTTGACTACTCTAGAGACTCAAGACTTAAATTTCACACATTCTCTCATACTCAAAACAGGACCTAACAATAGCTGTTCAGAGCTTAACTAATATTCAGAACGCAATGGCATGTTCAATTATACCTCCAGGCTAGAAGTGCCTATCCAGCCACACTTCTGTTTGATAGTTATTTTAGAAAAGCCTCACATGTCAATGACTGTCACAGCTACCTACAGCTATGACATTAAAAGGGAGGGTGGGACTTCTGCTTGCATTTCGGTGTCTCACAGTATATGGGTGGCTGCTCGAAAACAAAGACTAGGTGAGAGACATCCACATATATTTGGTGCCAATTTTTAGCAGCTCAGCAAAGTCTAGAGCTACAGAATATACTAAATAACACAAAATACTTTAAACCACAGTGAAAACAAAATGGGAATTCCAAAGGAGTGAGAAGTGAAAGGAAGCACCAAGGAAAACTTAAAAATGAGACATCAGCAAAGTTACATCTAACTTAAAGTTCAAGAAAAATTATTCAAGTACAATTCATCACTGCAGTAGTTTTCATGACTACATGGTACATAACTTTGGTCAAGTCTTCAGAGAATAATACACACTCGCCTAAAGATTTCTCAGAATCAAGTGCCTACACATTTCTGAGATAAATACTTCTCACAGATTACAAAGGTAGACTCAAAATCATATTCCAGGACTCCTATAAAATACTGCTTTACATAGCTGTGATAAAGGATGATGAACCATGCCACATCATTATCCTTAAAGATGCATTTTTCAAGATAAATCTTAAAAGACATCAGTGTTTTTCACAGACATTTTTCTGCAATGCAGCACAAAACTCTTCTCAAGCAAGTTTTCCACAAAGCATGCAAAATAATTTATCTTAAGCGAGGAAGCTGGTAAACAAGTAACAGCTAAGTGAAAGGTCATTTTAAAAGATACAAAAAAACCTCTAATCAAAAAACACAGTTCACCTACACTAAGACTCTGTGCTGATTTGAGAAACTAGATACAGAAGTCACGTCCCTGAATTTCCGAGGCGTTGATATGCTTTAAGATTTCCATGAACTGCACAGCTTTAGTAATTCAATGACAGTCATCTAACCATTTTGCATTAACACCCAAAAAGAGGCACCTTCAGATGCAAAAGTCTTGAAGGGAAGAAGTTAATCCATGCTACTGGGACCAGCGCAACTCTAAATTACTCCCTTGCCATTGGCAAAAGGGTGTATGTTAAGTGTTACTACTATACCAAATGCTAATTTTATGCAGTAAACAATTGTAGGACTTCACAATTAAAACAGCATTAAAGCAGAAAGGAGGAAGGGTCCTGTATTGGGTCAGGCCACCATCTCAAATGCACTAAGGTGTGATATGGCTTAGCTTTTATCTACATAAATACTTAGACGCAACAGTCAAGTTACACAGGCAATTGCACTGTACTACTTTGAATCAGATCCTGGGGCATTCCAAACCAGTGTTTCAAATTGAGAGTATTGAGTTTCTTGGATTTCTTCTCACTGGGAGTTCCTTATTTTAAAGCTGATTTACTGCTTTCAAAAGTGTTGCTTGCTACTAGCCAAATATTATTTCTAATTCGTATGGAATACAGTTCATTATGCAATTATTTAACCCTCACAGGACAGATCTAAGTTTAAATCAAACATGCACGCAAAGCAGTACAGTGCTTTAATTAAAAGGATGGCCACATTTCAGTGATGTATAATTCAGTCACCACATCCATGCTCATTTCCAGTACCTGTAGATACTTCATTTCTGATGGAGAATTCCAAGAAAGTGGAAAGAAAGCAAAAGTGAAGATTACTAAAGTTCAAGATGTCAAGGCATTTTTGCAGCTACAGAACTAAGCATCAAAGCCCATTACCATTTCTCCCCTTGATAAAACACCTGAAGAAAACTCACCTGGCTGCACAGCTTATTCTGATTTGTCAAAGGACAAAACACTGCAACAAAGATGATTACCTTCCCACCCAGGATATTCCTCCGTTTGGGTTTTGTTTCATGACAGAGGAACTTTGCCTCCCTCCTAGCTGATTGTATCAGTTTCCAGCCTCAGCCCAGGAAGTTCCCACCAGAGAAAGACACTACAACCATGGGAATCAGTCACTTAAACCCACGATAATACAGGCATTCTACCTTATTTCTATTTACACTCTGTCCTCATTGCCTACAGTACCGCACATCCTTACCAAACTCACCTTGCTAAGTAACACCACAACCAACAGTAACTTGGTGGAGTAAGCATTAGGTATTCAGGCAGTCTGAGTAACATGTGTTAAGATTACCTAATGTGTGTATTGCAAGACTGAGTTATGTGATTAGAGCAACACTGTTAGGTTTATGAAAGCTTAACTTTAGTTCACGTGACGTACGGAACCGTAATTTAAAAAGCATTCTTTCATGTTACATCAGCTAAGCTTGCAGCAGTGAGGAGCAAAACTAAGCTACTGAGCTGATGAAAAGCTATACAACACACAGATTACCTTCTGTTATCCAGTAGAACAGGTGAAAAAATGAAAGAAAAACAACATTACTCTTTTGAAAAATCTAATCAATATTTCAAAGGCACATGCTCACTCTAGCTTAAATATAGTCTCATCCTACCTTCTTGCCAGCACCAACATTTGCCTTGGCTGTGCCTCTGACTTTCTTCATTCTGTTCTTACGCTCCTTTCGCTGCTTCCTGGAAGTCTTCTTCTTTTCATACAACCCATGCTATTAAAAAACAGTTGAAGCCGCATTTAACATTGTTTCACTGTTACTAACACTGTTACTGAATTTAATTTTTTTTATTTCTGAACTCTTCAAATACAGTTTACATTTGAACTATAAACTCAGTAGCAATTTCATTAACTAATGAATGATTCAACACAGACCATAAGCACTTGAGTAGCATATGGATTAGACCCACCTCTTACGCTGCTTCTAGACCTTTAAAAGTGATTTGTTATCTATTACTGCTAAACATCTCTGGTAACACAGGTTTTGTCTCCCCAATTCCCGTTATATACAGTAAAAAAACCTTAGCCCATTTTCCAAATGCAAAAGGTAACCTGTGCTATTTTAAAATGTGTCATGTAACTGAATACAATAGTACTTTTACAAAACTTGGGTATATACACACATAAATCATGAGTAATTAAACACTTCCAAACTATCCTAACTGCTTCTAAGATACCAGAAAATAACATACCCTGGCAAGCCTGTGCTTTGGTTCATTTTTCTTTGCATAGTCCAGGGAATCGTAGATCATGCCAAAACCAGTTGTCTTGCCACCACCAAAGTGAGTTCTGAAGCCAAAGACGAAAATTACATCAGGGGTTGTCTTGTACATTTTTGCCAGCTTTTCCCTGATTTCTGTTTTGGGGACTGTGGCCTTCCCAGGATGAAGAACATCAATCACCTAAGAAAGAATTTTTATGTGTTGTATAAGAGGTCAACATTCAGTACATCCTGCCAGATGCTACAGTCCCACCATCAGCTTGACAGTTAAACTAGCCCACCTTAGCAGCACAAAGGATTATTCATTTGATAAAAAAGAATTCAAAAGTTTCCTGCTTCAGAGTCATTCAGACTGGAAAATAGTTTTAACATCATTCAATTCAACAGTAAATCCAACATTGTCAAGTCTCTCAATGGCACTAAACCATGTCCTCAAGGGCCACATCTACATGTCTTTTTAATATCTCCAGAGATGATGACTTAACCACTTCCCTGGGCAGCCTGTTCCAATGCCTAATAATTCTTTTGATATGGAAATTTTCCCCAATAGTCAATCTAAACCTCCTCCGGTGCCACTTCAAATGACAGAACAGTTTGCTACTTTTCCATCAAGATTTACCTTCGGCAAACATAAATATATCTAAAGCTGTAAGCTTTTACAATAAGAACTCTGGAGATTTTAAGGGCCCCATGCTTAAGAGTGGCTAAAAACCACTTGCAGCCCTGAACTCACAAAAAATAATTAAAGGCAAATTTCTTGTATTTTTACCATTTGCTTGCGCTGCAGCAGCCTGTTTGTCATGAACTTCCTGGTTCTGATAGTCACTGTGTCATTCTGCAAGAGAAAACAAAACAAAACAGTAGCTACCCATGCAACAGAAACTTATTACATAAATAATGTACACTACATGAACAGTCAGGAGCCTCACACACCATCCGTGAGCTCACAACCTAAGCGGACTTGGTCCTGAGCTACAAAAAATCCCTTTAAAAATGACAGTGGAAAACTGAAAAACTCACCTCCAGTTTCCAACCACCACAGCAACACACAATTCTCAAAACTTAAGCAGCTTTTAATGAAACACAGATTACATGCCCAAGCACTGTAACAATAAAACAGAAGTTTGCTTAAGAAGTTCAAATGTCACCACCTCTGTGATCCCACCCTTAAGGGGAAGGGAGCACCCAAGATTCCTCAATGCTCCTGGCTGAAAGGAACCATAAAGGTCAGAGGGTCCACAAAAATTTGCAAAGTGATCTGATCTCGAGTGTAAAGACAAAAGAGTGAGTTTTGGATAAGGAGATAAGCTGAAAGAGAAGAGACAAAAAAATGGGAGAAAGGGATCACCAAGCCAGGCTCCAGCATCAATCCCAGCTTCCAGGGGTTACTTTTTGTAGATAAGTTTCTCCCTTTCTATAGCAATATTAGTTATCATGCCCAGTCCATTCTTCTGGACCTTTATAGACAAGAGAGCTTTGGGGAGCTTTGGTGGTCTTGATCTACCCCAACAGTCCATGCCCATTTCTTGGCCTCATTCCTTCACTTGCACTGTACTGTACTGTGCTCATCTCCAGGAGCCACAACAAGGATGTCTATTCTGGAAAAGTGCTGCCTTACCTCCACATGGCCCCTTCCTGCAGCCACAACAATTTTTAGCTGTTACTACCAACATTCAGTTGGCTTTACAGCCACCGAGCTATTGGACACACACGAGAGCCCCTCAGCTTTTAGGCTTCCACAACTTTTTTAATGACCAGAATGGGTCAGGTAGAAAGAGACCAGAATGGGTCATCTACTCCAACTTTCCTGCTCAGGCAGAGTCAGCCCAGAGCACATGGCATATACATCGAGTGAGGGAGAGTCCAAAACCCCTCAGGGCAACTTGTTCCAGTGCACGGTTACTCACACAGTGAAGTTCTTCCTCATCTTCAGGTAGAACTTCTGTCTGTCAGTTTCTGCCCAGTGCCTCTTGTCCTGTTGCTTGGCACCACTATACAGAACCTNGCGCCGGGCCGCGCAGGCGGTGCTGGGAGGGCTGGCTGTCGTGCGCCTCACGGCCTGTCCTGTGAGGGCGCGGTTCGGCTCCTCTGCTCCGCAGCCGGGGCTGCCGTGGGGCCGCCGCGCACCGAGCCCCCCTCCGAGGCAGAGCCGCGCACGGAGCGTGGCGGCGCAGCCCCTGCTGGGGAACTGTTGAAGGCTGGGGGAGCCGNTCTTCAGATATCTACAAACACTGATAAGCTATCCCCTCAGTTATCTCTTCTCGAGGCTGCGCAAACCCCGCTCCCTCAGCCTGTCCTCATGAGGAAGATACTCCTGTCCCTTAATCGTATTTCTTGCCCTCCACTGGGCCTATTCCAAGAGCTACATGTCCCTCTCGTACTGAAGAGCCCAGACCTGGACACAGCACTCCGGATAGCGCCTCTCTAGTGCTGCGCAGAGGAGCAGGATCACTGCCCCAGACCTCCTGGCAAAGCTCTTTATAGCGCACCATGCGAGTTTCTTTTGAAAGCCCCGCATGGCGCTGCTCCCGTGACACCTTCGGACGCGGGCAGCCATGAGACACAGCCCTACCTACGGCAGCCCACCGGCAGTCCCCGAGCCACAACAC
>VWZF01005181.1:0-33125 GCA_013396755.1 Sclerurus mexicanus | reverse complement strand
GCTGGCACAGGTTGCCCAGAGGCTGCGCAGGGTCCCCGGAGGTGCCGCGGCCCGGCGCTCCGCTGCGCCCCGCGCTTCCGGCACGGCCGTCTCTGAGCGGGGCGGGGCCGGCAGGGGGCGCTGCGGGCGGAGGCCCCGGCACGGTCCGTGCAGCTCCGGCGGGTCCCGCCGGGTCCCGGCGCCGCCGCCGCGATGGTGAAGGAGCAGTTCAGGGAGACCGATGTGGCCAAGAAAATGTGAGCGGGGCCCGTACGCTGCCCGGGGGGCAGGCGGGGAGCGACAGAGCTCCCGGGGAGCTGGGGACGGGCATGCGGAACCGCCGTGCCTGGAGCCGCGAGAGGGTTGGCGCGGAGGGATGGCGGGGGCGCTGATGGCGCGGCTGCTCCGCGGGGAGAAGCGCCGGCACAGGTTCGGCTGTGCCTGTGCCCAGCTGCGGGAGCGCTCAGGAATATAAACCACCAGCTCACCGCAGTGCACCTTTACTCTTTAGAGTTATTTAAAAACAGTCTGCTTCAGTAATACTGTGAATCAATTTAGCCATGTTTGCATCATTTTCGAGTACTTTCGGGTCCAGAGAAAAGCAAAAGCTGGCGAAGGGTCGGGAGCACAAGCCCTGTGAGAAGGGTTTGGGGGAGCTGGGGTTGCTTAGCCTGGAGAAAAGGAGGCTCAGGGGAGACCTTACCGCTTTCTGCAACTACCTGGAAGGAGGGTACAGCCAGGTGCCGATCGGTCTCTTTCTAGGCAAGTGGAGAAAGGACAAGAGAACACAGTTTTAAGCTGTGCCAGAAGAGAGGTTTAGGTTGGACATCAGGATTAATTTCTTTACTGAAAGGGCAATTCGACACTGGAATGGACTGCTCAGGGAGGTGGTGGAGTCATTGACCTTGGAGGCTTTTCAAGAAAGACTGGACTCTACCATGGTCTAGTTGACATGGTTGTGTTTTGTCATAAGTGGGGTTTAGAAAAGCTCTCAGAGGTCTTNGCTGGCACAGGTTGCCCAGAGGCTGCGCAGGGTCCCCGGAGGTGCCGCGGCCCGGCGCTCCGCTGCGCCCCGCGCTTCCGGCACGGCCGTCTCTGAGCGGGGCGGGGCCGGCAGGGGGCGCTGCGGGCGGAGGCCCCGGCACGGTCCGTGCAGCTCCGGCGGGTCCCGCCGGGTCCCGGCGCCGCCGCCGCGATGGTGAAGGAGCAGTTCAGGGAGACCGATGTGGCCAAGAAAATGTGAGCGGGGCCCGTACGCTGCCCGGGGGGCAGGCGGGGAGCGACAGAGCTCCCGGGGAGCTGGGGACGGGCATGCGGAACCGCCGTGCCTGGAGCCGCGAGAGGGTTGGCGCGGAGGGATGGCGGGGGCGCTGATGGCGCGGCTGCTCCGCGGGGAGAAGCGCCGGCACAGGTTCGGCTGTGCCTGTGCCCAGCTGTGGGAGCGCTCAGGAATATAAACCACCAGCTCACCGCAGTGCACCTTTACTCTTTAGAGTTATTTAAAAACAGTCTGCTTCAGTAATACTGTGAATCAATTTAGCCATGTTTGCATCATTTTCGAGTACTTTCGGGTCCAGAGAAAAGCAAAAGCTGGCGAAGGGTCGGGAGCACAAGCCCTGTGAGAAGGGTTTGGGGGAGCTGGGGTTGCTTAGCCTGGAGAAAAGGAGGCTCAGGGGAGACCTTACCGCTTTCTGCAACTACCTGGAAGGAGGGTACAGCCAGGTGCCGATCGGTCTCTTTCTAGGCAAGTGGAGAAAGGACAAGAGAACACAGTTTTAAGCTGTGCCAGAAGAGAGGTTTAGGTTGGACATCAGGATTAATTTCTTTACTGAAAGGGCAATTCGACACCAAAATGGACTGCTCAGGGAGGTGGTGGAGTCATTGACCTTGGAGGCTTTTCAAGAAAGACTGGACTCTACCATGGTCTAGTTGACATGGTTGTGTTTTGTCATAAGTGGGGTTTAGAAAAGCTCTCAGAGGTCTTTTCCAGCCTAATTGATTCTCTGATGCTTTGATGTATGTAAGCTTGTCATTAGAAGTGTTTCTGCATACATGTATATATGCCCATACATATATGTGGAATTTTTCGTCCTAGAAGCCACATCTGTTTTGGCATGAAATCTCCAGAAGAGATGCGTCAGCAAGCTCACATTCAAGTGGTCAGCAAAAACTTGTATAGTCAGGACAACCATCACTCTCCACTGCAGTATGGAGTTCTGGACCATCGCATGGTGAGAACCATTTTGTTTTCTCAGGCTGTTTTTGTGGAACTAGTGAAGTGGTTAAAGTTGGGGTCACTGAAATGTACTGCTTATCCAAAATATGCACAAATGAGCCTGTACTTGAATTTCATAGACTACTAGCTGCAGTGGCAGCTACTTTACTTATGCTTTTGTAGGGTTCAGGAATGCATTCATTTGTGACAGGAGGTAAGTTCTTTCTGCGGTTGATGGGAGACCCATAGATATCTATGAACATCATGCCATATCAACATAAACAGAATGCCATAATATAGATTAATGGGTTTTAGATCAGTTGTAAGAACTACATGAGTCCATGTTATTGGTGTCAATAGGGGCTGTTTAAAAAAAAACCAAAAAAACCCAAAACATTTTTCTTAAGGGTTGGAATGAATATAATGCTACTGGCATGTTTCTGATGCTAGAGAACAGGACTGAGTCTGCTGTTAGGATACCTGACTAGCTTGGAAACTGTTGTACTTTGTATTTGTTCAGTTGATTACGGCTAAATTTTTTTTTCTGTGTGTGCTCACTTTCCCCCAAAGGGAACCAGTGAAAAAGACAGGCCTTGTGAAACCTGCGGAAAAAGTCTGGCTGATTGTTTAGGACATTATGGATACATTGACTTAGAACTACCATGTTTTCATGTTGGATACTTCAAAGCTGTGATAGGTATCTTACAGGTAAGCATGATTATCATTTGTTGTCAGCTTTTAGGCTAGAAAAGGTAACTTTCAGGAAAGATGATGCTTGGAAGTAATTGAGAAAGCCAAAATAAGGTTGTATTATTAATTTATATTTATGTATGCTTTCTTTTGCAAACTAATTGTTTTTAAATACCAGTGTTAGTGATGTAAATATATCCATTTTGTGTTACGCAACCTCAAACTGATAAACCATTATTCTTCTGTAGTTTGAATTCAATATATGTAGTATAACTTGCCTTTAAGGACGTCTCAGTAAATCAAAGCTGTTTGCTTTTTGTGGATTTTTAAGGCCCTGCAGATGTTAGGTAAGGACTTGCCTCATTTACTGTATCTTTCTTTTTCTTCTGTGGGTTTTAGTATGTATTGCAGTGTCTGAATTGGTCTTTCAACAAGAGAGTAAGTGCTATCTCATTCAAAAAACTGCTCTCTGTTGAAAACCTTAAGCTGTGGTTCAAGAGGTTAAATCTCTGAATGTTGGACAACTGTGTTTATATGTTTTTACATTTAAGATGATCTGCAAAACCTGTTGCCGTATCATGCTGTCTGTGGAAGAAAGAAAGCAGTTTTTGGATTACCTAAAGCGACCTGGCCTTACATATCTTCAGAAGAGAGGGCTAAAAAAGAAAGTGTCTGAAAAGTGCCGAAAAAAAAACACTTGTCCTTACTGTGGGGCCTTTAATGGTGAGTGTTAACATCAGTAGTTTGTGAAGCTGTCTGCTGTGATAGTTTTTGCCTTGACAGCTGTGATAGGATCCGAATCTTGAATATGCTTGTTTGTTGCACAGCTAATGCCTGCTCTCTCTGGCCTTCATTAAGAAGCAGGTTATTCTATTTCTAGTGGCAGCCACATGCTTGTATACATCTCATTTGTGTGGATATAGACCTTCTCCCAGTTGCTTTTATTTTTTCATGGTAGTAACCAAATAGTTGTTACTTGAGTACTAAAAAAAACCCCACCTCTTTAACATGTTTTTAGAAATACTGGGAGCTGTTGACAGGGATTAATACCTTAACATAAAAGCATTGGTGGACTTTGTGATTTTGAGTGAACATCATTTTTCATCATTGCGTTAAATTGTCTTTCTTAAGGTTATTCCTTCAGAGCATAGTATCTTCATAAGATTTCAGATTTAGTTTTCAGAATGTTACTTTTTTCCATCTACATTGATCACATATTACTGCTGTTTAAGGACTTGAAGTGTTACAGATTCATCGTAGATAGTTGATCCATCATGTAAAATTTCACACTTTTAACTCCTGAAAATTATGAGTTGTTTGTTGTAATTATCAACAGCCTGACTATTTCATTGTAAGTGCCACATACACATGTAGGGGGGCATAAACAGTAGGCATTTACAGAATTATGTGATCAGTCAGAATACTTAAGTAAAAAAAAATTGAGCATTTCATTGGACTAGTTCTGAAAGTTTCATCAATAATGTTACCTGTATGACATGAAAATCAGATTTTTCTGATAATTTGCTTCCAAAATTGCTTCAGAAGATAGTGGGATGATACATAAAGGGCACATCCTAGTCCTGGTTTTCAGTGTGCGAACTTCTACTTTAACAAAATGTCTGCTGGGAACGAGATGAAGCTGAATGAAAAACTGGGCTAAACCACCTGCTTTCAGCTTCAGGTGTTGCAACATGATGTAGCCACACCAAGCTGTCCATACAAGAAGGTATGACTTGACCATCCTCTTGGGAGTTTAGGAAGGTGGTTAATAAAGCTGATGAAGTTTTCTTTTATTCTTGTGTTTACTGAAAGTTTAACTGAATTTGGAGCTGTAGCTTACTTGTTTTAAGTTCTGGTGTTGTTCTGTTTTGTTTAGTGTTTCTGTTGTTTTGAAATAAAACACTAAGACAACCCACATTTAATTGCTTGCAGGAACTGTGAAGAAATGTGGTTTGTTGAAAATCATACATGAAAAGTACAAGACAAATAAGAAAGTTGTAGATCCCATAGTATCTACTTTTCTACAGTCCTTTGAAACTGCCATTGAATATAATAAAGAAGTAGAACCCTTACTGGGAAGAGCTCAGGTGAGTATTATAACATAAATTTTCTGCTAGTTTTTGTGCATGAAATAAAACTCTTCCAAGGTTTTCAATGTATCAGCTAAGATCTTGTGGTGCTCCAAGAATTTTGTATGTCAAAAGATGCATGAAGAATGTTTGTATCTATTGCAATAATGTTAACTTTGCTAAAATGAGAAATATAGTTTATTGCTATGTTCTAATACATCACTTTTTGGCTGTATAGAAAGGGGGTGTTCTTGGTGTGTTATGCTTCCATAAGCTAGAAGGGGAAGAAGAAACACAAGTTAGCACATACATGGTCATTTACTGTAGCTTCAATATTGTTCTAATACACAGATACCTTTTTCTTCAGAAGATCTTAATGTTGAGAAGGAGAGAGTAAACTCTATTTACTTTCTGTTTCATAAGGCTTTGCATTGTATGCAGTTTTGTTTCCTTCTGCTCTTTGCAAGCTGGAAAGATCTCAAGTACATCCTTGAATTAAAAAAATCAGTGACTGTCTGGAGTTTCTTACACTACAGCAGTAGCTGTTCTAAGAAGAGAAATTATGTTTTGAAAAATAGTCTAGAAAGTACTGTAATTCATGTGAATTTCTGCTAACAAAAAGAGTACTATGTACTCTGTTTGTTGTAGGATGTTAATAGTTTCTTTCTGTTATTAGCTGTAAAATACTCTCTGTTAACTGTTGAGACAGTAAAAGGATAAATAGTCACATATAGGGGAACAAACCTAAATTAAGAAGATAGCAAGTTAACATCTGAGATGTTAAAAGCATTCGTTCAGAATAAATAAACTAACATACCTCTGTTTGCATGAATAATTGTTTGCCTTTGAAAACCTTTCTTTTTGAACATGAGTAAATAAAGGGAGAAGGGAAGCACTGAAACTTGACATGATGGCGTCTTCTCCCCATTTTCCAATGGATTTTGTAGGAGAACTTGAATCCTTTGGTAGTATTGAACCTCTTTAAAAGAATCCCAGCAGAAGACATTCCTCTACTGCTAATGAACCCAGAAGCAGGTAAACCTTCAGATTTGATCCTCACACGACTCTTAGTGCCTCCACTGTGCATCAGACCCTCTGTCGTGAGTGACTTGAAGTCCGGTACCAATGAAGACGACTTGACGATGAAGCTGACAGAGATAATTTTCCTCAATGATGTAATTAAAAAGGTGAGTCACCCTTCAAGCTCTCAAACTGTTGCCTTTGAAAAGATTTGGCTAGGATTGAATACAGCAAATGGGTTTACTGCTTACAGCCTGGTGCTGTATTTCTATGTTGTTAGGGATTTTATAGAAAGAATAAAAGCTTGCATCAGATAGAGCTGGCTGCCTGGCTACTTGAAGTTTAGAAGATGCTGAAGATCTGCTGGGATTCCTATGGGAAAAGTTTTTTTTCATCTCAACTCTGGTCTGTTAACTTCCCCCCCATATGAAACTTTTCAAGTGCTCCCTTACACCTATTGATTTGTAGGTTTGGTTTGGGTTTTTTTCCTTGTAGACATTTCTCTTTTTTTACTGCATCTTTGTCCTTTCTTTATTTCACCATTTTTTCTTAAGAAGTCAGATTTCATTTAGCATGGTTATCAATTTGAGATAAGTAAATTTGACTGTTTATCATTTGTGTAGAAGAGCACTTCTACCAGACTAATACATGCTTTTCAAAACTGGTCTTTTGTTGGGCATACAAAATCAATTGAGTACTAATTCCCCCCTGATAGAAATATTATTAGCTACTGGTGATTTTCCTGACTGTTAAGTTACATTAACTTAAGTGGATTGGGAAAAATGTAATTAAGCAAATAATTAGTGTTGTGAGTGTTTGTCTAAAGCCCATATTAGGCAAAAGAAACTTTTGTCTGTGTTCTTTTGTGACTGGCTTTTTGTTATAGCAATATGCATCCTTTTATCAAGTTATCTTTCCTTTTTCATACCAGTGTATGGAAGTTTCATAATGTTATTTGCAACAGAAGAATTGTACTCATAACAGCAATCTTTTTTTGCTAGGTTAATATGTTTTATATTTATTTTCTGAACTGGATGACTGTTTTGTTTAGCATAGGATATCAGGAGCCAAAACACAGATGATTATGGAAGATTGGGATTTTCTTCAGCTGCAGTGTGCCCTGTACATTAATAGTGAGCTCTCGGGAATTCCTCTCAACATGGCACCTAAAAAATGGACCAGAGGTTTTGTTCAGAGGCTTAAGGGAAAACAAGGTTTGTCTAAACAGTTGGTTTTAATTTTTTTTTTTTTTTTAGTTGGGCCACAAATATTTGCCATTACCAAATGTCTCTCTATTGCTGTTGTATTGCATTTCAGTGCTGTACCTTAAAGGGTGTTCTAATATGCTCTCTTAACAGATGGCATTTTGAGAACAATTTTTAATAAGATTTTTGACTTGGTTTTTTTGCTAGGTCGATTTAGAGGCAATCTGTCTGGAAAGCGAGTGGATTTTTCTGGCAGAACAGTCATTTCACCTGATCCTAATTTAAGAATAGATGAAGTAGCAGTGCCTATTCATGTTGCTAAAATACTGACCTTTCCTGAAAAGGTAAGTAGTATAGAATCAGAGCTCTTCCTATGCATTTTTTTTTCTCTCCCCAAAGCAGACCTCAGTGTTGTTTCATTATAACCTTTTTATAAAAGGGAGTGAATGTAATGCATTTTTTGTGAAAGGTCATTCAGTGATGCTTTGCCAGTTCAGTTGCTGCTGACAAATAAAGGTTGTAGTGTTGGATATAGGCAAGTGCTGAGAAGGTTTGTGGTGTAAGGAGTGACATATCTAGAGCAAAGAATTTTGCTTCATATTTTTTGAACTCCTGTGTAGCTTCGTATGTTCATTGGTGTATCTAGAGGAGTGGGTGGGTATTTTTATTTCTAAGTTTACCACCCAGATTTTTAATTTAATTTCACTCTGATATTGTGCTCAACGTTTTCCTTCTCTATTCCCTCCTGTTGGTTTCCTTCAGCAGCTGGAGGCTATGAAAGGGGGTTGTCAGTTGAGCCGAAAATTTGAAAACAAAATCAGCCAGTAAAAATGAGATCCTGAAACTTGTTTCATTTGTTTCTGATTGAAGTCTTTATGCAACAGGTGAATAAAGCAAATATTAATTTCATGAGGAAACTTGTCTGTAATGGTCCTGATGTTCATCCTGGAGCCAACTTCATACAACAAAGGCACACCCAAATGAAAAGGTATTATGCTTTTCTGTAATGATTCACTTTTGATTTCTCCCTATCAACCTGTTCTTACTGCTGTGTTATATTTACAGGGATTAAAATCTATTTTTAGAATCTTTCAACAAGGTCAGTAGCAAAAGAATTGTCATAATGTTCTCAGGTTTAGTGTTTAATTACCTGTTGTATTTAATCTCAAGTGTGCATACTGATAAGGAACTGCAATTATATTTGTATTTTTTTATGACAAAGTGTTTTAGTTGAAATAGAGGGTGTAGTACAGACATAAATGAAAACAGGCGTTTTTGGCTAAGTTGCACTGCCTGTTTTTATTTGAGACCTAATCTGCAGTCAGCTTATGGGTAGTCAGAACACATAATATCTAAGTGGAACTTCCTATACTGTCTGATGTAACTGAAACAAATTCTGTTTTTGTAAGTGAGCTTTTTTTCTTGTTGTTGTAACTACTATAGCTTTGTTAACTGATGACAAAATACGTTCATTAAGTAAAATTATAGCAGGACTAATGTTTAATTATTCAATCCACACTGGTTTTGGCTTCTAGTTATTGTAATAGAAGTACTTAACATTTAATGGAAAAGCTTGCATTATAAACACAGAATTAATTTTCATTTCTCTTTATATCTACTGCTCATATTTCTTTTGACTCCATAATTATATGTTACTGTTAAGGTTTTTGAAATATGGGAACCGAGAAAAGATGGCCCAAGAGCTGAAATTTGGTGATATTGTGGAACGACATCTTATAGATGGTGATATAGTACTATTCAACCGACAGCCCTCTCTTCACAAGCTTAGCATCATGGCTCACATTGTAAGTGCACACGGTGTAACATAGAGGTAGGGCATCCCTGACTATTAGGTGGTGTAGCTTTGGTGGTGTTTCTATCTTACATGAGCAAAAATAAACAGTGTCTTCTGAAACAGGATATGGAGACCTGCATAAATACAGGGCAGTTGTGCCTTTTCATGGGAGCTGATGTGTAGCTGGATTAGCTGTGTGGGCGCTTCTGCCAATAGCTATAATTGACCTTGGTATCTGTTCTTGTGTGAGCATTTCATTTTTATAGAGGTGATGTGATCTCTACAAAGCATGTTGTCTTCTATGCTTTGTATAAATTCTTCAGAATGAAAATAATTATCTATGTTACTGTAATATAACCTGAGTACAATTGCTTTCAGTTCCTGCTTGAGTTAAAACGTACAATAAGGATGTATGTTACATGCCTGTAATACAAAGAAAAGATAAAGACTACAAGGAAGCACTCGGGTGTGGCTTTTCATCATCAGCCATTCTTTACTGCATGTGCGTTACCTTTTTCTCTTTCCTTTTCCAGGCTAGAGTAAAACCCCATAGGACATTCAGGTTCAACGAATGTGTCTGCACACCATACAATGCAGACTTCGATGGAGACGAGATGAACCTTCACCTTCCTCAGACAGAAGAAGCAAAAGCAGAAGCACTTGTTTTGATGGGGGTAGGTAGATAATGTTTGGGTTGGGATTTTGGTCGCAACCTGAGCCCTGTATCTCTTAACTTGCTTGTGAAATCCGAAATATTACCTAGATTACTGGTTATGGATAATTTCCAACTTTGAAGCTGCCTGAAAACTCTGTTAAAGGGAATTTAGAATAAATTAGGGTGATTACATTACAGTAGCCTGAGAGACTTAGATTTAACATCCGTGGAAAATCCAGTGGTTTTAAGTAGATATCATTAGTATATTTTTGCCTGACTGTCCTCAGGGATTACTACCAGACTAGTATGTCTCTGTTACCAACAGATACTTGCTTTCTGATCTGACAGCCCAGATGTTAAATGTAAGATGAACAGACCAGCTAGAAATGAGGCGGCAATACAGGGCTTGTACTGGAGAAGGCAGCTTACCAGAGAAGACAGGCTTTTAGGGCAGGGTCAAAAACGGAGAAGGGAGGGTAGATAAATAGGGATCTGATGGTTGCAAGCTTTGCTCTGTGGTGTGAAAGTAGTCAGTAGCATCAAGGTGAGGATTTTCAAGTGCATTGCTCCTCTAGGGTGACTGAATGCCACTTGTGCTTCAGATGTACACACAGAACTGTTGGCTGCAGCATGCCTGAGCTTGCTGAACTGATTTGTGAGCTTAAAAAGAATACCCCCAGCCTCCAGGTGTGTTGTTCAGGTCTGTGCTGGCATGTGTTCAGGAAAAACTTCTGCATAGGTGGGAGTGATTAACTAGAGTAGTCTGAGTAAAACATAAGAACACAGGGCTAACAGAGGTGGCTAGCTTGATTCTTACCTATCAGTAGGGACCACCCAACTTGCAATATTCTACTCACTCCCTGTAGGGAGTGTAAGCTCTTTTGTCCCTTCCCAGGTTCTTAAAACTAGCTTGTCTTCCCTTCCCTGTCCCTACAAAACAATTCGAGTTGATTGCAACTTCTGCTTTGGAAATGGAATATGTAATTTCCATTAACTATTGTCTGACTATTCCTTAACTGTTAATAAACGTGCATGGAAGTTTCAGTAGTAAACTGGAACTTCTGTTTTCTTTTTTCTATCTTTTGAAAAAAGCTGTACTTTTGGTTTAGAATAAACTGTGACCCTTTTTACTACAATACATATCTTAAATGATAAAACTTTGCTTCGAATAGCGGATGGTATATCAGTGTCTTCAAATGCATAATATTTCTTTGTATCATATAGACTAAAGCAAACTTGGTAACACCAAGAAATGGAGAACCCCTTATTGCTGCTATTCAGGATTTTCTTACAGGTGTGTATATAAGGTTATTGTTTCTCATTGTTAGAAATTTAGTGTGGAGCAATTGAAAACAATCTGTAAAAGATTTACAACTGAAGCTGTCTAAACTATTGTCATTTTGTGTAGTAAGTAGCTAACTACTATTAGATTTTGTGTAGTAAGTAGCTAACTACTATTAGGATGAAGTAATTTACACCGAATATGCAATAGCTTTTACATTTAATTTACTCTGTCACAATCCTTTTTTTACGTGCCAGGTGCTTATCTTCTTACATTAAAAGATACCTTTTTTGATCGAGCCAAAGCCTGTCAAATTATTGCTTCTATCCTCGTTGGCAAGGATGAAAAGATTAAAGTTCGCCTTCCACCCCCAGCAATTCTGAAGGTGTGTCAAAATACTTTTTTCATATAACTAAGACTTTCTGTGGTTTGGTCTTGACCCATGGTGATGTTCTCAGCAGTGACAGTTCTTGTTCTCTGGCATAAGTTTTGTATTAGATTTTGTATTTGTAAAGTGTAATTAGAATTTGAGGTTAAAGCTATGCAGAAGTGGTTTGTTGGTTTCTGATGCCTGAATGGTGTCAACCTTGCGTGGTGCAGTCCAGATGCAGGATTCCTTCAGGGTGCAAACCTGGCTTTGCTGCTGTCCTGCTGCTGTGACACTGATCACTTGGCTGATAGTGGCCAGTAGAAAATACAACATTCTTAGTAACCTCACTGTTACTGACTGTGCAGAATATGGGGCTAAGGGCAGAAACTGTGTTATTCCTTGGGTGCCTCAGACTAAGGCCTTAAAAACTCAATAGTTCAAGGTCTAAGAGATAGTAAACCTGGGAAAGAGTATGCTTTAGTTGTGTTAAAGGTTAAAGAGGATGAGTGCTATGTAATTTGTTTGTTTGCAAGATTTGTGTTTTTTTCCTTTGTTACATCCTGTACATGAAACATTTATTAAGGGCAGAGTATTTGTGTCTTTTTTACAAACTTTGTAGAGAGTTTCAGGATCATTTATTAGATTACAGTATATTAAGCCTTTGTTCACAAACATTTGAGGGTGTTTGTGTTTGATTAATTTTATATTTGAGGTAAACTGTTGTTTGGTTTGAGTTGGTACATTTTAAAATTTGTTAAATAGGTGTTGTTGTATACAGTTTTATATCCTGTATCTAATTTCAAAATAATGTGTTTAATATGGGGGAATTCAGAAAGTGCAATGGAAATATCAATGAATAATATAACTTAAAGCAAGGTCAGGACATTTATGGGCAGTATCTAATATGAATCTCATAAATTTATATGACTTTCTGCTAGTAGCCAAGAGCATTGATGCTTTGACTGCTTCTGTCACGCCAGTTGAATAATTGTAGTGCTAGCTGTGACAGTACTTACATCGAACTCCTGCTGAGGGAAGTACATAATTATATGAATCTTTAAACTCCTAACATTTTAAACTGAAGTCACTGTATAAAGAAGTAATTATAAATGTTGCAACCTCTTTGAGTAATTAAATGACAGCCGCAGCATCTTGGGTTTTTTTCTAATCAGAAAGGGAAACATGACAGTAAGAGAGAGCAATAGACAATAGAGTATGTTTGTCTAAATGGTTGCATTTAGCTGATGTAAAGGATAACCATTCTGCACTCAGGTTTTAAAACTGTAGAAGTGCATAACACTTCCCTATTCAAAGGAATGGTACTGTGCGCTTCTACAAGTATGGTTGTCTATAGAAATGTTCTTTGTATAAAACAGTTTTCCAAGTACATTCTTGATGATTGTTTTACTGTAGTTATAGCATAAACTTGTTATCCTAATTCTTCTCTTTCTGTTTCTCTAAGCCTGTAACACTCTGGACAGGAAAACAGGTTTTCAGCCTCATTCTCAAACCCAGTGATGATTGTCCTGTAAAAGCCAATCTACGAACAAAGGGCAAACAGTATTGTGGCAAAGGGGAGGACTTGTGTTACAATGATTCTTGTGAGTGACACTTCTAAAGCTGTGTTTTGCAAGTCTTCAAAGAAATTGTAGCTGTCATTGAGTTCATTTTAGGAGTTCAAGTGGCACTTCACATAAGTGTTCTTGAAATGAAGAATAAAATTGTGGGTTTTCTCAAAAGTTTGTCAGTTGAACACCAAAGAAAAGTTTTGGGTGTTTTGTCAAAATGTTTTTTATATGATGCTAAGCTTGTCGTGACTCTAATATGGCATTTGAAGATGAGAGAGAGAAAAGCTAAGAACTTTAGGAAGGAGTTGTGCAGAGGGCAAATGGAAAACTTGGGAATGTTAAGTGGGAGTAGTAATACAGGCATTAGAAGACAAAAGCTGAAAGGAGTTAGGATATGTAGGGAAGATAGGAATCCCTAGGATATCAAGCCATCTGTTCCCTAACTTCCAGTTAGGGAAGTTGGAGTGGCAGATGGTATGTAAAGCACCACAGTTGAATAAGCTGTAGGAGGTCAGCAAGACTTTGCTTGTAATTAATTTAACATCCATGTAGTAACTATTGGAAAGGAACTTCAGCAGGCAGGATTAGGCTGGCTTCTTGCTCTTCAAAAGTGAAAGTTGAGGAACCATTGATTTACAGTAGTTCTATTATGCCATGTTGGTATGGGAAAGAATTCCCCAAGTACCAAGTAGCACTCAGATCCACTCCACAGCAGAGTCTGATTTCTGTAAAACTACTCTGTGGTTATGGAGTTCTTTATAAATGTGGTTAACAATTGTTTTCAGTCTCTAAATACTGTGGGATGGAAGGCCACAAAATAATCCTATTCACGCTTACGTGAATTTAAGCCATCTTCTTTGATTCACAATGCATTCATTCCAGAAAGTATGGGAAAAATTTCCATTTTTGAGTTTGACAGGAGCACATGATGCAGAAAACTTTTGTATTTTGTTGTTGGCTGTGTTCATTTCTCTGAAAAATTAATTTCTGAAGCCATCCTAATCTTTAGAAAATTTTCTGCAAATTCTCAAAAGACTCAAGAAATTGTAGTATCATGTTTCGATTTTATATAATAAGTGACAGAGCAGTGACTTGGGGTTCAAGAAGATGGTTACCTAAAATCACACCGAAAATACTGAGCATGGAGTACAGTGTGCAAACATCTACAATATTCTGCTTAGAATGATTTAAATTGGATCCTTCTACATATGCCAGTTGGTTCAAGATGAAAGCTTATCAGGAAGGTTCAATGCCTGAAAAAGAACATTTCTAATGAAGGAAAAAGGAGTAATCTAAGCGAGACAGCATGTAAAGGCCTAAAGGCAAGACAGATGTTACGATTATTTGCTTGTAATTAAAGGGACTTAGGAGCCCACTGTGTCTTTTAACTTCAAGCTATGCCTCCAGAGGTGATTGGGTTGAACTGAATATCAAAATCTTCAAGTAAGAGAACTGTAACTTTCTGAAATTTTGTTGCTCTACTTTATAAATAAAAAAATAAATAGCATTTTTTATTACGCATGATTGAGGACTTTATTTCTGGACAGATAAAATTGATTGAAGACTTTAATCAGATTAATGAAGTGAAGCTCGTTTTTAGAGTTTTACCAAAAAGCATTATTCACAGTGTTTCTCACAAGTCTTTATTTGGATACAGTTGCCTTTAAAAAGAGGAAGGGAAATAAATTAACATTTGTTTGGGAAGGTTAGGTTGTAGGCTGTTCGCCTTACACCACTTAGTCATGTACTTCTAGAGATCCGTATTTAATGTATCTTCGGGGTTTTTTTCTTTCAAAACAGAGGTTTTATTTAATAAGTCTCTCCATAAGTAATTACTAGTGGTTAGTTCATGTTTTAGAAAACTGGCGAATTCTTTTTGCCTTTTTATTTCTAGATGTCACAATTCAAAACAGTGAGTTAATGAGTGGCAGTATGGACAAAGGAACATTAGGTTCAGGATCCAAGAACAACATCTTCTACATCTTGCTGAGAGACTGGGGACAGGTAGAAGCTGCAGATGCCATGTCACGTCTAGCCAGACTTGCTCCAGTCTATCTCTGTAAGTGCATTGCCTTGTAAAATGGTACTTTAATGCAGAAAGAGAGAGAAAGAAAGCAAGGTTTTTGCTTCAAATGTGACATTCTCTTCTTAGAAAAAAGTAAGTTGTGCATCTGGCAGACAGTGAAGCAAATGATTGTGCTTATGCAGTGCTTGTGCTGGTCACATGACGGGAGGCAAAAATAAAAGGTCCCAATTATAGTATTTTCTGTGCTTAATTTGTTTTCTTTATGGGACTGAGCTATCTTCTTTTATTTTTTTTTTTTTTTAAATAATAGCTAATCGTGGCTTTTCAATTGGAATTGGTGATGTAACCCCTGGTCAGGGCCTGCTAAAAGCGAAGTATGAGCTCCTGAATGCCGGCTATAAGAAATGTGATGAGTATATTGAAGCTCTAAACACTGGCAAGCTACAGCAGCAGCCTGGTTGTACTGCAGAAGAGACACTAGAGGTACAATTTTTGTTAAAATCACTTTACATTTAGCACAGAGACTTCACAAGTATATTCATGTACACTGTAAGGTCTAAAGTTGTCTTCTGAAATCTAAAAACACAAGCCAATACGTTTCCTGGGCATGCAACTGGAGCTGAGTCTATGTAGTCTTAAGACTGAGATGTTTGCGTATATCTAAATATGTTAACTAAACACTTAAAAACTGAGATCCTCCCTTCAAGATGTACCAGGCTGATACAAGAGAATAAAATGACATAGGTAATTGGAATGAAGTTGATTTATCAAGTTTTGGTAAGCTAGTAAAGAATAGTAACAGTAAAGAAAGTGATCTAAGGAGCAAAACTTTTCTTCGGTTGTAGATCTCAGGCAAGTGTTATCTTGCCCTTTATTGGGGTTAAAATGGACTTGGGTTATGTTGGGTTTTTTCCTTTTTTCTGTAGAAATTATGATAAAGAGCAATGGATGTTGCCCGAAAGCTTACTGACTTAATCAAATTGGCTGAAAAATGCTTTTCGTTGTATTTAATGATTTTATACTTTCATCTTTTTGGCTGGCCAATGTCTATTTTTTACCTTTAAAAAATGCAGAAAGGAAAAAAGAAAAAAGCCACCATCAGCATCCAACCAGAGAACCCGCACTCTCTGATTTTCTGCCACAGTGGGATTCTGGCTGCAGTCCTTTCCCCTCTTCCTTTTTTTTTCTGGACACTTTCATGTGTCCTAAAATGTTTTTTGGGTTCAGTGATGTTTGCAATAGTTGGAGATACTAACATTGTACTCTCCGAGAGCAGTCAAAAGATATGTTATTTCTGTGGTAATCTTTCACGTAGTGTAGTGCCTTATTGCTTAGTGCAGTGCTTAATTTGAGTTTATGCTGCTGGTAAGAAATTGTCGTGTTCCTTGATATCCCTGTCTTAGCCCAAAAAAGACATTTTGTGCAGCAACCTGGAATTATGCAAGTTAAAATTTAAAATTGTTTTACCCAAAGCAATGACTAGTTTTCTTTATTGTGTTTTGAACTCCTTTTGACTACTGAAGATGTTGCTGGGAGTGATAGAATACTGTCTGTGTATGTATTTTTTAACAAATGCTGAACCTCTGAAATACTCTATTTCAGGCCTTAATCCTTAAAGAACTCTCTGTCATCAGAGATCATGCTGGCAGTGCCTGTCTCAGAGAACTGGACAAGAGCAACAGTCCACTTATCATGGCTCTCTGTGGTTCTAAAGGTAGGGATAGCTGAACTTTGTATGTAGGTTGCTTGCTCTATCACTGCTGTGAAAATTACTTACTCCATCTTAATAGCTTGTTTTATACTGTCAGTTTTGCAAGTTCATGTCATATCTATTTTAAGTGACTCGGTAAGTACAGGTTGGGTATAGTTAATTAAAATCAAGCTGATGTTCTAGTTTCTGTATCTTTAAGTTTTTAGTACAAGTTGAGAAACATCTTACTGAACTTTAGATGTTGTTAAGACTTTAATTCATCAGCAGTAAGTTTCCAGTTGCATTTCTACTTCAAGTATTTGTATCACATACAAAAATCAACTGTAATTGATATATTCAGAGTTGGAATTAGTGTTGCCTAGAATCATGGAATTATTTGGAAAAGACCTTAAAGATGATCTAGTTCCAAACCCCCTGCAGTGAGGGGTGTCATAAGACCAGGATGCGATATCCATATCTTCTCTGAGCAACCCGTTCCAGTCCGCCATCACAGTGAAGAATTTCTTCGTGGCATCTAACCTAACCTGCCCTGTGTCAGCTTAAAGTCGTTTTTGCTTGTCCTATCACTACATGCTCTTGTGTGTAGTTCATCTCTGGCTTTTTTGTAGGCCCTGCCTAAGTACTACTGAGTGCTATGAGGTCTCTGAAATTCTTGTCTGAGGTATTCTTTCTCTTCTGTGAGAATTCGAAGAAATTACTTAAACCTTTGCCTTTTTTTATCTGTCTGATAAATTCTGTAAAGCCTCAGGGTGGCATGTTATGTTCTAAAGAATTACTAAAATCTAAAACATGTTAAGTGTACAAGTTGGGGGCAGGTGGAGGCATTGTTTGCCAACATGTTCAAGTAAAACTTAGGACTTGGTGACTTAATTGTCTGAGATTTAATTAGTTCTAGGAATCTTGGTAGATACTGAAGCCTTTATGAAAACTGTGGTTATTGAAGAAATTGTGAAGCAAAACATGTAGGTTAGGATCATGGGCTGTATAAAACATAATCCATAACACAAACCAGGATAATGTAAGGACTGTAGTCAAATAGTGGTGGCATTAACATCTATGACCCAAATGAAAAACAAATTAAAGGGAGTTGTTGGCTGTATCATGGACTTAATTTTCAGCCTCTGCATAAATGCTGAAATGAACAGGACAAGTAAGAGAAAAGCTTCTTTAACTCTTGCAATTCTAAGTGGTTTTTTGACCAGTTATGAGGCTAAGTAATAGATCTTCATGGAAGTGAAGGTAGCTCATCAGGGAAGCAGTATATTCCTCATTTGTGAGGTGGGTTTTTTCCTTTCTTTCCTTTCAGGCTCCTTCATTAATATATCCCAGATGATTGCTTGTGTAGGTCAGCAGGCTATCAGCGGGTCCCGAGTTCCTGATGGATTTGAGAACAGATCCTTACCTCACTTTGAGAAGCATTCTAAGGTAATTCTGTATGTTTACAACAGACTGTGCAGAAGAGTGAAACAGATTTCCTTAGGCCAGTTCGAGAAGAATGCATGGTAAGATGTGTTGTCATGATAGACTGAAGGAAAAAAATCACATATGGTCAATGTAAAATGTTTTGAGTGTGATTTGGAAGTTAACAGTAGTGTTCTGAGTTGCCATAGAATGTCTAGTTAGCTTGAATTTTTACAGCTCAGCCTTGCTTTGACCTTTCTACATTAGTAAAAGTAATTCTGATGATACATTTTTGATTCTCTTGACAGTCCAAATAATAATTTGTTAAAGTTGCTCTCTTGTGTTATGTTTGACTGCACTAATAGTTTTCAGGACAACTGCTGGATGTGTATTAGTATCTTTAGACAGGTGAGGCATACCAGATAAACCTTTCTGGAGTCTGGGTTTTTTTGTTTGGGGTTTTTTATGTATTTATTTTCCCCCAGGATAGGTATCATTGGTTACTCTCAGTGTTTCGTGTTTGAGTTCAGTCCTTTTGGTCCTACATGAAGCACTTGTTAATATAATTCAGCAATATGGATTTTTTTTAACTGCTCTTTGAAATCTAATGAACAGTAAAGAAGGTTCTAGGTGTAAGCCATTAATCGTTAGTGTGCTGGATAACTAAGTGTCATATGGTAGCCATGACGCTTGCATTTGTAACTAAATGTCCAAATTTGCCGTTCAGAGTTTGGTAACGTACTGAATAAGTAGAAAAGAAAAATTCTTCATGGGTTAGATGACGAGGTAAAAATTCAAATATAGCTCCAGCTTTTCTATTTGTTTAGAAAGCACTACCTGTTAGATAACAAGTTATTTTTTGAGATCAAACTCTGATCATGGAGGCAGTTTTGTGTTACTTGACTTCACAGAATGCCTGTGTAAAGTTTATAGGCAAGAACTTTCCTCAGGAGTGAGAGCAAACCACTCAAAAGAATTTATTATATACATCTCTCCAGCCACATTTTTTCCGGGTTCCTTAGTCTTCAGTACTGCAAATACCTTTGTGCTACTATTGCAAAAGGAACATTCTTAATTGCCTTTTCAATTCTTGCAAGTTTAAGGGAGTCTGAAGCATTATAAGTTGGTGTAGTGTTTGCAAGGAATGCTAGAAGTGTGATAAGGTTGTAGGGAGAAGGATAAAGTCTGTCATATTAATTTGGAAGAACTAAGCAAGGGTTTTTGAAGCCTTTTTTCAGATCTACAATATCAACATGGAACTTGTGAGTTAAATGCAGGTGGAATGATTGCCCTGTGTTTGTGGGTGTGTTGGCTAACTTTCTGAAAGAATTTAGATGACATGCAGCCTGTTTTCCTGTAACATACAGAATGTACATTGCATTCTAACTGTCTTTTTCCCACTCTTCTCTGTAGCTCCCTGCAGCAAAAGGCTTTGTTGCTAACAGCTTCTATTCTGGGTTGACTCCCACTGAATTTTTTTTCCATACAATGGCGGGCAGAGAAGGTCTTGTTGACACAGCTGTGAAAACAGCTGAAACTGGATATATGCAGGTAACTGTCAGTGGAGTAGGGGTTTTATCCATCTTGCAGGATGTGGATATTTCTCCTGTGCATGTAGAGGTGATGGGTTGGGGAGAAGTACATGCATTGCGTGTGTTTGTTTTCAGCGTAACAGAGTAATTTATACAGTGAAATATATGGCTTGGCTCTGTTTTCCAGTAGAGGTGAGGCTTGTAGCGAGACCTCAGGCCATGGTACAGTAACATACTTGTATTAAGCTGTTTCCTCTAAAATGTGGTCTGTAAAAATCCTTGTTCTGTGGAATTATTGATGACTTCTTTCTGTGTCGTGTGTTCCAAAAACTGATGTGAATGATGACAGAAATATGGCTAAAACTTGCTTTCAGTGTCCGTCCTATCTACGCAACAGGCACCTTTGCCATACAGACTTAGACTAGTTCTCTAAGATGTTAGTGTCTTTGGTGGTACCTCCTGTGAAAATAAATGTTCCTCCAACAAAGCTTCTTGTTATCATAAGCAGTCTTAGCACTTCTGTACAAATATTTAAGTAGTATTTAAAGTATAGCCCTCTTCTCAGTGTAGCAGGCAGTACAAAAGCCAAGACAATTTGTGGCTGGGGACACATTCTGAAATATGCAAGGAACTGTACAAAGACAGAAAAACCACCTTTCAGAGTGGGTGAGTAATTAGATCATTTGTCTTCACAACCAATAGAATAATGTTGGCATGTAAGTGTTTACAAATATATATAAATATAAAAAAACAACCTGCAAAATACTCTTACTCTTCAACTTTGATCCTTTGTAAATAAATTGTAGCACTTGGACTTGGAATTAAAAAAAAAATCTGAACATGTATTTCATCTTACCTTTTTGCTCCTCAGTGAAGAAAAATACCAGCTTATACTCTTTGGTGATCTAATTTGCTTTCATAGAACAAATTAAGTCCGTTTCTCAAGTAACAATGTTTTGAATTATTAATGCTTCATAGCATGCCTTCTTTTTGCAAGTGTGAAGGAAACTGATAGTAAAGGGATTTCCCAGTACCAGGAGTTAATGTAAGAGAAGTAGCTAACACAGGTAGAAAAATGGCTTTGACAGAGGATGTCTTTGGTTTTTATCAGTGAAAATAATTGTTTACTGCTTCTGCTTCCATACTCATAAAGTATTATGTTCCTTGAGAAATAAACCTGATCAGAAGAATATGAATATTATACAAAAAAAAATTGTTCAGACTACAGTATGTTCTTGCACCTTAGCATTAGGTCTTCTCTGTGATGGAATTTCTAACTGTGGAGTATTGTGTTGTTGCTTTAAATTTTCTTAGTGTTGTCTTATGTGTTCTGTGGAATATACAGTAAAGCCCTAGGCTTAACATATCATTTTAAATAGGTTTTTATGTCTGCTCATCACTATCTCTGATTTATTTCCTGAGTCCAGTTTCTATACTTGTAATCCCAATCGACAGCTATTTTTAAAAAGATCCATTTTACTTTCTTTGCACTCTTTTTTTCCCCCTCAGAGGCGGCTGGTAAAATCACTTGAAGATCTTTGCTCGCAGTATGATTTAACAGTCAGAAGTTCTACTGGTGACATTATCCAGTTTATTTATGGAGGAGATGGCTTGGATCCTGCAGCTATGGAAGGGAAGGATGAACCACTGGAATTCAAGCGAGTTCTAGATAATATCAGGGTAAGAATTGCTGAAATCCTTGTTGGAAGTGTGAAAAGACTATTAAGCATGTAGGAGGAAGTAGTGAATTATGGGGAAAATGGTTTCAGTTCAAGTATTTAAGTTGCTGTTTTTGAGGGTACTGTTCAGTTTTTCAGCATGTGTATACTAAGAGTAATAGATTGGGGTTTTTTAATAATGGATCTGAGCAATTAGGACCAGACTGTGTATGAGCTGTGAAAAGCAAGATTTTTTTTTTTCTCTGTGCTTAAACATAGTTTTAGAGCCTAATATCCAACTCACTAGATAAATTACTACTGGCTTATTTGGGTATTAGTTTGGTAAATTGCTCAAAATAATTCCTTATTAAATCAAGGAATGTTCTTTGTGTTGAACTGGCTGATGTGGTTTTCAGTAACTGGATATATTGTGATCTTTGAACATGTGTGTTTTTTAGGTTTGGTTTTGTTGTTGGTTTGTTGGTTGGTGTGTCGTGACCCCCCTCAAAGAAAAGCCTTTTGCTGAAATAACTGTTGAGATTTTGTAATATGAGTGTAATAAATGAATAGAACTAGAAATGTGCGTGTATGCCTTCATAAACAAGTAGGAGGTATGTGCCCCTTCTTTTCACAATAGTCTTGTATAGTATAGTAAAACAAAAACAACCAACCAAAAAACCCCAACAGACTACAAAAAAAAACACAACCAGAACTTAAGAATGGCATAAATCAGTTCTATGTATCTCTCTTCTGTCTTCACAATGAGGTTTTTGTGTATGTGTTTTATGTGAAGTAGTATTTTTTCCTCTTAAGGCTGTATATCCCTGCAGAAGTGAACCAGCCCTTAGTAAAAATGAATTGGTGTTAACGTCTGAGTCCATCATGAAGAAGAATGAATTCCTCTGCTGCCAAGACAGTTTTTTGCAGGTAATTATCTCACTTCCTTATCACACTGTGATTAACTTTTCCTTATCAATTAAGCAAATTAAAAAGTCTCAACAATCTGTTGGAGCAACAGCTGAATTTTATGTGCTAGTAGCTGGAGTAGTGATTTGTTCAGTAGTGTATTTAGGGGTGGGAAGCTAGGACTAGTCATGTTAATTATCTACGACTATAATGTTAATTCTTATGGTGATAGTTCAGCACAGGAATACTAGAAATGAGAGAAAAATCTAGTTACTTTTGAGTAGAAGTTGCATTGATCTGAGATCTCTTTCTGGAATTTCTTTTCCATACCAAGATGGTACAGTAACTATGTGCTTCCCCTGGGATGTCAGGAATTAAATAATACTTACTGACACTATGCACGAAACCACTAGGACTGAATATTTATTCTGTTGGTATTCATATGTTTTGATATTACCAATTTTCTGAATAACTGGTTTGCCTCATTTGCTTGTCTTTCTGTAGCGGAAACACTACCTATATGCTTACATATATAAAAAAAATATATATATACACACCCCTCTATACCTGGCTTGCTTATGAAGCTAGCACAGCCAAGAAACATGTCATATAAACTGCTTTGCCACACAGGGCTTTAGCCTCTGGAGACTACTTTCATATCTTTTAAGGATGAGTGAATGTTCATGTGACTGCTTGCACTTTGAATTGTAAAAATCGATTTTTTGGAGAGAGCATTAGGCCATTTAAGTATTTATGGAGCGCAACCACTCTCAAGAAGAATTCTCTGGGAGTCAGTGATTAAAAACTGCAGAGTTAACCTGCCTGTAGAATTAACCTTAGCTCCATGTTAAGCTGCTACTTTAATCAACCTTCTGAATTTAAGGACCTGTGTTTGAAGAGTTTATTTTTAATCGATCAGAGTGCCTCAGAGCAGAAGGTAAACCTGATTTGCACTTCAACTGGTAGAGTGGAGTTGAAAAAATAGTTACATCTGTATTTGAAATACGCTGTAAATCTTAACTTTTTCCCTGAAGCAAAAAAAAAATACAATATTTTAATATCCAAGTTAGGGAATAAAGCCGTTATTTGACCTATATATATTTTTAATCATATTAGGATAATCATTGTTATTAATTTTAGAAGCACAGATATGGCTACATCATCCTAGTGATAATTAGATTGACTTGACATTTTTAAGTTTTAGGTAGTTACATTTTCTTCTTTCCCTTCCTTTTTTTCTGTTCATCCTTGAAGACATTAACTGAGACAGGTTATGAAAAATATAATGAGGTAATAGTAGCATGTGTGTGCACTGTGTGAGCATTAATGTTAGTGCTTTTTAGCTAAAGATGTGTGTATAGTGCTAAAGTAATTGATGAGCATATATACATTACTGCTTGTTAAATTATGATGTAGGTGTTCATCACAACAATTTAACCTTTTTGATAGTGAAAACTATGACACATGAATTAATCTCCATAGTTACATTTAAGAATTTTGAAGAAGCTTTCTTTCGGTGTTGATTCTTCTTCTAAAAGGCATTATTTCAACCCTTAGGGATATTAGCATGTTTTCCTGGTGGTGTTTCCTTATCCCTTCCTCTACTTTTCCACTGCAGGACAGGATACTTCTTATTGCTGTTTTTTTAGCAGGAGGTTGCTATAATGGGCTTATCCACTTTTGTTCAGAAGACAGTATGTCTCAATAGCCTTTTCCAAACAGATTAACATTCATTCTGCCTGGACTCTGCCTTCGCTGGAGAGAATTGTACTGATCAAAAAGCAGATTGTCAGCTGACACAGTTACAATTGTGTTAATGTTTTAATATATTTGAGTATATTAAGATAGAGGTGAAGGGAATATTTTTTTCTTATGGAACTTGGGAGCATATCTGGAAATCGTGACAATTAAAAAGTTCAGTGATTTTTCTGGTTGTGTTTTTTTTTAAGACGGTAGAATGAGTGCTGGGAGTGCAGTGCAAACGCAGAAAAAGCTCAGCACGCAACTGGTCAGTACTGCCATATGTAGAGTTGACCTAATGGGTCTTCTTGGACTTGACTGGATTGTTTGCTGAATCCTGGGGCATTGTCTGTACCACTCTGCATTTCAGTGGCTTCTTCACTGTGAGGGTTCTGATATGAGCAGTGCTTCATGTACATAAATAGTCCCAGAAGCTTCAGTGCTGGGACACATGGTGGAAACACCTGGGGGACTGGTTTTATACCCTGTACTACTACTTGGGCTAAATGTCAGCTCTCTAGGAGATGACAAGGCCCAGAGTTTACTGAGTCTGTTTGGTGCCATTTTGTTAAGCTGGTTCAGACTAAAAGACTTTATAGACTTAGCATGAAAAAAACAATAGTTATTTGAGCCCGCTCTGGAAGTAGTTGTGCTCATGGAGCACAGCTTTGCACTGAAAATTGTAAGCTCAGAGTTAGATGAGCTTAGCAAAGAGTGAGTTACATTTTCATTCCATTTGTGGCATAAATTAATCCATTGTTTGGATAAACTGCCAACAGTTGAGAAGAAAAACTTGTTTCCTCTTTCAGGTCTTGTGAATGAATAAAACTTTTGACAATGAAAAACAAGTTTCCAGAGATCTATTTTTCACTTTCTTTGTCTCTAGTATAAGGAAAGAACATAAAATTTGAATACCTTATCTAGAATTGTATATAATAATTGATTTACTATATTGGAGCTGTTTGGATTTTTTTCAAGTATTTTGAAACTCAGGGACTGTCTAAGAGGAAAAGACTTCTGCAAGTCCTGCAATATTCCTTTTTTTATGTATCTGTAGTAAAAAGGTTAACTTCTCTAATACCACATCATTATTTAACACTTACTTTAGGAAATGAAGCACCTTGTCCATTTTATGCAAATATTGCAGGGTCAAAAGCCTTTAAAATGGCTTTTTAAATACTGCTTACTGCAGGGCAAAATTCTTACTCAGTTTTACAAGTAATTGTCAGTGCTCAGCTACTGTGGTGGTTGAAAGAAGTCCAGTACCTAGTGCAGAAGAGCTAATATTATGTAATCATCACCCTGTTTGTCTGGTAGGACTGCTGGGATAGAGAGGGTTTAGAAGGACTCTAAAAATTTACACTATTCATTTCTCCATAGAGGCTTTCCTAATCCGTTGTTGAAGTGGATGGGAAGGATTTCCTCTTGCTTTTTGTTCATGTTTTGGTTTTGACAGCCCTATGTTAAGATAATGACTTGGACTGAGTCCACTTCTATGAAAGAGCTGAATCAGGGACCTCCTATTTTATGGTTCCTAGTGTTTGTGTCTATATCCAAAGTGTAAGGGCTGAATGATCTTTTACAGAAATGTTGCGTGTTTTTCTAACAGTATTGTTTTAGTTTATGTTCCAGTGAAGACTGTTAGAACAGCTTTTGAGTAAACGTGGTAAGCGAATGAAAGGCCTATGTACTTGAAAGTGTTAAGTGCAATTATCTGCAACACCTCTCCACAGCATAGAGAAGTTATTTCAACTACATTACGTGGGGACTGACATGTGAGGCTTTTTTCTCATAAAGTACATCTTGAATATTTGAAACCTGTCCAGCAGATACACTGTGTCTACTTTGTCTCTTGCCGCCCTCTTTCCATTTTGATTATTTTGAATACTGAGAAATGAGCAAGAATGTGTTTGTCAGTCTAGTGAAAAAATAAGAATTCTGAGTTTTGAGTTTTTATTAAGTCAACTTCAGTAGGTGCTGGGTAGGAAGGAAGGACCAACCTATGTCCAGTACTCTCAGTTGTCAGTGTGTGCTCAGGAAGGATGCTTTTTTTCAGCATGGACCATATTCCTCACGTATTGCTACTGATCTCTGGTTATAGGAGAGCGAATCTGGTTTGCTAAATTCTAGTGCATGTGTGTGTCTAAGTTTTGATGTTCTTCTCTTCATATTGTACATTGTTAATTTATTTTGTAAATTTTCCATTTGGACTGTTAAGCAAAGTACTTGCTGCTGAAGACTTCACTATGAACACCATGTCTTTACTTACTGTTGTTTTATTGTGATTACAGGAAATTAAAAAATTTATTAAAGGTGTTTCTGAGAAGATTAAAAAAACTAGAGATAAGTATGGAATTAATGACAATGGCACAACAGAGGTAAGTAGTTTCAACAGGGTAGATATGTAATTGTTGTTGTTCTTAATATGTTATTGCTTTTCCAATGATTCAACTTTCTTTTCAGCCACGAGTTTTGTATCAGTTGGATAGGATTACTCCAACACAACTAGAGAAGTTTCTAGAGACTTGTAGAGACAAATACATGAGGTAGGTGTTTACCCTGCTGTGTTCTTAATGCTGCTGCTTTCTTGGCTATGTACAGGTATATTTTGCTGTATTTGCTGTATGAATGTTGGTTCTGTTGTGAATGCGGTGCACGTTGGCTCCAGTGACATTAACATTGCAAGACAAAGGTAGGATGCAAAAAGAAAAGGCATTACCATCTACATGTGGGCTTGTTAAGGCAGATTTGAGTCTTGTACAACAGTTGTAGAGATCTGACACATGAGATTTTTACATTTGTCTCAAGTCATAATCAGATGCTTTCATGGAAAGACTCTTTTCTTTGGTTTCCTTTTACATTGTAGAAAAAAAATGCCTTATGTTTTGTTTTGGATTTCTTGAGTGTGCGAAGCAATCTGCTTGTGTTTAGGCACCTTCTGAGACAGGAGTAATCATACCAATGAACACAGTTTGCTCCTATAGCCACTTTTATCAGAATCTGCTGTCAAAAGACAAAGTGAGAGGATTCAGAGTACGGGAGGATGTTGAAATAACACTAACATTTTTACATTTTAACATTACTGGCAGACATGTTCCCTTCCTTCCCCTCTTACACGAGGTTGTTCAAAACCTCCAATAAGTCCATGCAGAGCAAAGTCTAAATAGATCAGTGTCGAATTCATGCAAATCTTGATAGTTATTCTTGATCTACATGGTCTATGAGGAGTTAGATCACACTTAGTTCTAACATGTTCTTTGATCTCTTAGGCACTTGTAGGATCCTTCTATTTGTTACTCTTGGTCTCTAACAAGGTAGTGTGCATAGTGTGCTAGTATGGGTGTTTCAATCTCTTTATCCCTTGAGATTTAATTGACTTAGACTCCTCAGATTTGGTCCTTCGCATGCAGCCATTTTTGGAAATGCGCTTTGTGAGGCCTCACACTCACATGCATAAACTTTTTTAAAATGTTTTCCTGTTTTAGAAAAACCACATATATGCTGAATTCTTAACTATTTTAAAGTAATTACGAGTTTTCTGCTTTCATTTGTTAGGAGTACTTGCTTACCTTTGGCTTAAGTTTTCTTAAACGTGAATTGCCTATGTTACTGTAAATGTTAGCATGTGGGGTTTCTCAGAAGGGAGAATTCTGGATCCCATGCTCGGTGCTTAGGAGGAAGAGGACAAACATATGGGTTTCAGTTATGGAAGTTACACTGAATCTGTGGAATGTCTTTATAACAGGGCATCTTCTTCAGTCTTAGATATTGGTGACGTTTTAACCTCTCCCCTGTTTGTCTGTTTAAAACCAAGAATATATTAAGAAAACTCTATATCTAACAGAATAGTTTCTGCTGTTATTTGCTTAGGAGTTTATACCGAACTGAGTTCTACGTCTCTTTCTATATTTATCAGGGCACAGATGGAGCCTGGTTCTGCAGTAGGAGCTCTTTGTGCACAGAGTATTGGTGAGCCTGGCACACAGATGACTCTGAAGACTTTCCATTTTGCTGGTGTTGCTTCAATGAACATTACTTTGGGTGTGCCAAGAATCAAAGAAATCATTAATGCTTCAAAGGCTATTAGGTACTAACACTGTTTCAGTTTGCTTGGGTTTTATTCCTTTGCCAAAGTGAAACCTGGTGCATAAGTTTGCAGTACATGATAGCATTTCCCTATTCTCAACAATATATTCAATATCATTCAATGAAAAAACCCAAAGAAGAAAAATCTAATGTCTGCCCAATTTTAAGTGGTACTTAGGCCCAGAGAGAAGGAAGAGTTTGATTTTACTGAAAAGCAAATGAGACAAACTGGTTAAGTTTAATGTCCATTAGGTGTCTCATAGTGTGAAGCTTTCTGGTGTTTAGCAGTGATTGAAGCATACGCATACCTATGCCTAGGTATGCATGAAGCCATAAATAATAGTAGAATAACATAAACAATTGACAACTCTTAGTAGTACTTGTGTTGTAACTTCTTGTGTTTAGCTTGTTTTTAGCAGCCTGAAGTGCATAAACAATAACTTTCTTAAATATACCTGAGGAACCTGAAGGTCTCATTTTATTAAATACTGCTCTAGTTACAGATGAATTCCATAAAACGAGCCGTAATTCAAGTTGCCATCTGTAATCTAGCTGAGCAATTTCCTAACTGTTTTTTCTCTTGGGGGGGTGTGTTTATTCTTTGTAGCACCCCTATTATAACAGCACAGTTGGACAGAGATGATGATCCTGATTTTGCCCGTCTGGTTAAAGGAAGAATTGAGAAAACTTTGTTAGGAGAGGTAGGAAAAGTTGTATTATTGCTAGTGCTTTAAATGTAAGCGTTAGCCAGTTGCTATGGGGCATTTTAGCCATTTTCACTTGCTGACTGTTTTGTGCTTTTTCATTGAAGATTTCCGAATATATCGAGGAAGTGTTTCTTCCAGATGATTGCTTCATCCTAGTGAAGCTGTCTTTAGAGCGCATTAGACTACTGAGATTAGAGGTAAGTTGTTCAGTTGTTATGCAGAGTATGCCTTGGGTCCATTCCAAAGGGTCTCTCAGAAACAGAAATCACACTGGTGGAAGTTGAAAAAAAAAGGACATGAATGAAGGATGTCCTGTGACTGCATTACATCTGGAGGGGTCCCTTTTTTTTTTCCTTGCAAAGTGGTTCATTTTCCCCTTACTTGGAAATGAGAGAACATACATTCATTTTTTTGTGTCTTGCTAAACACAGGGGTGCCATTTCTGTCCATTGGTTAACATAGATGCTGGCCCCCTCAGCATAGGATAGTATTTCATGCAATTTATAAGGGTAATTTATAAGAGTATATTTGGGGATTTTTTTCCTACATCCTTCTTTTTTATATTCTGTTGAAAAACAACTGCATTTATTTGAGCAGATGGATATATGCTGAGAGGTAACCCTGACATTTGCTGGCTGACTTTTGCCACAGGTGAATGCAGAGACTGTGCGCTACTCTATTTGCATATCTAAACTCAGAGTAAAGCCTGGGGATGTTGCTGTCCATGGAGAAGCAGTTGTATGTGTGACCCCGCGTGAAAATAGCAAGAGTTCAATGTATTATGTATTGCAGTCCCTGAAGGAAGAACTACCAAAGGTAAAATCTTTTGTGGAAGGTAATCAGTAGTAATAATTTGGGTTTCCATCATGGGAAGACAAAATTATTCTTGTCAGTGTTGACAATGAAGATGGGCTGCCTGTGTATCTCTTAGACTGTGATGGTACTGTTTTTACAGTTGAAATCAAGCCTTTGTAAATCAAGTTGAAGCTTCTATACTTTCCTTACAACATTTGTTAAAGCATTTTAAGTGCAGCAGTTGTATGAAAGAGCTATATCTTCTTGCAGCTGCATCTAGAGTTGAACCAATGACAGTATCATGCATTTTTTTCAGCTTTCTGTGAGGAGGATGTCTACAATGGATTTTAAGAACAGGGATAAGGGCACCTTTATTATTGGCATCATACCCTTTGATTTGTGTAGGTCTGCCACCATTCAGAGACCCAAGTTTGATTGTGAGAATACCTGGCAGAAAATATAAAATGTAGGTAGCGCATGAGGTTTACAGTACAGTGTCAATGTCAGTTTTGCACTAGTGTATTTAAGAGCAAAAAATCTTATTTCATATGTGTTTTAGTCCACATACTAGAGCCCTTAAGTAGGTTTGAATACTCATAAGGGTTATCCTTTTATACTGTTACTGTATACATCACAGTTACTAGGGGGTTTTGTTTTCTGAAGGTTGTAGTGCAAGGTATACCAGAAGTTTCCCGAGCTGTCATTCATGTTGATGAACAAAGTGGAAAGGAAAAATATAAACTTCTGGTTGAAGGTGATAATCTGCGAGCTGTTATGGCTACTCATGGAGTGAAAGGAACAAAAACATCCTCTAACAACACTTACGAGGTAATGTTGAAATGGGTATGGTGGGCTTTTCTTTATTACAAGTGCTTGTGTGTGCTCTGATGCAGCAGTTAATAGCAAATCAAGCCTGATTTCACTAATAGATGTCAGAATGCTTTAACATCAGAGAATAATTCGAGTGGCAGCACTGTTCACTTCAAAGAAACTGTTTCTACAAATATTTTTCAAATTGGCAATTAAAAAGGATTGTAATGGAAATGGAGTATTGATATGGTAACGGATGGTATGTAGTTCAGGAAGACACTAGATCCAAGCATTTGGTTCTTCCTTAAGCTAACATAACCTCTTGTGTAGGTAGAGAAAACACTAGGAATTGAAGCTGCTCGGACGACCATTATCAATGAGATTCAGTATACAATGGTGAACCATGGTATGAGCATTGACAGGAGACATGTTATGTTGCTGTCTGATCTAATGACTTACAAGGTTTGTACTGTTTTTTTCTAAATCTTACACTGACCTATTTATACAAATTAATTTTTCTATGTTTGAAAAGGTCGAGTGAGCTAAGGAGATGGAAGTCCATTTCAGGCTTTTAGAATTCAAAGTTGTACTGACCAAATCCTGTTGTTTCTATTTTACACAGAAAGCTTAGTTACTGTAGTTCTTGGGGGGAGAGGGCACCTATCATGACTGAAAACAAGATGATAGAATGAGTAGGGAACCATAATTTCATGGAGATAGGAATCCTAAAAATTACGATATGAAAATCAACGGTTTGGGTGATCGTGCATGCAATGTAAGGTTTGCTGTGCAGAAAAGCACATGGGGTGTGGTTCATAAGAGCTGCACTGTATGTAAGAGTCAAAGGATACAGACATTACAAATAGTATCAGATTACATGAACAGAACGTGTTAGTAGAAAGTCATATCTGTCCCTTATTGATAGGTTTTCTGTTCTTTACATCCAATATGTGTTTTAGATTTGAGGATACTTAGTGAAGTAAGGTTTTCCCATTGGCCTGCCAGAGAGCAAGGGTTTAATTTGGGTGAAATGGATGGACTTCTGACTTGTACCAAAACTGTAGAGCCTTGTTGTACTGAGCCATGGCAGTGGAAAACGGCACCAGAGTGTCATGTTTTTAAATTTGCTGGGCTGCTAGCATGCGTTCTTTTGACTGTACTTCTGACTTACGCTTCTGCGCACAATCTCATATAATCAGGATGTTTCTAGCAAACGTACGCAGAAATAAGTCAAGTTAGTTTATAAACATAATTACTATTTTCTGGGGAGTGAAAATACAAAGATTTAGAGTCTTCTGTAATCTGTGAGCTGAAGTCAAATTTACCTGTAGACAATTGGCAGTAGATTCAGCATAATGCTCTCGGTCCCTGCAAAGTTTGTAGCTCAGCAGCTAGTTTATAATTGTGGGGTTTTTCTCATGGCCATATTTCTCTTAATCTTTTCAGTACTCTTGCTTAAAAAAATAATCTATTAACCATTTGTAACAGTTTCTGTTTTGTATGAATGACTTTTGTTTTACTTAAATATTGATTACTACCAAACTGTTAACCTTGAGAATGTTCAACTGGGAAGCAGCGTATTATGACAATGCTTCATAGATAGTATAGTATATTGTTTTGCTCAGCCTTACTCTTTGGGTTTTTCCATCAATCAAGGGTGAAGTGCTGGGCATTACTAGGTTTGGACTGGCAAAAATGAAGGAAAGTGTGTTGATGCTGGCTTCTTTTGAAAAGACTGCAGACCATCTCTTTGATGCTGCTTACTTTGGACAGAAGGATTCTGTTTGTGGTAGGTATTGCAAAAACCATTGCAGTCTGTGGTCCTTAGGCAGCATCTGTAACGGTCTTGAAAGCACTGGATTTTTCCCCTTGTTAAGCTTCCTTTTCAGCTTAGATGTCAGAAACTTCAGTTCTGAGGCTGATTCCGTTTTCCGGGGTCGTCTTGGTCTAGTGGTTTAGTGTGTTTTTCTGCTTCTAATCTCAGTCAGATCTTGAAGTCAGTTGGACATTTGTTGCATGTTTCTTAAAACAGACTTTTAGTTGGTTTTACTTCTCACCCTAGATCTCAGTGAAATACCAGGGAATTTACCCCATTATCAGTAGTCCTGTTTTTTCAATTGTGAAAGCTTGTCTATCTTCAACACCCGGAGCTGATGAAGAAACCTTTACCTCGCTCAGTATTTGTTTCATTTTCATTCCTGCTAAAATGTAGAAAGACATGTATGTCTCAGCGTAGATGAAGATCACACTGTTAACGTGGTAACAGAAGGTGATTTGGCAGTTGTACCTAGAAATAAACAGAAATGCCAAGGTCTTGAGTTCTTCAGTTAATTCTGATCTAAAAAAATGAAAATTTTCTTGATTTTTTTAATTAGAAGCCTTGTTTATGAGTGTTCAGACTATCTGTTTATTAACAGAACAGACAGAATGCCTGTCCTCAGAAATTTCTTTTTCAATGTATCTGTTCTTTAGTTTTAAGTTCATTAACATCTATTAAATCACCTCACTGAACTCCTGAGACTCTGTAAGAGTTTGAAAATACATGCCTACTTGAACACAAGTGCATGCATGCCCACATACGTACAGCAAACAGAAAATTCCGTAGATGAGTTCTGGCATCCTGTTTATCTGTATCTTGGGTTTTTGCTATGTACTGCAATATTTGGAATTTAAGTACTTTTTATTTGGTTTGGTTTTGGTTTTTCTAATACCTTTGCCTCCATTGCTCTCAGATTTTCTTCTCCTTTAAGCTAACATACGTTTCAAACAAAAAAAAGTTGCAGTGACAATGTTAGAGCTATCAAAAATCATTGGGACAGACTGAATCTTTCCATTCAAAACAGGCGCTTTTTGAATGGTAAAAATGCTAAAAGCATTATAGCTCAAGTACTGTGCCTTTCTCCTT
>VWZF01005179.1:325270-352956 GCA_013396755.1 Sclerurus mexicanus | reverse complement strand
TGGCCCACTCTGGACTTGCTCCAATAACCATGACCTTGTCACACCAGTGCAGAGGTGGCTTCACTCCCAAGGCTCATCCCACACCTCAATGCACAACCTGCTTTTGATTCTGGATACAAATGATGGACTGAGCTTAGATTAAAATCGCCTGTCCTTCAATTTTGCATTATCCTTTTTAAGACAAAGTGGAGGAAACAAATAGTGGTGGATTCCCATCCCTGGAGGGATTTCAAAGCCATGTGGATTTGGCACTTTGGGACACTGGTCAGTGGTGGCCTTGGCCATGCTGGGAGATGGATGGACTCATTGATCCTAAAGGTCTTTTCCAACCTAAATGGTCCTGTGAAGGCTCATGTCTGGTTTAGGCTGAGACTCCAGCCTGGGGGTGTTACCAGGGGATGGGAAACAAGCCCAAGCCGCTTTGCCATTGTCCTCATCGTAGACTCCAATGTTCCTCCTTCAATGTGCCTTAATTAAAATGTGAGGGGTCAATATTTCCTTGAAAGCCTCTCCAGAAGTTTTTATTCCTGTCTAATTGCTCTGAGGATAATGCCAGAGGAAAACAATCAAACAGCTGGCAAACCCGGCTATTTTAACACATTCCGCGCTCATCTGGCTCATTTAAAACCATTCACTGCGCTGGGGGTGGGCTGTGCCCCTCCATCCCCACCCTCAGGCCAATTCCAATTTACTCCAGGAGATCTTCTGGATCCAGAAGGAATATAATCAGCAAATGAGCAGTGTAAGGACACGGAAATCCAAGTCCAAAGCTTAAATAGCATGTACAGATTCCTCTCAGCATTGAGGAATTTATGCAAAGATAAAGCAAATAATGGTCTCGGAGCTGCTTGGCATTTGCTGCTTTCCAAAGGGGCTAATTATTATTTCACACACACACACACACACACACACACACACACACACACATCCCCAGTAATGCCAGAGTCTCTCTGCAACTCCCTGGAGCTGCAGATTTGGAGAGCCCAACACCTCAGACAAGCCAGGGTGACACATGCTCCTGTTTGGGGAGGGTTGGGGACATTCGGGGGACAGGGAGGGGCTGGCTTTTATTCCCTGTTCAGTTACTCAATCCCTTGATCTCTGCATGTTCCAATGGATCTTCTGAGCGTTTCCCTCTCGTGGAAGTAAGGCCAGGCTGGAGAAACCCGGGATAGCGGAAGGTGTCCCATGGCAGGGGTGGCACTGGATGGGCTTTAAGGTCCCTCCCAACCCAAACCATTCTGGAATATTATGAAATGCCACCTCAGCCTGTGAGGAAACCACATCCCAGCCCTGCTGGGTACAGAATGGTGGGAAAAGGGACAGGAAAAATCCCTGTAAGCTCCAGCTCGTCCCTTCCCATGTCCAGAGGCACTGGCAGCACCAAGCAGTGCTCCTCCAGCCCGTCCCCACAGAATTGCCAGCCACGGATTCTCCCAGTCTCCTGTTCCAGCACCTCCCATCTCCACCAGCTTTTCTTGCTGTCTGACCCCCTTCTCTGCTGCAATTTAAGCCAATTACTGTCTCATCCTTTGGGAATCTTCAGGAAGAATTCCCCTTCTGAAGGCTTCTCCAGGAACAATCCCCATGGATCACGTTAGTCCCGTATCAGACACTTCTCCTGCTCACTGGGATCCTCTGAGCTTTTCCACACATCCACACCTTCCCCGGGGCACTGCCCAGGGCAGGCAGCACCACAGCAGAAGGGCTCCGTCAACTCCCCATGGAATTATCCCCTTCCCTGTTCCCAGTGCCATATTCCTGCTCCCCAGAAGGAGCTGAGGAGGTGCCAGCACACCCAGACCGGCTGCAGCTCACACAGCCTCCCTGCCGCCTGTTTGCCCTTGCAGGAGCAAAGGCTGCGGATCCTGCCACGGTATTCCAGCACATTGCACTTTCCCAGTGTGTTCCAGATCCCAAAGCTGCCTCCTCACAGCCCTTCCCAGCCTGCTGGCACCCGGGGCCAATAAAAAGCCACAAAGGTGACGGTTCCTGGTCGGATTTGATGATTTAAAGGTGTTTTTCAACCTTAACGATTCCCTGATTCCGAGCTGACACAAGAGCTGTTCCAAAGCCCAGTTACACAACATTTTGGGTTTTCCCTCATCCCTGCCTGGTTAATTCAGGGGGCAGCGTATCCAGCAGGAAGAGAAAACTGGACACGTTCAAGTTTGACACTTCACGTGCTCTTTTAGTTCCTCATAAACTACGGCTTGATCCAAATTCCCAGCTCACAGGATTAGGGAATCACAGGAGGGAATGTCACATCTTATTGCACCGTGGTTTTACTAATGCTGGTATTGTACAAAAGGAAAGGGAATGTGAGCAACACAGAAATCTTTTTTATTCCTGAAAATCAGCATTAGAAGTTCCTACAAGTTCTGTCCCAAGGACCAAGCAGATATTTAAGTCTCTCAACTGAAAAAACAGGCATGGAATCACACAGTGGTTGGGGATGGAAGAGACCTCAAAGACCATTTTGTTCCACGGGCAGGGACACCTCCCACCAGCCCAGAGTGCTCCAAGCCCCGTCCAACCTGGCCTGGGACACTGCCAGGGATCCAGGGGCAGCCACAGCTTCTCTGGGCACCCTGTGCCAGGGCCTGCCCACCCTCCCAGCCAGCAATTCCTTCCCAATATCCCATCCCATCCCTGCCCTCTGGCAGTGGGAAGCCATTCCCTGTGTCCTGTCCCTCCATGCCTTGTCCCCAGTCCCTCTCCAGCTCTCCTGGAGCCCCTTTAGGCTCTGCCAGGGGCTCTCAGGTGTCCCTGGAGCCTTCTCTTCTCCGGGTGAACCCCAAATCTCTCAGTCTGTCTGTGGAGAAAAATATCCCCCAAAATCCAGTCAGGAAGGAGCAAATATAGAACACAAGGGGCTGTTTGCACATCCAAGCTGCCCTCTGGCCTCATTCCCCTTTATCCCAAGGAGAGGACTTTACTCTATTTTATGATTCCATATAAACATTTTTTCCCCAACAAAGTGTACTTTGACAGGGGTCACTGGCAGTGCAGGACACCCACAGGGAAAGAGGGTTTGCATCAACGGGCAGCTTCAATTTTCCATGAGGAAGAGCATGGATTGAGCTTTCCAGGTGTAATGGCCCTGCAGCCCTTCTCCTCCTCGTCCTCCCCCCTGGCCTTTCCACAGGGATGCTCCTGCACTGCACCAATTCATCCTATTCCATGGAGTGATGAAGGCAAAATCCAGGGCAGAGGGAAAAGCAGGGAAGGAGCCTGAAGAGATTCCCTGAAAACTGCAGATCAACCAGGCCACGGGGCTCCAATTTCACTGGAAAATGCAGATTTCAGGAAAGCCTAATGCTGGCAGGCTATTTAAAATTCCACCTGGAATACGCTATCAGGGACTCTGCAGTCCCAATTCCTACTGCAGAAAAATCCCAGGCTGTTCAAGCAATCCAACAGCATTCCAGGGGCCAGCAGCTGGTTGCCAAATCTTAAAATAGCAGCTGCATTAGGAATGGTATTTAAACAAGAGAAGTGGGAAATCCAGCCCTGAGGAAAACCAGGACTTGGCTGGGAAAAAGTGAGCTGGGAAGAGGCTGCCAGGAATGGAGGCTTTGGAGGGAGCTCTAAAAGCCTTGAGGTGGTTCCTGAGTGATGGGTCTGCAATGAGTACAAGGAAATCACCATCGCTCCAAGATCCTGTTCTCCAGATCCCATAGGATCATCGAATCCCACAATGGGTTGGGCTGGAAGAGCCCATCCAGTGCCACCCCTGCCATGGGCAGGGACACCTCCAACCAGCCCAGGGTGCTCCAAGCCCCGTCCAGCCTGGCCTTGGACACTGCCAGGGATCCAGGGGCAGCCACAGCTTCTCTGGGCCCCCTGTGCCAGGGCCTGCCCACCCTCCCAGCCAGCAATCCCTTCCCAATATCCCAGCCAGCCCTGCCCTCTGGCACTGGGAAGCCATTCCCTGTGTCCTGTCCCTCCATCCCTTGTCCCCAGTCCCTCTCCAGCTCTCCTGGAGCCCCTTGAGGTTCTGGAAGTGGCTCTGGGGTCTCCTTCCATCAAGCCCCCTCAAGTGAGACACTTCCAGAACACAAGCCCAATCCAGCACAAACCCAGGGAATGTGAAGGCAACCACAGGGAGCAAAACCAGCACCTTCCTCCTCTTCTCCTTGGGATTGAATTCCAACACCCCCCAAGCGCCACTGTGATGTGCCCGGGGCAGCAGCAGGTTGTGGGTCATCTCCCAGTGTCTCCAGTTCAGATTCCCAACTGGTTTTATAGAGAAAATCCTTTGTTTTGCTGCATAGCACAACAGGCCACTGTGCAGAGCTGCCTGGGAAGGCGCAAAAGCAGCGACAAGGGGCTCAAATTCAGCTTAGGAGGAGCACAAATACATTCTTAGCTTCTCCTCTAGCCTGGCCAATTCAGGGGGTTTTATACGGAGCTGAAAATCTGATGGGCACTTATAAAATTCAAAATAAAATACAAGAAATTGAATGTTTTAGAAGTATATATAAAAGAGCCAGCAGCAGTTCCTCCCCTTGGAGGCCACCAGAGATGCTCCACCAGGGAAGCAGGTGGCATTGAGACTGGACCAAAATCCTCTCCCAGAAGGAGAACCCAGCTCCCCTCCCGCCCCAAGCCCTCCCCACCTCAAACCCTCCTTCAAGCCCGGCAGAGCTTTCCCTTTGCCGAGCTGAATTCAAACTGGGCTGACAGAACCGACGGGAGCTGTAGCACGGCCCTGGAATTGGGGAGCTCCCGGAGTGTTTTTATCCTGCTGCCTCCACTCAGGGCACACCAGAACTCGGGTGGCATTTTACAAGCGTTAAATACAACCTTTCATCAGCACGAACAATACCAGCTTTTTTTTTTTTCCCTTTTTTCCCCGTTGCTCATACAAAGATTTTCATTGTGGCAAATAAAAATGCACACAAGGCAGTGAGGAACTGATAACATTTACCAGGCTCTGCAAAGCTGTTTAATTCAGGCTCAGCAGTGTTTTCTGGGGGTGTAAAAATGTATTGAAATTACAGGAGCTGCTCCAAAACTCCATTAATAATTTATGGCACAGCGACCTCACTTATTCCCAGCCCAAAGCTACATCATTCCTTGCTTGGCTCCCAGTGGAAGTTTCCCTGTCCATGGCAGGGGGTGGCACTGGATGATCTTTAAGGTCCCTTCCAACCCAATTGTGTCATTTTATGGCCCCACCACAAACTTTCTCAGTCACTCAAACTCAGGACTCCCAGGCATTTGAAACCCAATTTCCAAATTAGAGGTACAAGATAATAAGAATGAAAATCTGAGTCTAGGTGGAAACATGATGTCAGAGCTCTCAAAAACTCCATTTACATTCCTATTTTTGTTAAGAAAAATGGTTTGGTTCCACCCTGCTGAGTGAGACTCAGTTCAGAGCTCCAGGAGAGCTGAAAGGGATCAAAAACCTCGACAAAAACCAGCAGCAAAAACCAAAGGATGAGACTTCTCCCATTCTGGGGGAGCAGAAACCCCCACAATCAAATGCGGAACGACTGTATGAAAAGCAGGCAGAAACCAGTGGAAAAACACAGTGTTCAACCCTCAGACAAATTCTTTTCCGTGAGAAAACAGATGAAAGGACGCAGGAAATCTGCTGAAGTAGACACGTGCACTGACACTGGGAAATGAAACCAAACAAGACGCAGCCCCAAAGCCCCAAGGACACGTGTGGACAAAAGGCTCCTCTCCTTGTAAGCCTCGGGCAAAGCCCCTTGCGGGGAACAAAGGGGAGCTCAAGGATTTCTCCTGGCTCTGGAACTCTGCACGACTCCCGAAATGTGGCAACGCTCCCACTCCTGTCACACAGCCACAGAATCCTGCAATGGCTTGGGTTGCAAGGCACCCTGAAGACAATCTCATCCCACCCCTGCCATGGGCAGGGACACCTCCCACCAGCCCAGGGTGCTCCAAGCCCCGTCCAACCTGGCCTTGGACACTGCCAGGGATCCAGGGGCAGCCACAGCTTCTCTGGGCACCCTGTGCCACATTGGACGGGGCTTGGAGCAGCCTGGGCTGGTGGGAGGTGCCCCTGCCCATGGCAGGGGTGGGATGGGATGAGCTTTGAGGTCCCACCAACCCAGCCCAGTCTGAGATGAACTGGGGACTGATGAAGACACATCACCACATGCTCCAGGTGCCCTGGGCAGACCCAGTGCAGTCCCAAGCCTTGGTTCTTCCCATCCCACCCATCCTGACCTCTGCCACCACGGATGTGCCCTGGAGACACAACCCTCCTCCAGTGGACACCAAACACGGCCACTCTACGGGATTTTAGGGTCGTGATTCACAAATTCCACCTCAGAGAGGGAATAATGAGAAAGCCACTAATTAAGCTGCATTTCTGTCCTGCTGAAAAATTACAATTATCAATATTGGGAAGCTTTAAATGCTTTCCATCTGCACAATATCTCATTCCAAATTTCTTTTTATACTGTATCATGCAAAGAAAAGACAGGAGGAAAGATGAATTTACTTGCTTTCCTTGCATGTCAATGTTTATTAGTTTATATTAATTTCCCTCTTTTTTTTCCCCTTTAAATTTGCATTCATTATTTCGGCTCTCTCATCCAACCATGTGAATGAGGATTTAAGCACATCCCTGGGTTTCTAAGGAATGAAAGGCCAAGAAAGGAGCTCAAATAACATCTCAATGAACATTGGTAGGCAGCAGAGATGGGAATTAAAAATGTCAGTGCAATAAGGACACGATTCAGTGCAGTAAATACGAGGCAAACACAAGTCAAAGAGGCAGCACGGGAAATAATGAAGCAGCTCAACTGTATTTCCAATATCTGAATTACATCTTAATTGCTGTGGCCAGATAGAAACATCTGCAGAGAAGAGTGGAGAAAACATGCGCCATAAATGTGAGGGATTGAGGCCAGGAAGGAAAAGACTCCAGGAATAAAACAGCGTGAGGATGAAGGCTCAGCATCACTCACCCTCCTCCAAACCCTCCCGACAGGGACATGTGAAATCACACGGGCTGCTGCTGCCTGTGCCTGTATTTTAAAATCTGGCTGTTATCTGGGATGGGAGAGCTCAGCGAGTGAAGAGATTTAATACCCTCATGCAATGGAAGCTGGAAAACGTGGGATGCTGGAAGGCTGGAACATGCCCAGCATCTCAGGAGGTCCTTTAAGACCCACCAGAAAGGCCCAAACCCCCTTTTACCCACCAATATTTTCTGTATAAATCAGCCCATTGCCATAAACCCTCTCTGAATTTATCCATTAATTACTTCAGTAGGATGAGAGGAAAGAGGTAATTTTGAAATATTTTCCCATATAAAATTGCCCACATTATTTCCCTCTGGTGGAGGGAAATATTTCCCCCAAACCAGGGGGCCCTTCTTCTCGCTCAAGGAGAGCACACAGTTCCCTCCCGGGGACAAACAAGCCCTCCAGGAGAAAGCAGCACCTCCTTCTCATCCCTGCAAGTTGAAATCCACTTCCCTAGGAATTCCCTGAACTGGGGAAGACCTGGAGCAATGCGAGGAGCTGGTGGCAGTACAGGACATTCCCCACCCCATTCCCAGTGCTGCACCTTCACTGTCACCGTGTCTGGCTCTCCAGAGGCAGCACATCAGGAGCACACGTGTCTGGGCCATGGATGGAGAGACAAGCACAGGAAGGACATGGAGCTGCTGGAGAGAGTCCAGAGAAGGATCCTGGAGATGCTTCTCCAGGCTGGGAGAGCTGGGGGTGCTCACCTGGAGAAGAGAAGGCTCCAGGGACACCTGAGAGCCCCTTGCAGAGCCTAAAGGGGCTCCAGGAGAGCTGGAGAGGGACTGGGGACAAGGCATGGAGGGACAGGACACAGGGAATGGCTTCCCACTGCCAGAGGGCAGGGCTGGATGGGATATTGGGAAGGAATTGCTGGCTGGGAGGGTGGGCAGGCCCTGGCACAGGGTGCCTGGAAGTGTCCAAGGCCAGGTTGGAGCACCCTGGGCTGGTGGGAGGTGTCCCTGCCCATGGCAGGGGGTGGAAGAAGGTATCTTAAAGTTCCTCCCAATCCAAACCATTCCCTGGTTCCACAATTCTGTTACTTGAGCCTGCACATGAAAGAATGAGGGAGACTCAGCAGGAGGAGAGCAGAGACACAACCACGACCTCCACAAACATCACACAGGGGCTCCGTGTCCACAGCCAGGTGTTTGGGAGGAAGATCTGGGAGCTGCAGGAGCCCTCCCCCTCCTGGAGCTGCCCTGGTGCTCCACAGAGGACTGCAACTGGTCTAGGGCACATTCCCAGCTCCTGGAAACAGAGCTGCAAACTGGGATTTCATGGATCTGTGAGCAAAGGCAGTGGGTGCTTCCCCTAAAGCCCCAGATAAAGCCCTTCACCCTGGAACGAGAGATTCCCTCAGCCCACAGCGTGTCCTGCACAACATATGCTGCTCCTCCACCATGCAATGAAATCTTCTCCGTGCTCTAAATCTGTTTGACGAAACTTTCCCTCTCCTCGACTTCCACAGTATTTTCAGAGCTCTTTTAACATCAACCCGACCTTTCGCCCCACCTTCTTCTCCTCAAGCTGTGCAGCACGCCTGTGCATCCATAAGGAGCTGGGAAGCAAGAGGAATACAGAACTACATTTTTAACGAAGAAATTAGGATTTTTTCTTTGCTAAAAAATGCTAAATTGTCCTTTGGGAATGAGCAGAAAAGCTTTCTTGTAGGAACTCTGCTTCTTTAAATGAAAACACTTCATTTCTACCTTATTTTCCTTCCTTATAAAAGGAGAAAGTGTCCTCCAGAAGTCAAGCAAAAGAATGTTTCCAGGAGTCAAGTATAAAAGCTTTTTCTTCAAAGAGGAAAGAAGAGATGGACTTTAAAGAGACACTTCCAGAGAAAAGAAACAGAGTTCAAGTCTGGGATGAATCCAGCTCGGATTTCTGAAGCAGTTTCTTCTCCTGGTGGCTCAACAAGGATGGAACCCTCTCTCCTGGGAATACAATTCCAAGGGAACTGAGGGCATTTGTTGGAACCTGATGTGAGAAACGAGGGTTCTCAGCCAGAGCTGGGAGGGCAGAACATTTCTTGGACACACGAAATAAGGACAGAAAATTGTCTGCAAAAAATCAGCACTAATCTATTTACCACAGTCCTGACACCCCCGAAAGCAAAAGGATTCTCCTCAAAGAAACCAGAAAAGGAAACCCAGGAGAGGAGGGGAAAAGTTCCAAAGGCCTGGAGGGACAGGACAAGAGGCAATGGCTTCCCACTGCCAAGTGCTGTGCAGCCAGCAAAGAGCTTTATTTTAAATCTTCTTCATGGGGAATGCACCAAACCACAGAATCACAGGACCATTAACANCCCCGAGCGCCTCGGGAAGCCGGGAGGGAGCCTGCTAAGGCTTAGAGCACGCAGGTGTTTGCCTGCAGGAGCGTCCTGGGGGTTCCCAGGGAAGCTGTGCCTGTGCAGCCACAGCCCAAGGGGCAGGGGCACGGCGTGCCCAGGGCAGGGCTCTGGGAGCCCCGAGAGCCAGGCTGGGGCAGGGACACAGGGACACAGGGACAGGGGCTCAGGGAGGAGCAGCAGGGACACGATGGGACCCCCGGGCTGCTCCAGCCCCATTCCCTTCCCCGGACCAGCTCCAGCCCCTCGGAGTCCTCCCTGTCACGAGGAGCCAAGCCCGGCTGGACCCCTCGCCCCAAGGGTTGGTCACACAGAGCTGAGACCTTGAGCAATTGATAATTACCCTCCGAGACCAATTAACAGCTAAGCCACCAGACACGAGCAGGTCCACGCAAAGCACCTGGCAAATGCTGACGGCTCCTTCCCTCAGAAGCAAGGCTGAAAGCTTTTCCAAGACTGCAGAAAGTCCAGGAAAGCCCTGGAAGTGGCCCTGGCCCCTCACACAGACGCTCTGGCTCCTTTCCCCTTCCACTTGTGTCAGGAATTATTGCAGAAGCACCAAATGTGGCTCCGAGGGCCAGGAGTGGGAACGGAGACCCAGGGAAGGGCTGGAGAGGGACATTTCCCAGCCACGTGTCGCTAGGAAATCGTCCCAGCGAGCCAGGGAGTCGGCAGTGGGGATGGAGGAGAGAAAAACAGACTTTCTGTGTTGGTTTTTTTTCAATAATTAAGTTGCAGATCTTAAATTCGGGGCTGAAATTTTAAATTAGGTCTCGGGGAATGCTCCTGATCCCAAACGAACATCAGGACTTTGCTATTGTTTCCTCTCTTCTGCTTTACAAGCCAAGACGTTTCCAAAATGTGCTTTATGTATATTTTAAGGGCTATAAACATTTCGCTTGTTTCTTAAAACACATTTGAGAGTTCCCTGGAAAAATTAAACCATTTCTTTCTTGCTCTAATGATAGTTTTGCTTTCAAAAGGGAACATCATCTGTTTGCCACAGATTTGTTTTTGACAGTTACCTAATCCTGTAAGAAAAGTGTCTTCTTGCTGTAATTTCACTAAATGCACGTTCAGTAAAACAAACAACACACAATTTGAGAGAAAATGTTGGTTTGGTACTCGGGATCCTTTTAGGTTTGTAATCTCTGAGCAAAAGAGACTCCCAAACCCCCAATATTCCCGCTTGGCATTTCCCGGACTTCCCACGGACGCACAGCATGGGATTTACAGAGTGAACATTCACCAAATGCAGAATGAAACCACAACATTCCGACTAAAAAAACCAGACACAATTATCTAAAGCCACTTGGGCATTCCAACTGCTCTGATTTCCTGGGAGCTCCAGGGTTTTCCCTTCCATCTCTTCCCCAGCCAGACTGAATCTCCACTGGCACCTCAAGCTTAGCCAGCAGTCCTGGCTGCCTGCAGAGAGTTCATCAGGAACCGCTGAGAATTCCCAACCCGCCCCCGGAGAGGAATCCCCCGGGATCGAGGCATGGCTGGAGCCTCAACTTTGCCACGTTCCACAGGCCTGGGCTGTGTTTGAGGTGTATTAAGACACTGCACGATGGAAAAAGCCAAATTGTGACCCCAGACAGCAAATCCGAGACCTGAACAAAGCAGGAGGGAAAAGGGATGTTCCAGAAGGAATTCAATGAGATTCCAGGAAGCTCTGGATTTCAGAACAAGCATTCCCAACCCTTCCTATTCAGTCTGGAGATGGGTTCTCCTGCCTTTTCTGCCAACATCCCAACCATGCCTGAAAGCAGGAATTAAGGAGAATCTAATACAGGGATGCTGAGGGGAGAGAGAATGTTTTAATGGCATCATGGAATCATGGAATGGTTTGGGTTGGAAGCACCTTAAAGCCCATCTCATTCCAAACATCACAGGCAGGGACACCTCCCACCAGCCCAGGTGGCTCCAAGCCCCGTCCAACCTGGCCTTGGACACTGCCAGGGATCCAGGGGCAGCCACAGCTTCTCTGGGCACCCTGTGCCAGGGCCTGCCCACCCTCCCAGCCAGGAATCCTTTCCCAATATCCCACCAAACTCCGTCACTTTGAAGCCACCACTCCATTTCAAACACTGCTTGGCCTCTGTGAAGTCATTAGAGCTCATTTATGGCACCCCAACAAGCTCAGGAACCATCACCACCTAAGTCAGGTGTTGTCCATCAAAGATTCCCAGTTTGGCACTGGGGTGTTCCACATTTTTAGGTCCATCACGAGGCCAAGGACACACTTCAGGCAAGAACCCCCCCCTAGAAGGCAGCTGGGGGATTCCAATCCCAGCACTTGGCCCTTCCAGCCTTTGGAGCCTTTTAAACACCTTTGGAAGAGGTTTTCCAACCTGACCCTTCCAACACCTTTGGAGCAAGTTTTCCAGCCTGACTCTTCCACTGGCATTCATTCACTGTTCATTCCCTGTGCTGCATTTACTGGGGATTTTTTTCATAATTCCCTCTTTTTCTGTCTCTGGGGATTTTTTCCATAATTCCCTCTTTTTCTGTCTCTGGTGCCCAATTGCACCAAAGCCCAATACCCCATATTTTTAACTGGGATCCCAATACTCCATATTTTTCACACTAATCCCAATACTCCATACTTTTCTCAGCAATCCCAACACTCTATATTTTTCACTGCAATCCGAATCCTTCGTATTTTTCCCACCAATCCCAGTAGTCCCTAATTTTCACACCAATCCAAATACTGCACATTCTCCCCTGCAATCCCAATACCTCATATTTTTCCCTACAACTCCAATACATCATGCTTTTTACTGTGAGCCAAATATTCCATACTGTTCCCTGCAATCCCATACCTCCTATTTTTCCCAGCCCACATTTCAAGCAAAGCTTTAAATCTGCCCATCCCATGAATACAAAGGGGTCGCCACTTAAAGCTCCAAAGCCCCAACATCTTTGAGCAGCGACTGAACAAACCACCCAAACCACCTGCACTTGATCCCATATCCATTCTGGGGCAAACACAGCCAAAACTGTAGGATTTTAAGGGCTGTGTCCATATTAGACCCTCACCCCGCACAAGCTGCAGCCAAATCCTCCTCTGGTTGTTGCACCCAATTTCCTTTGTCTTATCAAAGTACTGCGGTTCATTTAAAGGTATTTCCATAGAGGATCCTCCCACCAAACTTCTCCTCAGGTCTTCCAGCCATAACCACTCCCCAGAGCTGCAGATCCACCCCGAAAGTCGGAGTCCCCAGAGAGCAGCTGGTCTGTCCCACCAGATCCCACGAGGGGTCCCCAAGCCAAGCCGGCACGGCCAGGGTTACTCACAGTACACGTCCACCCGGATGGATTTGATGGCCGGAGAGCCGAGGCCGTTCTCGGCCTTGCAGTAGTACCGTCCCCCCTGGTGCCTCTGGATGTTGGAGATCCGCAGCGTTTCGTTGAAGACACTCGAGTCCTGGAATCGGTCAGAGGCACTTCCTGCTGTTTTGGTCCACCTGATCTGAGCAAGCACCAGAACACAGAGTTACTTCGGGCCTGCGAAGGGAGCAAGGTCTACACGTCTTGGATCGTGGAATTTTGGGGTTGGAAGGGACCTTAAAGACCATCCGACGTGGCTTTGGGCACTTCCAGGGATGGGGCAGCCACAGCTTCTCTGGGCAGCCTGTCCACTGTCCCCCTCTCCTAAAAACACTTCATTACTTTTGACGGAAACACCCCATAAAATATAAATTCTAAGCTCCTGCCCCAGGAGCTCCTCCTTGCCCTGAGGAGCCCAGAGCTGACACAGCCCCCCAGCTGTGCCTGCCAGGATCCCCTCCCTGACCTCCTGGGAATGCTCTTCCCAAAGCCCTCCAGGATCCCATTGGGCTCCTCATCCTCAGGACACACTGCTGGTCATGGACACCTCGTCCTTCAGGACCCCCAGGTCCTCCTCCAGCAGGATGTGCTGTAGGGAAGGACAGGCCCCAAACAAAGAGTATTCCAGTTTGTCTTAATCTTTCAAGTGATTCCTCCATCTGCCTTTCAGAGGGGTTTCCCTCCATGAAAACTCTATTATTAAGCACAATCCCTCCGTTGCTGCAATTCCATGGCAAAAATAAAACAAGGTGATTTTACTCTTCTTAAAATGAAAGGGCTCCTGATCTCAGTTTTTCCACTCTGACTTGTACGTCTTGCCACCCCAATTCCTGAAAATTGGGCACCACACAGGCCTGAGACATCTCAACACCGAGAATTACCCATCGGGCTTTGAAACTGCCAAGGAAACGGTTCTGATGCTCAGAGGCTGAAACCCCAAATATAAAGTGGATAAAAGCAAAGGAATTTTAAGTGTCGGCTGAATAATTTAAGAATACGTTAATCAGTGGATCCTAAAGGAAAGAATACTGCAATTTTTTGGCAAATCGATAAAGCCATTTGGAAAAAAATGGTAAAAAAACTGATGGAACTCCTTTAGACGTTTCTTAGTCGGATCAACCTGTTTCTTTCTGGACAGGCAGAGTTTGGGGAAACTCCCAGAGATATTCCCCCAAAACATCCCTGCTAAAGGATTAATTGCAATTTAACCCAGTTGGATACAACCTTTTTCCTTACGACTTTCAGGTGTTTCCCTGCTTCACAAAACTCACCCCTAAATGCTGAATAATCAATGTACATTTCCCGAGAAAGGTCTCCCTGAGGGATGGAAGCTTCTCCCTCCCGAACGGCTGGAAAATCCCTTCTCCACCATGAACTGCGAAGGACTCAGTCCAAGGACTTTCACAGAGCTTGGGGTCATTTTAACCTTCCTCATGGGAAATTATTTCCTAAATTACTCAGGGAGTTGGATGAAATGATCCAAACATGTAAAAATCTGGCATTTTTCTTATTCTCACACCTTTTTTTTTTTAATTCAGCAACATCAATTAGCTTCCAAACCTTCCCACCTTCATAATAAAGCACATGACCAATTGAATTCCCAGGTGTTCATTTTGATGGTAGTTTTCCAGCGTTGGGAACCACCAGGAGCACAAACACAGCCTCAAACCTCCCACACGTGGAAATTAATTCACTAAAACTCTTCAAGGGCAAATAAATACAAAATATTTTGAGACCTGGAGCGACTCCCACTGGCACAGAACTGAGCCTGGTGATGAGAACTCCATGAAATCCATGTCTGGACTCCTATTTCCCAATCTAAATCCTACCCCTTTCTTTCCCCAAGTACAGGAAATGATAAAATGCTCCCAGTTTTCAGGAAGAAAGGGTGGGATAATCAAATCCATGAGTTACAAGAGCCTTGTTACAAGAGGTGAGAGCTGAAGGACAGTCACTGGAAGAGCTAGAAAGAGGGGAATTGGGTCCAAGGATGGGGTAATCCCAGTGATGCTGTGAAAGGTGCTTTCCAAGGAAGACATCATCCTGTGACTTCCCACAAGTGCTAAGAGTTCCCCCTCTCCCATGAAAACAGGCTGGGAAAATTGGGATTGCTCAGCCTGGAGAAGGGAAGGCTCCAGGGACACCTGAGAGCCCCTGGCAGAGCCTAAAGGGGCTCCAGGAGAGCTGGAGAGGGACTGGGGACAGGGCATGGAGGGACAGGACACAGGGAATGGCTTCCCAGTGCCAGAGGGCAGGGCTGGATGGGATATTGGGAAGGAATTGCTGACTGGGAGGGTGGGCAGGCCCTGGCACAGGGTGCCCAGAGAAGCTGTGGCTGCCCCTGGATCCCTGGCAGTGTCCAAGGCCAGGTTGGACGGGGCTTGGAGCACCCTGGGCTGGTGGGAGGTGTCCCTGCCCATGGCAGGGGTGGCACTGGGTGGGCTGTGAGGTCCCTTCCAACCCATTGTGGGATTCTATGGAAAGAACTGGGGATAAGGAAGTGGTCCCAGTCCCACCACTACTTTGTGCTACCAAGTGAAGCAAAAAGTCGCTTTTTGTTCTATAAAGCAGAAAATAATCAGATCAGGAGTTTCACACGTTGTCTCTCCCTCAATTGCCCTTGGATCAAAGTCTAAGTGGAGGGTCTCTCTCTGAGGGCTGCGACCCCAGGAAGATGCTGAACAACTGGCAAAGTGTAGAAGAAAAGCCACAGGACTTATTAAAATAACAAACATGCCCAAGAGTGCAAGCGATCAGCTCAGCAAACGGGCAGGAGCAAGTGGATAATCAGGGCAAAGCAATCAAGGTCTTTAAAACTCAGAGGAGGGACCAAAAATCGATAGCAGATCAATTGGCAACGTGAAAGGCCAAGTTAAGGCAGCAATAAAATGGATTAGAAATCACTTTCCTTTTGCTCGGTCTAAAATGTTTATGCAAAACATCTTCTACGTGAGATGCTGCACTAAATCCAAGTCAGCAACGCCAAAGGACCTCGCTGGGAATCCGGGAAGTTCCAGGACAGACCCAGGGATGGGAAACCTCCTCGTGCTCCCAACCAGGAGCAGCTCTGGGTGCTGGATTTCCACCACCCAACCCTTCAGCACAACTGGAACCAGCGCATCACCTTCAGTGTCCACGGGTGTAAAACCGACCCTAAACCCCCCTTATCAGCCCAGGTTTAGCTGGCCCACCCTGCACAACCTTCAGCACCCAGTTCTACCCAAACGTGGCGGTGTCACCAAGCCCTGGAACCCGGAGGTGATGCCCTGGAGGAGGGCAGGGGTGTGAGGAGCTGCTCCAGCACGGCAGGAGCGGCAGCGGGAGCCCAGCAGGCACCAGCTCCCCCCTGATCCCACAACAACCCGTCTCCCTGCAGAGCAGAAAGGCATAAAAACGTGTTCCTGTCATTAAACTCAGACTGGAGTCTAAACAGAGAGAGGGAAAAATGATTGTTAAAGAGGCATTTTCTGCTTTACATCCGCTCTTCACAACACAGTCACACTTCCAAGTGACAAAACCATTGTGGAACCCCGGCAGTTTCAATTGCTGCTATTTCCCCCCTCCCGTAACAACCCTTCCAGGTGCTATTTCTGCTCCTCGTTCTCTCCTTCTCCACCCGTTGCCAGACCCAAGGGAGAAACAGAGAATTCGGGAGGAACATCTTCCCAGAGCATGCCCAAGACACTGTCAGAGACCCAAAACGGCTCAGCTGAGCACGGCACAAGAAAACGCTTCTCCTCGGGTGTCTCAGCACTCCAACCCTTGAGCAGACTGCCTGCTGCCACCCTTGGAGGAGGGATTTGGGGGCAGAAACGGAGACTTCACGCTGACTGGCAAGTGTCCTAAACAAAGGTGTCTGTAAATGAGGGCAGGAAAGCAGCAGCGGCTGATGGAACTGGAAATGGAAGTAAAAGAGAAATGGAGTTCTGTGTGTGGACCAATGATTTCCCTTCTGCGTGGAAATCTAAAAAATAAAATGGTTTTCTTTGCAGAAGATGCTTGGCCTTCATCAAAGCAGGGAGTCATTAATATTGGAAAAGCCCTCCAAGATCNAGCCCCCCCAGCTCCCTCAGCCCCTCCTGCTGCTCCAGCCCCTTCCCAGCTCCCTTCCCTTCCCTGCACACGCTCCAGCCCCTCAGGGTCCCTCTTTGGGTGGCCCAGAAGTGCCCCCAGCACTGGAGGTGCCCCAGCAGTGCCAGCAGTCTCCAAAGACTCCAGTGCCAAGTTTCATCCATCCATCCATCCATCCATCCATCCATCCATCCATCCATCCATCCATCCTTCTTTGCTCCATCAGGAGCACACACAGCATTCCAGTCCATCCTGCCCTTCCCACCTCACTGTGCCCTCCTGCACTAAACCAGCCTCCGTTTCAGCCCAGCTCTGCTGCAGCAAATTAAATCCACTTAGGTGAACATCACAAAAACACTGGATTTAAGCGGCTCCCTTTCCACTCCACTGTCCTCTGCAAATACCAGGGGGGTTATTGATTTCCTGCCCTGCAATATCAGCTGTTTGCTTAAAGCAGCTCCCACTTTAAAAACTTCATAAAGGATAATCCGGAGGAACCACGTCGTGCTTCAGACACCCCCGACAGCAGAGTCGGTGTGGGGAGACAGCCTGGGAAAAGTCCTGAATATTGGGAGCTGACGGACACCAAGCTCTGCCTTTGTGTTCTCATCACAACTCCGTGGTGTTTCCAGCAGCACATCCCTCTGGGATTGAGGATTATCCCCCACGTTTTTCCACATTAAACCCTAAATCTCAGCGATCCAACAACATCAGCGCTGCTTCAGCCTCCTTCCCTGGGAACCAGTATGGAATTCCACTCCGCACTCTCATTCATCCCAAAACGAGAGACCTTAGTGGTGTTTCCAGCAGCACCTCCATCTGGGATTGAGGATGAACCCCCACCTCAGTTCTGGGCATCTTTCCAAAATAAACCCTAAATCTCAGAGATCCAAAAACATCATCTTCCTGCCACAGGAACCAACACTCGCAGGGAATTTCACCCAACGCTCTCATTGAGCCCAAAACTAAAGTGAGAACCTGAGACCCAACTGTGGTGACAAAGAAAGGAGGTGACATTTGATTTTGCTTGGAAGGTGGGAGAGCTGGGAAGGGAGGGGAGCAGGGAAAAAAGGGGGAAGAGAGGGAGTCTCACTGAGGGGGAGGTGGCAGCTCAGCTGAGTCTGAAAAGCAGCAGCAGGATGAGGGCCAGGCAAGAGCAGCAGCTGCTGAGAACAAGGCACGGATGCTCCACCAAAAAATTGCTTATGAAATAAGAAATCAGAGTTCCTGACTGAAATTATCAGCCAGCAGGACTTTTGTGTTTGGGGTCTTTTACTAAAACGACACTTTTTGCCTTTCCAATCACAACTTGCAATTGTGTTGTGCAACTGCTGGTCACAAATTAATAACAAACGCAGTGACGTGAAGTTCAAGGCTCTAAACTCATTCCAAGAGAAGAGAATGTGGGAGAATGAATGCCTATTCATTTCCTTTGTGGGAATTAAATCCATCCATACCTGGTTACCAGTCACCAGAGAGAACCTTTTCCTCAGACAATTCCAAGAGCAGAGGCTGGAGGGCTGAGCACATTCTGACCCTACACTCCAGGTGTTGGATGGCAGAGGTGACCAGGGGTTCCTGGGCTCAGGCAGGATGGACATTCCCAGATTTTTGCTTTAAAATGCAATTCCAGACACCACAACCCCTTCTGTTGCCATGGTTAAACTTATTTTCCCCGCATTTCAGAGGGTGAAGAACTGGCAAAGTCTCCTGCAGCCAGTGAAAGGATCTAAAACAAAATTAACCAAGCTGGGAAAGGACCACATTTTAAAAAAGGTTCTGGCAATTCCTTCACTGAGGGAAAAGAACTTGGACAGGTGTTTGAATCTCACGGACTCCGAGATTCCAGCTGCTTTCCAATTTGGAGCCCAACAAGAAGAAAAATTCCGAGAACTCCAGGGCTCCCGACCAGCATCACTGATGTCTTGGTGAGCTCTCCTGGCACACCTTTAAATGACTGGCACGAGTGCCAAGGAACAGGAGCTGGGCAGGGTTCCCACAGAGCCAGGGGACGGCAGACACACACGGAGGGCAAAAACAATCTGGTGCACTGGGCAGCCAGAAATAAACCCAGCATTAAGGGATGGATTAAAACCAAGGCTGAGAAATAAACCCAGCATTAAGGGATGGATTAAAACCAAGGCTGAGAAATCAGCCCAGCACAGCAACAACGGACTGAGGGGGTTCCCAAAGGGAGGCAAAGACAGCTGGAAATCAGGGAATGTTTCAAACTGGGCAGAGGGCAGGGCTGGCTGGGATATTGGGAGGGAATTGCTGGCTGGGAGGGTGGGCAGGCCCTGGCACAGGGTGCCCAGAGAAGCTGTGGCTGCCCCTGGATCCCTGGCAGTGTCCAAGGCCAGGTTGGACGGGGCTTGGAGCACCCTGGGCTGGTGGGAGGTGTCCCTGCCCATGGCAGGGGTGGCACTGGGTGGGCTGTGAGGTCCCTCCCATCCAATTCCACAATCCCATGTTTCTATTCTACACTGCTGGACAAGCGTCTCCCCAACTCCACCATTCCCAAACCGCTCCAATTCCCTCCATGGCTGGTGGCTCCTGGAATTCCCAGCCTGAAAGGGTTTTATTTAATTTTTTATTGTGATTTTACTTTCTTTGCCTGTTGTGAAACTTCCCTGGATTTTTGCACGACGTTTCTCCTTAATTACGTATTTACCTCGTTAGCATAATTGTCTTCAATTACATAATTAGTGTTCATATGTGTAATCATTTGAACATGTAATTACACCTAATTACGCCATTAAAATGTGCAAGTCATAAATATCGTTATCCTTTTGATTGATAGACACACAGGGAGGGGGAATAAAAAATCTCCCTTGGTATTTTTATCTCCTGGATCCTGAAATCTCAGGATGGAGAGGATTCAGTCCATAACGTTCTGTGATTATTTATAAGGACCTGTCAAGATACACCAAAGTTATTCCTTTACAAGCAGAGTGACAACGAGTCAAAGCACTCCAAATTCAGGAGCAAATGAACGGGGCCAAAATTCAGGGGCACAAATCAAGGGGGGGCGGAAAATCAAGGGGGGGAAAATTTAGGGGTAAAGAGTTAGTGCAGCAAGATTTTTCTGTTAAAAAAAAAAAAAGAATAATCTCGAAATACTTATTATTTGTTGTCTAACGATGAACTTGCATCACTACCAGAAATAAAATAAAGCCCACACAGAAGAAGAGAATTAAGAGAAAAACCCACCCAGAAATTGTCCTGATGTTGTCCCTCCATCAAGGCATTTTAAAGCTCCTTGTGCTTTTTTAGCCAATTACATCTTAAAATTAAGACAACCAACGTGGCCAGAATTGCCAGAACAGTCGAATTTCGAGTTTTATTGAGTTTTATTCAGATTTTTTCCTGTGCTGGGTGCCCTTAGTTCAGCCCCAGACAAACACCTGGAGCATGGCACACAAATTAGGACAAGTTGGGTCTGTCTTTAATTGCTTTAGCTGGGAAGCCAAATATTTACACAGGGATTAAACTGTTTAGTTTATTTAAAGATCAACTTCTGCTCTTCAGGATCGGGTTGCTTGTTTCTCCTAACAAAGCTTAGTTTATCAATAAAATAAAACCCCAAAGCAAAAGCTTAAGCTGGCTCCAAAACCTGGGAGAGGGACAGAGGGAACCCACACACAACAACTACACAGCAGGAGCTCTTCAGGATGAAACCTCAGGGATAAACCTCAATTATGGAGCATCCTCCAGCCACAGGAATATGGTTCTTCCAGCCTGGGGAGCTCAGTCGGAGCATCCACACACGAGGGATCTGGTGCATGGAAGGGAAAACTGCCAAGGAGCCGAGTCCAGGATAAAGCATTATCCATGGAAAAGGCAGAATGGAAAATAAAACCTGCCAGGGGGATCACAGAGGGCTCCTTGTCCAGTCACAGCAGAAACAACCCAGCTGTCCCCATCAGACACCTCAGATGGAGGAGATCTGGGGAGCAGCATTTCCTTCCTTAAAATTCCAAAGAAACAAACTCCAGAGCCTGTCTCAGTAGTTCCTAGGATTGCAGAATTCCAGACTGGTTTGGGCTGGAAGGGACCTCAAAGCCCCCCCAGTGCCNGGGGGCAGCTCTGCAGGTGGGATCTCCTGGGGTTTCCTAGAGAACAACCTTATACTACATATCCATACAAGTGGGAATGATTCCCTCTTATCCTCCAGAAGAAGCATCTTCAAGTGTTTCCTTGGGAGTCTCTCTCCATGGCCCCAGCACGTGGTCCTCCCTCAGCCCCAGCAGATCTCCCAACCTGCTGGTTTCCCCAGTTACTCAATCCTCCCTGTGCTCACCAAACATGTTCTTTTCCAGCATCTAAGACCTCCCAGCAACAGAGCTCCTTCCAAAACCACCCACCTCCCTGTGCTTGGGAGACCAGTGTTCAACAGTCCTGGCAAAACTGCTACTTCTGCAGCATCCCAGAGCTGCTTCTCCAGCCTTCCAAGGGCCACCAGGAAAAGGAAAATAAAAGGGGACAATATAAAGATAAAATCCCCAAAATTAAGAGGGTGCTTTGGGAAAAAACAAATGGAAAACATTCAGAGGGCAAATGTCCACATTTCAGTAAACCCTGAATCTTTTCCTGTTTTCCTTCCAATAATGGGAGAGTCCTGCTCTGTGCTCACTGGGAACTTGCTCCAAGGGAATTCCTGGCAGCTTTGAAGCTTCCCCGAGGGTCAGTATGGAGCTGCTCGGGTAAAACCCACCAAGCTGGATGTCATTCCCACCTCCACGTGATCCTCTCCGGTCTCATTTTGGTGCTTGCTGAGGCTTTAGCAAGTCTGGGCTCAATATTCTCAGTTGAGAGGCCGTGAGTGAAATACTTCACTTGCCCTGATGCTGCACTGAGCTCGATTTAAACTGACCTCCTTCCCTCACCACTTGCAAACCCTTTTTAGAAACCTGCAAACATATTCCTTGTGGAGAGACAGCAGCCACCTGGAACCAGGAGAGCTGGCAGGGCGGCACTGGTCGGTTTCCTCGGAACAGAACTGAGTTTCATGCCTTGGTAAGTGTGAAAATCATGGAATCACACAATGGTTGGGGTGGGAAGGGACCTTGAAAATCATCCAGTGCCACTCCTGCCATGGGCAGGGACACCTCCCACCAGCCCAGGGTGCTCAAAGCCCCGTCCAACCTGGCCTTGGACACTGCCAGGGATCCAGGGGCAGCCACAGCTTCTCTGGGCACCCTGTGCCAGGGCCTGCCCACCCTCCCAGCCAGCAATTCCTCCCCAGTATCCAACCTGATCCTCCCCCTTGTCAGTTCTGAGCCATCCCCTGGTCCTGTCTCCTTGGCGAGCAGTGAGGCATCTCCACCGACAGACACAGGTGAACGTGGCCCATTATGAAAACACCTTCATGATTTTAAATGCATCCACCTTAATTACTCCTTGTGATTAGCGAAGCCTCCTCTAATGCTGCAGAACAGGCTCCTGCCCTCCCCTTATTAACGTGTGCAAAGCAAGAATTAACATTTCCTGCCACTCCAGCCATTAAAACCCAAAAAGCAGAGCCCCTCCCGCGCCGTGCGCTTTGATGGGCAGAGAGCGAAACACGGAAGGCTCCTCCGAGGCGGAGTGGATGGCACGTTCTCTGCTTTAATTGCTAAGAATCCTCACCAAGGGCTGGGGAGGGGGCTCCTCCAGGGCAGCAGCTGTCTGCCTCCCCCTGCCCGCTCTCCCTGCCATCGCTGTAGCCTCCTTAGGAACCTGAGCGTGATTTCAGCTGACGCTCCTGGGCGCACGGCAGGGCTGTACAAATGTTCACTGAGCACCTGACAAAATCCAGCCTGACTCGTGACTAAATTAGCCCGCATTTCATGCCGAAAAAACCCTTCCTGCACGCTGGACTCAATAAAGCTCACATTTAGCTGGGGAAGGTGCTCCCAGCCTTCTTCAGCGCTACCGAAAAAAATCCGTGATTAAGCTCTCCGTGCTGTTTTTGCTGCCACGAACAGCTCATTTGATGTTTTCTGCCCCAAGCGCACCTGAGTTCACACCCCTGCAGGCACTGCAGCCCAGGCAGCGCCCACAGCCCTCCCCTGCTCCGTCTGACGGGAGAAATAAGTGTTAAATGTGACAAAAATCTGGGACGGGAATCACAGCATCCGCAGGGAGGGGCAGCCCTGAAAGCCAAGTGAGGAAAAGGCTCCTGGAGTCGCTCCAGGATCTTTGGGAACGAGACACGGGTGCCTCTGGGAGCAGGATGTGCTCCCAGCCAGGGCAGCAGCACTGCTTCATGTGAAGAAGGGAATTTAAACTTTGTCTATGAAGAAATTTTTCCAGATCTCCAAACTAACCCTCCCCTGCCATAACTTGAGGCTCTTTTCCGATGTTACTTGGGAAAGAAAGCCTGACCCTCACCTGTTTGCACCCTCCTGACAGGGAATTCTCGTTCAGCCTGTACTGGACAACCAGGAATACAAAATCTCAGCCAGTCCCTGCTCATTCAGAAGATGTTTTTCCCTCTGACTCCCATGATCCAAATGTCACCCCTCACCCCGAACAACCACAGGCTGGACCTTCCAGCACAGGTAAGAGATTCCAAGGAATGCCAGGAAAAGAAACATCCCCCTGTGGGCTCTGCAGGAAGAATCACTAATGCAAATAAAACGCCACCTCTTGCCTACCAAAACCAACAAAAATCCCTGATTTGTGTCCCAGGGACACCCTGACACATCTCTTGTGGAGCTGCTTGGCAGGTACAGCACAACACTTGGGATAACATCTGGAAAAAACATGGATGGCAGCGCCCCAGCCAGGAAGAGGATTTGCAGGATTGGAGCCTGCAGCAATTTAGGGGAAAAAAGGGCTGCACGAGTCCACCCACCCTCAACCTGAGTGGGGAGGAGGCTTTTTAAAAACCTCATCAAGGCAAATCATTTCTATGGCAACTGATGGTGCATTTAAAAGCTGAAGCAACAAGTGCCGTGTATGTGAAGGGTGGAAAGCAGGGATGTATCCAAGTCATTCCATGGATAACACAGACACGCACAGATGTGTTGGGGTGCTCCAAGCTTTCCACGGAATTAGGAGGGAGGCGATTCGGGGGATTAAAAAGGTCCCTTCCAACCCAAACCATTCTGTGATTTCAGAAATTCGCAGCACAGGGTTGTTTACTTCTCCCAGTGTTTAAAACAAAAGCTTTCGAACAGTGCTCGGAACTCTCCTCCCTTGCAATAATTCCTGCATCCTTACGTTATTCCTCGTGGATATCGATTGGACTTCAACAACATTCAAAGCAATTTCCAATTTGAAACGCAACCAGCACCGAACACGCCGATTTCCCTGCCTGGGAATAATCACAGGGACAATTCCGTGGCACGTGAGGGAAAGGCAGGAAAGGGGAAATCCAAGGACACATGTTGAGAGTGAGGGAATCACCACAGGATGACTCGGAGCACATCAGAGTCATCTCTCCCTTACAGAGCTCCATCCATTGATCCCACAGTTAAAAGCAAAGCCCGGAAAGACAAAAAAGGGCCTGAATGTGTGCTTGGGGAAAGCACATGGGAGGGCTGACATAAGAGAGGGAGGGAAAAAAGGAAAAATATTCATTTATTCCTGCTCCCAGACTTCCACCTGCAGCCTCAAATCCAACAAAGTGCCATACAGAAATCCCTGGGAATGTTCCAGGCCAGGTTGGACGGGGCTTGGAGCAACCTGGGATAGTGGAAGATGCTCCTGCCCATGGCAAGGGTGGCACTGGATGGGCTTTAAGGTGCCCTCCAACCTAAACCATCCCAGGATTCCAGGACTGTATCAATTCCTTCTCGCAGCTTTTAAAACAAGAGGAGTTCTGCGTACACCAATAATTGGAAAAGTTCAGGGAACGCACACCAGTGTAACAGCATTCTTAGAAGACATAATTGCAGATTTTATAAACTCACTTCCCAGCGCCTCTGAGAAAATACCATTTTGCAAACAATCTCCATACAATTTGCAACCCAAATGCAAAAACCTCCTGTGCGAAAATGAGTGAAAAATTGAAATACAGGAAACGTTGGCAATTACCCCAAAGGGGGGTGGAAGTGTCTGGGAGGAGAAATAAAATAAATCTGTGTTTCCACCACTGCAAGGAGAACAGGACGCAGCAGGGAAGGCCTTGGGTTGGAAGGGACCTGGCCCTGCACAGACACCCCCACAATGCCACCCTGTCCCTGAGTGTTGTCCAAACAATCCTCAAGCTCTGGCTGGTTTGGAGCCGTGACCAACCCTGAGAAGACCTAAAAGCCAAGCACAGAATGCGAACAGTGTCGACCATCAGGAAAACCATCCCACGAGTTCATCTGGCCCAGTTTTGGTGTTGAATTATGGCAAAACCATCCCGGGTTGGCCACATTCCAAACCCATGCCCTGCTTTGGGAGCAGGACCTGTTGGGTCAAAACCCTTCCTGGGATGTGTGGACATTCCTGCCCTGGCTGGGGACACCCCAAGGTCACTCCTGGGGGGTGAGAGCAGAGATGTCCCCACGAGCCTTGGCCTGGGGAGTTACAGCAGATCTCTGCTTCATAATTAATCCTTTTTGCCTGCCTTAATGTAATTGCTTCAATAATTGCCTCAATGTAATGCACTGCCCTATCTTATAATGCCCTACTGGTAGGGGTTTAGCTTTTACACCGTGCAGTAAAAAATTCTGCTTAAGATCTTCTGTCTGATCATTTGTAATAATAAATGCTTCATTTTATGTAAATACTCTTGCTTTGCCACTCATTAAAACCTGTGGGACAAAGGTGGTTCAATCCCACCTCTGGAATTCCTCAAACTGGCATGATCCAAGACTAAGATTGGATTCAGCTGCCCCCAGACCCCTCTCTGAGAAGGGCTTTGGGAATCCAGGGGGTCCTTTCTGCCCCTCCTGACTCAAGGGCAGGGCTTTTTAACGAGTTCTGTCCAAGCCTTCCAGTGCCACCTGTGCCAGGAGCCTGCTCAGTGCCCACCACCCTCTGGAGAGGACAACCAGAACAAGAGACATCACAACAGCAAGGCAGGAAACATCTCTCACCCCTTGCAGGAGCCCAAATATCAAACACCACGGTAACAGAGCTGAGTTTAAAACATCCCTCTTCTGTCTAGGGTGTTTCAAGAGCCAAACGCTCATCCCAGTGGTTTTCTCTTTCTTCCCCTTTCACCTGGCAAAGGCTGGGTGGAGACCCCTTCATTTAAAGGAAAATGGCTTGGTTTATAATGTGATTTTAATGTGTCACTGCAGCTCAGAATGCAGCTGTGTGGAGTCAGAGTTTCCTAAAACAGCCTGACTTGCACCTTCCCTGGAACCAGCACAGGATAAACTTCAACTTCTGGTGCTTTAAATGTTCCCATAAACTGGAAACAGCCCGTCTCTCCTTTCTGGAGCAACAGCACTTGGATGCAGAGTGCAATTCCTGCTCCCAGCTCCTGCCTGGCCCACGCTCCCGTAAGAGCAAAGCGTTTAATTCACCAGCTCGGAGAGGAAATCCCTGGGGATCAATCCTGACCCAAAAGAGCTGATGGCCAGGGTGCCTTGGTCACAGAGGGGTGATGGGCACAGCCCCTGGGGCAGCTGCAGCACCAGCTGCCATAAAACAGGGTCAGACCCGGGAGAAGCTCCTTTATTCCCCTTTGGTTTTGTTTTCCCCAGCTGCAGTGCCGGGGGTTCAGTGCCATCCCAGATCCAGGGGCACAGGGAGGCTTCCCTGAGCTCTGCCATGTCCCCAGGGATCACTGCCAGGGTGCCAAGGGGGTTTCTGAGGGCTAACACCTCTTGGATATGAACATCCTAATTAACAGGGCAGTTTTAAGGGTTTTTACCAAACAATTGCTGTCCTATATTTGTTTTTCCTACCCTTCTCCCACCCTCCATGGATCTCAAACACTCCCAGCAGGATCTGAGTTTAAAAGCCAACATTGCTGATTTCCCCACCATGCTCTGACGTTGGGGTTTAGGAGATGCAACAGGAGCCAACAGTTTGTGCAGCAGAACGGACCCCAGAAAACCTCAGAGAGCTGGGCCAAGTGATTTGAAAGGACTAACCAAGCAAAGGAAAGGCACAATGGCCATGGGAACTGAGGCAGCCAGCCGAGCAGCACCGAGCCACTCTATAAAATAAAAACTCACAAAACAATCACAGTCAGGCTTTCAAAAGAAGGCCTCAACTTTGCAGCTCTTGCTGTTTCTTCTGCAGCACCTCAAGACCCAACCAACAGCCTGGACAAATCCCCCCACCCGGATCCTGCTGCATCTCGACCACCTTGGACCAGTCTAGTCCTTAGAGAAGATAAAACCAACTCAGATGCCCAGAGAAAAAGGAAGGGGTGGTGATGATGGGGCAGAAGAAAGGGTGGCTTGCAGAGTGATGGTGTGGTGGGCAGAAGGACGGGGTGGTGGGCACAGGAAAGGGTGATGATGACGGGCAGAGGAATGGGGTGGTGGTCAGAGGAAGGCACGGTGGGCTCAGGGAAGGGTGGTGGACACAAGGAAGAGGCGGTGATGATAGGGACAGGGAAGGGTGGTGGGTAGAGAGAAGGGGTGGTGATGATGGGCAGGGGGATGGGGTGGTGATGATGGGCAGAAGAAGGGGTGGTGATGATGGGCAGAGCGATGGGGTGGTGAAGATGGGCAGAAGAAAGGGTGGTGATGATGGGTAGAGGGATGGGGTGGTGACGATGGGCAGAAGAAGGGGTGGTCAGCAGAAGGATGGCGATGACTGGCACAGGGAAGGCGTGGTGGCAGCGGGCACGGCGGGGGCTCACCTGTGGCCGGGGGTGGCCGGTGACCAGGCAGGTGAGCTCCAGGGTCTCTCCCTCGCGGATGGTGTAGACCCTCTCGGAGTAGCGCTCCTCCTCGATGTTACAGGCGAGGCCCGAGTGCACGATCCGCACCGTGGGGGGGGGCTGCAACCAACACACAGAGACCGTCAGT
>VWZF01005179.1:238259-324026 GCA_013396755.1 Sclerurus mexicanus | reverse complement strand
AGAGCTGGGCCAAGTGATTTGAAAGGACTAACCAAGCAAAGGAAAGGCACAATGGCCATGGGAACTGAGGCAGCCAGCCGAGCAGCACCGAGCCACTCTATAAAATAAAAACTCACAAAACAATCACAGTCAGGCTTTCAAAAGAAGGCCTCAACTTTGCAGCTCTTGCTGTTTCTTCTGCAGCACCTCAAGACCCAACCAACAGCCTGGACAAATCCCCCCACCCGGATCCTGCTGCATCTCGACCACCTTGGACCAGTCTAGTCCTTAGAGAAGATAAAACCAACTCAGATGCCCAGAGAAAAAGGAAGGGGTGGCGATGATGGGGCAGAAGAAAGGGTGGCTTGCAGAGTGATGGTGTGGTGGGCAGAAGGACGGGGTGGTGGGCACAGGAAAGGGTGATGATGACGGGCAGAGGAATGGGGTGGTGGTCAGAGGAAGGCACGGTGGGCTCAGGGAAGGGTGGTGGACACAAGGAAGAGGCGGTGATGATAGGGACAGGGAAGGGTGGTGGGTAGAGAGAAGGGGTGGTGATGATGGGCAGGGGGATGGGGTGGTGATGATGGGCAGAAGATGGGGTGGTGATGATGGGCAGAGCGATGGGGTGGTGAAGATGGGCAGAAGAAAGGGTGGTGATGATGGGTAGAGGGATGGGGTGGTGACGATGGGCAGAAGAAGGGGTGGTCAGCAGAAGGATGGCGATGACTGGCACAGGGAAGGCGTGGTGGCAGCGGGCACGGCGGGGGCTCACCTGTGGCCGGGGGTGGCCGGTGACCAGGCAGGTGAGCTCCAGGGTCTCTCCCTCGCGGATGGTGTAGACCCTNCGAGTGCACGATCCGCACCGTGGGGGGGGCTGCAACCAACACACAGAGCCCGTCAGTGTCCCTGTCCCGGGGCTGTCACACATCCCCTGTCCCTGTCCCGGGGCTGTCACACATCCCTGTCCCTGTCCCGGGGCTGTCACACACCCCTGTCCCTGTCCCGGGGCTGTCACACATCCCCTGTCTCTGTCCTGGGGCTGTCACCCATCCCCTGTCTCTGTCCTGGGGCTGTCACACATCCCCTGCCCCAGGGCTGTCACACCCCCCTGTCCCTGTCCCAGAGCTGTCACACCCCCCAAGCTTCCCCACACACACTGCTGTGTCCTCAGCACCCACATGGGATCACAGGACATGTCCAGCATGAGAGGGACCCACCAGGACCATCCAGTCCAACCCTCAGCCCTGCCCAGGACCATCCCAAGAGTCACCCCCCGTGCCCCAGAGCATCATCCAAACCCTCCTGGAGCTCTGGCAGCCTTGGGGCCGTGCCCACTGCCCTGGGGAGCCTGGGCAGTGCCCACCACCCTCTGGGGGAAGGACCTTTCCCTGAGATCCCACCTGCCCCTGCCCTGGCACAGCTCCAGCCCTTCCCTGGGTGCTGTGCCTGCTCACACAGAGCAGAGCTCAGTGCCTGCCCCTCCTCTGGAAGCTGGACCTGCAAGGAGGTCTCCCCTCAGCCTCCTCTCCTCCAGCTGCTCCCAAGCACCCCCAGCTGCTCCTCAGAGATGAGATGCCATCACCTCAGCGCAAATTCACGGCTGAAGAGTTCTCATGGCCTTCCCCATCTTCACTGCCCTCCTTGGGACACTCTCTAGGAGGTTCATACCTCTCATCCCCACCCCCTGCACTAAGGATTGTCCCCACATGGCTCCTCTTTGCTTACTCAGCACACCCCCCTCCTTACTCAACCAGATTTCCACGGTCTTCATTAATCCCTCCCAATCCCCTCAACAAAACCCTTCCCGAACCCATTTGCATTCCACTCCTCTTTGTTTCCATTTCCAAAATGAACTCTGCTTTATTGCCCTCTTTTTTTTTTATTATATATCTTCCTAAATGTATTATCACACTCATTATGCAAATGAAAAGACTTAATTAAACCAGGAAAATTAAGCAGGAGAAGCAGCGGCACTGATGCTGCTCCCTTGAAAAACTGGGCCCAAAATCCCGCTGCTCTCGGTGGGGTCAGGATTTGGAGCAGAGATTAAGTTCAGGCAGAACTTTAATTTTCTTGTCTGTACAACCCGTAGCACAGGAAGCTGCCCTGGTTTACACGCTGGACGTGCAGGAAGAGCACAGCGTTGCTGTTAACACCACACACATAAATTACAGCTCCACTTCCACAAGTCTCCACAGCACATTCCTGGCTCTGTGGTTTTATTGCTGAAGCGTGAAATCCACAACTGTGACCGTTCTCAGGGCGGGGATCGATAGCAGAAGGAAGCTGATTTACAGCCCTGCTGCCAAAGAAAGTCACAGCAGCTAAAGAGCACAGGAGATCGAATGCCATCCTGGTGGGCATCTCAGCCCTGGTGGGCATCACAGCCCTGGTGGTTCACCCTCCCTGCTCCTGCTCAGAGCTCGTGGAGGTGCCTCAAAGTCCAAACTCCACTCTCAAATCCCACCCAGAACAATTAGAGCACTTGAAGCCCCCAAGCTCCCAGTCCCATTCCCCATGGAAGAGCCACATGCTGGAACAACATCCAAGGGTTCTCCCAAGCCCCCTGCCCCAGCTGGATGCCCATTCCCAAGGCTGCAGCTCCATTTCCAGGTCTCTGTGCCATAGACTCAGGCTGCAAGGACAGGAATGTCCTTCCTTATGGGGCCACCCCAGGTGTCACACTCTGCCCTTAAAAGAATCTCTGACTTTTTAATCACCGTTTTCCTAAGTAGAACAGCAGCTCCAACTCCTGGCATGCTGGTCTTTCCCAGCGCTAGGAATGCTGCTCCCTCTCCACACTCCCCAGGAGCCCAACATCCTGGGACACGGAGGATGATGGCTCCGGACCCCCACTGGGGCTTTTGCCATCTCCCACAGCACAACTCCCAAAACACTGAAATGCTGAAGCAGAGCCACGGAGCAGAGAGGTAAGAGAGGGTTCAGAACAGCTCATCAAACTCCAGATAAAATTAGAAGAGTCAGCAACATTATTCCAACATCCTTTAAACCCATATTACATTAATATTACATTTTCATTCATATTGTATTCATCTATCTTCAAATTACAGCTGAGATGTCCTTCATTGGGGCGGCTGGGCCGCTCTTCTGTGTCCATTGGGTTCAGGAAGGCAACACAGAAAAGGAAAACCAGTCCCCTGGGGATTCTTATGGCCAAAGAAAACCTGCTTTAAGAGGGGATTAACCCAGGAAAAGGAAAGAAATATTCTTATTCCTTTAAGTTTTAAAGTCTTCTGGTTCAGCAGACCATAATTATGAAGTGTCACCTCCCTGTCCCCTGCAGGAATATCCATTACAGCTCCTTCTGTCTCCAGGGATTTAATAGCAGGCGAGACATTAAAATAATGAATACCAAGCATTGATTTGGTTTGTGACATTTGAGAAGGATTTGTCTTGTGCTGATTCCCAGTAAATACTGCAGGAAGGAATCCATCCTGGTGCTGCTCCTGGCAAGGCACCCACTGGCAGCAAGGAAAGGTTGGCAGGAGGAAAAGACAGAACAAACCCAGGCAAAACCCCCCTTGTTCTGCTGCAAAAAAACTTGTGGAGTCCCAGAAATTCTTCTTTCCATGAAAAATGGCCCCAGTCTGTCCTGTCACTGTGTCTCCTCACATCCCGAGGTTACAAACGTTCTCCTTGCTGCCTGCTCTTTTCCACTCATTTCAAGGGTTAGCTGGGATATTGGGAAGGAATTGCTGGCTGGGAGGGTGGGCAGGGGCTGGCACAGGGTGCCCAGAGAAGCTGTGGCTGCCCCTGGATCCCTGGCAGTGTCCAAGGCCAGGTTGGACGGGGCTTGGAGCAACCTGGGCTGGTGGGAGGTGTCCCTGCCCATGGCAGGGGGTTGGAATGAGATGGTCTTTAAGGTCCCTTCCAAGCCAAACCATTCCAGAATTCCATGATCTCATGCCTGAAGAGCTCTCCCGGTATTTTCCCCCATATCTCTCCAAACCAGGAGCAAACCTCCCACTGCAGCAAGTCAGAGACCCTGGGTTTTTCACACTTGCCCAGCAGCAGGATCAATAAGGAGCAGAGTAATGAGTTGTAAGGGGGGGAAAAGGAACCATAAATCCCTCTGTTCCCAGAAACAGCATTATGGCTCCCCTAACCCAATAGATACTCCTCTGATAAGCTTTGGAGTGTCAAAATTAGGTCAGGCCTTGCCAGCGGTGTTGGGAAGCAGCAGTGGGATTTAATTAGCTCCGAGCCTTCTGATGGTGGCGTTATCAATCACTGAGGCTTCCTGAGCTCCACAAACACACTTTTAATCACAGAGATATGGAGCAACCTGGAAAAAGCAGCCCAAAGAGGGATAAAAGGTGACTTTGCCCTTCTGGGGCTTGTCTGGTGGGGGAGGTGAGCTCAGGAGGGTACACAAGAGGTGTTCCCACGGGCACGGAGTGAAAGCAGGGAGGAAAAACTCCAGGACTGAAGCAGGAATGTCACAAGGGATTTAAATCAAGTCCCTCGCTCCTGTCAGCACCACACAGTCTCAACCTAAACGCTTCCTCTGTTACCTGGAATTCAGCTCGGCCCCACAATGAAGGATGAAGCAATAAACTGAATATTTATGAAATAAAATCTACTGTAGAACATTTTGCACCTTCCCCTCAAAAAAAACCACCTTGCACCTGAAGGAAACAACTAGCTGTTCCAATAATAAATTTATTAGTGGACTGAGCCTCACCTCCAGCTGGAGAAATAGCCCAAACCCCACATTGCTTGGAGCAAAACACTCCAGATTCTTCACTGATGGGAATTACTGCCACAGGGAACTGCGTTTCTGTGGCAATACCTCTGAGATTCCTGGTCACTCCGACTGCAATTAGGGGAATTAAAAGATGAGTATGGGAAAACTTCATTCTGAGAGTAGCAAACATCTACAATTACTTCAAATCTCCTCTTTATCAAAAAGAAACTGATTATTTCCTCCTCCTCATGCTGCAGAACTGCTGAAATTCACTGGGGGCTTCCCTCCTGCCAGTTAGTTTTCCATGGAAAGGCTCCCGAATCCGAGGATGGACTGGGGGATAAGCCCACGGCTGCAGCCACCGGAGGCCACCAGAAGAGGAGAAGCCTTTTCTCCATCACAAACACATCCTATGTTTTCCAGCAGGATCATTATGGGCCTCCCACTGCCCATAAAGACTTCCTTTTTAATTAGGCTGGAAGTAGTAATCCATCCCACAAATCACACGGATCTTCCCACTGCTCGCATCAAGGGCAGTCATTCCAGAACTCCCATTCTGGAGCTGCTCAGAATTTCCTTCTCCCACCACTGGTTTCCAACAAGGACTTGCCCAAATCTCTGTGTGAGCAGAACTTATAACCTGGAAACAACTGGGGGATCATCGAGTTCAGTCCCAGAGTGGTTTGGGTTGGAAGGGATCTTAAGGATCATCCCACCCCACCCCTGCCATGGGCAGGGACACCTCCCACCAGCCCAGGCTGCTCCAAGCCCCGTCCAGCCTGGCCTTGGACACTGCCAGGGATCCAGGGGCAGCCACAGCTTCTCTGGGCACCCTGTGCCAGGGCCTGCCCCCCCTCCCAGCCAGCAATCCCTTCCCAGTATCCCATCCAGCCCTGCCCTCTGGCAGTGGGAAGCCATTCCTTGTGTCCTGTCCCTCCATCCCTTGTCCCCAGTCCCTCTGCAGGTAATTCCTGTGCCACCGAGGCTCTCCAGGCCTGGCAGCAGCTCCAAATCTGCCCTGGGTGAGGCTGTCTCATCCTTCAATTAATTATGGGAGCAAAAAACTCATTTAAAGTGAGTTCTCCATGAAACCTGGAGAAGGAAACACTTCCTAAAAACACCGGAATTTGGTTTCTCCTCTGCTCTAATGGTTCAACACCTCACAACTTCCTTCCATCAGCTTTCATTTGTCCTCAAATGTTTCTCCTGCCTTGGGAAAGCGAGAAAGCAAAGCTGAGCTCTATAGACCTGAACTGGAAAGAACCAAATGAGCCACGGAAGACCCAAAGCGACCCTGCTGATGTTTCAGTCTCTTCAAACCATAGAACTGTAGGGTTGGAAAAGCCCTCTGAGCCCACGGAGTCCAACCATCCCCCAGCCCTGCCAAGGCCACCCCTGACCCATGTCCCCAAGTGCCACATCCACAGGGCTTTGAAATCCCTCCAGGGATGGGGATTTCCCCCTTCCACGATGACATTTCCCCAAAATCCACCCTGCTCCTGTCCCTGTTCCCTGGGAGCAGAGCCCAATCCCACCTGGATACAATCCCCCTTCAGGGACTTGCAGAAGGTAAATCACACACCAAAAAAAACCCTTTTCCTGCAGCACAAACATTTCCTGCCTCTTTCTACCTCGGCTGGTCCAGGGAGATATCCCTGCAAGAGCATCTCCACGGGAGCAAAGGGCTCCCAGCACATCCACCGCCCGGGGTCACACTCATGTGTCCCCACCAAGGCATGGAATTAGGAATCGTTTCCTCTCTTCTCCTGCAGGAATTTACTTCCTGACTTAACTCCTGCTCTTTCTTTCACCCCTTAAGAGATCAGCTAATTCAATTTGAGGGGAAGAGCTGCTTTTCTCCCTGCCGCAAGGACTCCACTGCTAACAAGATTTACAGATTCTGCCAGGATTTGTGGATTTTTACTCTCCCCAAAGAAATGTGAGGGCGACAGGGGTACCCCCCTCACTTCAACCAGCACCACACGTGGGACATACTCATGGCAAACTCTGGACCTTGGAAATAAAACAACTGCCTGGATTAGCAGCACTGAGAAAACATCCCTCTGGGATGGCATTTCCAGGGAGGAGCAATTTGAGGGTTTTTTTTGGTCTGTTTTCAAAGTGGGCTTTGGTCTTAAGTGAAGAGAAAGTCATTCAGAGACACTGGCTTGTCATTCTTGACACCTTTAAACTGGGAATTTTCTGGCTTTCGGTACTTAAATAGTGGCCTCTGAAACTGGTGCTTCCAAATTTCCCAAGCCCCTATTCCAGAGAACGACACTGTCACAGCTCCTTCCTTCGCTCCCAACACCCCAGGCTGATGATATATCCTTTATATACAACAAGCAGGGCATTTCCCAGTGATTTGGAGGGAACTGTAGAGACAAGTATGATGGGAACCCTTCCTCCACTCCCTTCCACCCCCTCCCTGGAGAGCTCTCGGAGCAGTTTGCAACCCACAGGCTGCAGGCAGTGGGTTCAAGGCATCTCCTAAAATAGAAAGGATCAACAAGGGAGGGCTTTATTGAAGCAACACTTTGTTGGTCCTGGCAGCCCCAAACTGATGGTGCCAGCCCCGTTCCAACACCATTCCAGTCTGGCAGTAAACATGTCCCACTTACTGGGCTGCTCAGAGCAGGAATTCCCCCCACCCAAGAGAGCAGAGACCACTGACAATCAAAGACATTCAAAATGAAGCCTGAATTCAGAACCATCTGATAAAAGAACATGACGTGTATTTTTAACCCAGGAAATGGCTGGCTCAGGACAAGGAGCAGAGAAGGACACGGATTCATCCCTGGGGAAAGCAGGCATACGGAGAGAGGGTGAGAGGGAACAGCCTCAAGGTGTCCCAGACGATGTGCAGACTGAATATTAGGACAAAAATTCCTGGCTGGGAGGGTGGGCAGGCCCTGGCACAGGGTGCCCAGAGAAGCTGTGGCTGCCCCTGGATCCCTGGCAGTGTCCCAGGCCAGGTTGGACGGGGCTTGGAGCAACCTGGGCTGGTGGGAGGTGTCCCTACCCATGGTTTGAAAAGTCCTCTCAGATCGTCCTCTAATTCCAACCATACCCCAGCACTGCCAAGGCCACCCTGACCACGTCCCCAAGTGCCACCTCCACAGGGCTGCAGGGATGGGGCTCCACCCCTGCCCTGGGCATCCTGATCCAACACCTGACCACTCCTTTCCATGAAGAAATTTTCCCTAATATCCAATTTAAACCTGCCCTGTCCCACCTGAGCCCGTTCCCTCTGCTCCTGTCCCTGTTCCCTGGGAGCAGAGCCCGACCCCCCCGGCTCCCCCCTCCTGGCAGGGACTTGCAGAGCCACAAGGTCCCCCCTGAGCCTCCTTTTCTCCAGGCTCAGCCCCCCCAGCTCCCTCAGCCGCTGCTCTCATGTTTAACTTCTCATCAGCCCAGGCAAAAGCACTAAAAATACCGATTTTGACAGTGTCCCAAGGCAGGAGGAAGCGCTGCAGGTGCTACAGAACCCCCACGGCTGCCAACAACAGGGATCACACCATCCTGGAAAAAACCTCACGCCTGTCTGGCTCAGCAACAAAAAAATCCACTTAATGCTGAACGTATTTCAGTTTAGTTTGCTGAGTGAAAAAAAGCACAGTTTAATATTAAAGAGGAAATTTAAAATACAGAACCTTACACGAATGCAAATGAGTTTAAAAAAAAATGCCTCTTTATAGTGTTGAGGAAGAATAAACAGCTTTTTAAACAACAATTTGCAGTCCTTGTGAGATGGCACAAATCTGGGACTATCACAGAAACAAACCTCCTTTCAAGGAGTACAATGATTTCTTGAATTAAAACCGTGTTTCCTGTTCTTCAGTGCCTCACACCTTGTTCTCACATCTTCCTTGTAAAACATTGGGGGGAGAGGGAACTGCACAACCACTGGAATGTGTTCTGTTTCTAAAGCTGGAAACCCATCACACCTGATTTTATGTATTCCAGGCTCTATGGAAACTTATTTATGGGAACTGAGTCATTTGAATCAGAATTTTGGAATGGGTTAGGTGGGAAGGGACCTTTAAAGATGATCCAATTCCACCCCCTGCCATGGGCAGGGACACCTTCCACCAGCCCAGGGTGCTCCATCAGTCAAATCCCTGCCCTCTTCCCTTGGGGATTCATTGGTGTCTACGAGGAGAGGAGCTCCCATAGCAATATTCCTCCTGGAAGCACTGCTAGGACACTGCTTGTTGTTCCACCATTCCAAATGGGAACAATTCCATGAGACCTGGCAATTGTGGAGGCTCCTCCATCATTGAAACCCCGTCAATATTAATTAGGATTGCGATTGACACAGAGTGCAGCAGAGACAGGGCTCCTCTCCCCATAGATCTCATTGCTTGGGAAGCCAAAGCCCCAGCTGGGTATTGATGTGCTGCTGGACACACAACTCATCTCCAGGGCTGAGCTCCCCAGCAGCACTTTGGTGATGGATCTGAAGAGGCATCAACGAGCGATCAACAAATCAATAAAAATTAACGACCAAAATTATTAAACTCCCACGTTGCTACTCAGCCATTAGACCGTGTATTGTTGTTTAGATGATTTACCAGTCCCTTTGCAGGGGCTGATGACATCTCCAATCCAATTAACAGAGTGCAATTAGTCATTAACTTCCATTACAGAGCTGGAGAGGGACTGGGGACAAGACAGGACACAGGGAATGGCTTCCCACTTCCAGAGGGCAGGCCCTGGCACAGGGTGCCCAGAGAAGCTGTGGCTGCCCCTGGATCCCTGGCAGTGTCCAAGGCCAGGCTGGACGGGAATTGGAGCACCCTGGGCTGGTGGGAGGTGTCCCTGCCCATGGCAGGGGTGGCACTGGGTGGGCTTTGATGTTCCTCCCAACCCAAAGCAGTTTGGGATTCCATGAAATAATCTGCAGAGTCACTTCGCTATGAAACGTTCTGCTGACAGAACATTCAAGGCATTTCCAACCTCATTTCCCTCCTTAGATGCAATCACGGAGTGTTTTTCCATGTGAGCAAGGCCTTGACTTGATGAGTTTAACAAGGTTTTTGCATATTTCCCCAGGCAAAGCAATAAACTTCTGGTTGCAGGTTCAACTCCAAGGCACAGCGAGGGAAGAGCTTCACAAACACGAAGCCACAGCAGATTCAATCTTTAAAGCGGAGCTTTGGGTACCTGAACCCCAGCTGGAGTAAATCCAGCAGCATCCAAGCAACTCGCTGAGCAGGACTTGCATTTCCAGCAGCTGACAATCCTGCCCTCTCACTGAGCCCAGAAAACAAAATGCTTGAGAAATAACAGACGAGAATGAAAAGGATGGTAAGAAGATTCCTTCAAAACCATGAGATTATTGGCTTTAAACGCACTCCTAATTAGTGTATCATCAGCTGGCCTTAATACATTTCTCAGCAGAGCAAACTCTGTCAGATTATACGGACTCCTGGAATGTGAAATTAATTGGAAGTGCTAAAGATAGCACCCAATAATGAAAATATTCACATATGCTTTCAAATGCCCTTAATCAAACTAATGATTGCAGAAATTCTTCTCGCAACCTCAAAAAAAAATAAAATATGGCTACCTAATATCCTCCTCATTATCTGGGCCCCAAAGTGTTTGATAGTTCTAAATTATAGCTGATTTCCTAAGTGCCTCTTTAATATTAAAAACAAGATCCAAAAGGCTTAACATCTCACCACACGTCCACACGAGCAGCCCATCTACTCGGAGGAGCAAAAAGGAAGGGTTAAGCTCTTGCTCAAGGACCATGGAAGGCTTTGATCAAACCACATGAAACACCAGTGAAAAATATGACATCAGAGGCAGCTCTGTGAGTGCGGTGGCACAGGGGGACATCCCAGGACTGCCCTGGTTGGCCCGAGGTTGGATGGGGTTTGGGGCAACTTGGGGTGGTGGAATGAGATGGGTTTTAACATCCCTTTCAACCTGAACCATTCTGGGACTCCTTGAAGGTGGCACCTGCACATGGACCCCAGGGTTGCAGCATCCATGGGCTGGGTTGTTCCATCCACAGGAGAAGCCACACAGAGGAAAAGCCACACTGTTTTTCTGGGGTTTGTTCCCTGTGGAGCGATGCCAAGCACCCATCTGAGCATGGAAGGGGTGGATGGTTTGTGGGGGAAGAGTTCAGGAATAGCCTTCAAGGAAAATAAACTCCTAGAATGGTTTGGGGAGGGAGGGACCTCACAGCCCACCCAGTGCCACCCCTGCCATGGGCAGGGACACCTCCCACCAGCCCAGGTCGCTCCAAGCCCCGTCCAACCTGGCCTTGGACACTGCCAGGGATCCAGGGGCAGCCACAGCTTCTCTGGGCACCCTGTGCCAGGGCCTGCCCACCCTCCCAGCAATGCCTGGGAAGTTCAGGTGATGAAACCACCCCAACCCAAGGGGCTGCTGGAGTTGGCTCTGCAGCCAAAGAGGGTCACTGAGCCCAGCCTGGGCCTGCTGTTGGGCCACATCCAAGTCCTCTCTGTGCTGGCTGGATGTGAGAACAGACACAATGCCATGGTTGACAGCAGCTTCTGCTGCCAGACAAAGTGCTGAACACAACGAGCGTTTGTTCCACCCCAGAGCTGTCCCTCTCCAGGAATGCTCTTTCCATGGACTTGCACCTGAGACATCTCACCCAGGGCTTCCTGCATCAAAAGGCTGTATTGATTGCTGGACAACGCTAAACAAATTAACAGGAGGAACAAATGTGATCCCAACATGTGTTTGCCTGGGCTTCTTCCCAGAGGGAAAACCTGCCTGACGCTCCCAATGAAGATGAAAGCTCTCAGAAAAGAGAACCATGAAGCTGTGCCAGGGCAGGGTCAGGTGGGATCTCAGGGAAAGGTTCTTTCCCCAGAGGGTGGTGGGCACTGCCCAGGCTCCCCAGGGCAGTGGGCACGGCCCCAAGGCTGCCAGAGCTCCAGGAGGGTTTGGATGATCCTCCCAGGGACAGGGGGATTGTTGGGGTGTCTGTGCAGGGCCAGGGGTTGGACCGGATGATCCTTTGGGTCCCTTCCAGCTCAGCATATTCCATGATGGACTATCAAGCAGCACGGGGTGATGAGGACAGGCAGGGATGGAGTCCCAGCATGGGGGAGACTTGCCCAGAGCAGGACACAGGCACGGGCAGCTATCCACATTCCATGGGCAGCCAGGACACACTCAGCATCTCATCCCACTCCCATCCCCAGCAGCACAAACCCTCCTGGCCCCTGGGCAGGCCCTGCAGAGCCACCAGCCATGGGGCAGATGCCACCAGGGTCCCCTCCATACCTGTGGCCATATCCCACACTTCACACGGTGCTGTGCAAAGCTGGATGAGGCTGTGGTGGCTCCAGCCTCACCACAACATGATCCATGAGCAGTTTGGGGCTCTTTAGCCACCGTGGGTCCTTCTCATGGTGCTGGATGTCAGCTGGCCCTACAGAGGAAGGTGAGGATGGAGTCCCTGGATGGGACACCCAAACCTCACTGCATCCAGCTGCTTGAATACAAGGGAAGGACCACCCCAAGGAGAACCTCAGCACTGAGAGGACTTGGACAGGTAATTCCCAAGGGGTGCTCCACCCTCATCCTGCCCACACAGAGAGAGTGGAAGATGAGAGAACCCTCAGCAGAGGAGACATCCTTCTGGTGGCCACAGGATCAAATCTTTCCAGAAGAGAGAAGCCACATCTGCGTGGGTTTCTTGGGGGCTTTGAAAGTTATTTTCCACCAAGCATGACAGCATGTTTAGGCCTGGATCCTGCTTTTCTGGGAATGCTCCTCATGACTCCAGCGAGGGCAAGACCCAGATTCCCACGGCACAGTTCAGTTCCCGTGAGCAGGAATGTGCAAACACGGTGTGAACCCACAGTCTGTTCTCACACCCATGTCCTCCCACCCCTGCCTTTCCTCTTTCAGTTTCTGGGTGTTTTGAGGCTGAAGAACAACCACGAAACCATTTAAGTTGAAAAACCTCTCCAAGATCCTCAAGTCCAACCATTCCCCAGCGCTGCCAAGGCCACCACTGCCCCATGCCCCCAAGTGCCACATCCACAAGGCTTTTCAACCCCTCCTGAGACAGGGACTCCTCCACTTCCCTCTGCAATACATGACGTAACACACAAGCAGGGAGTCCTTCAGGCCAACATCAGGTGTTGATACAGCAAACCCTGAAGATGCTCCAAGCCAGCATTTCTGTTTAGACTATTGACAGCAGAAATCTAGAGTTCCCCTTTCTTTGAAAACAACCAACCAAGGAATGGTTTCCATCCTCTCATTCCTCACACCCTGCACTCTCTGACTGATCCCATTTCCCAGTTTTCCCCTCCTCACACCTTTGTGCTTCCCAGCAGTGCTTCAGCCACCACAGCTGCTACTGAATGTTGGGTGGGAAGGCTTCTCTTCCAACAACCTTAGTAAGGAAAGAGCTACTCCTGAACTAATTCTGCATGTCTGGAACCTCTTGTGCAGAGAAGCTGTGGCTGCCCCTGGATCCCTGGAAGTGTCCCAGGCCAGGTTGGATGGGGCTTGGAGCAACCTGGGCTGGTGGGAGGTGTCCCTGCCCATGGGAGGAGTGGCACTGGGTGGGCTGTGAGGTCCTTCCAACCCAAACTGTTCTGGACTCTGCCAGCTCAGGCACTTGAATGTTTGCACTCACTGTTGAAATCCACTCAACTTGACCTCCTTAAAAACAGAGCTCCAAAAAGCTGACTGGTAGAAGTGTCAGCAAATACATATTTTACGGGATGATGCATTAAGAGATACATCTTTATGGAGACAAGATCAGTCTGGAAGGACTTCTGCCCAGATACTTTGGTGTGGCCTGAAGCCAAGTGGCCCAAAGTCCCTCTGAGCTGCAGAACATCAGATAATAGCTGTTGTTGAGGAGTTCAGCAAACTTTTTGCATCTGCAGGAGAACTGGATGTCAAGTCCACCAACCTGGACTACAGTCAACATCAATGGCAGAAGCTCCCTTTTAATACCACCAGCCAGAAAATGCCAGGGTGGTTTGGGCTGGAAAGGACCTTTAAGGCCCATCTCATTCCACCCCATGTCATGGGCAGGGACACCTGCCAGGGTGATATTACAATATTATCAAATAATGCAGACATGCATAACAATGAATATTTAAATTCTTCAGAAAGATAAAAGCAAAGCCTTGGCTTTGAGCGCCCTTTCTGGGACTGGGAGCCTGCACTGCCCACTGAGTCAGGTTTAGGGGAAGATAATTATTAGTCAATGGTAATGTCACAGTTCATTAGGAAAAACAAACCCAACCATGGCTCTGTGTGCTCATTACTTAAACATCCATCACACGACCATTACCGAGCCCCACACGGGGCAGGGCTGAGCTTTGGCCACACTCAGCACAGCAGGGCAGGAGTTCCTGTGAACGTGCCCGTGAACATGGAACAGCAAGTCTGGGATGAGAGAACGGGCTGCTCACAACTCCTGCTTGGCAGGAATCAGGAGCTGAGCACAAATGGAATGGCTGAAATCATCATCTCCAAATGCTGAACGCCCTGGATGCTCAAGGAGAAATGAATTACCACAATTAATCTGCAAATAATTCCCAATAAACAAACTTGTGATGACCCAAAGCTGTTTACACACAATTAGCAATCAGAAAGAAACAAGAGCCAAAACAGCTCTAATCAACTTCAACAGGCTCTGGAACAAGTCTGTTGGTTATTGATTAATGAGGTGGTTATTACAAAGTTAAGTGAATCCCAGGATCCCTGGGGCTGGAAAAGCCCTGCCAGCCCATGGAGCCCACCCTGTCCCCCAGCCCAGAGCACTCAGTGCCACGGCCAGTCCTGCCTTGGGCACCTCCAGGGCTGGGCACTCCAACCCTCCCTGGGCAGCCCCTGCCAAGGCCTGACCACCCTTTCCAGGCAGGAATTCCTCCCCATGTCCCCCCTGCCCCTGCCCTGTCCCACCTGAGCCCGTTCCCTCTGCTCCTGTCCCTGTTCCCTGGGAGCAGAGCCCGACCCCCCCGGCTCCCCCCTCCTGGCAGGGACTTGCAGAGCCACAAGGTCCCCCCTGAGCCTCCTTTTCTCCAGGCTCAGCCCCTCCAGCTCCCTCAGCCCCTCCTGCTGCTCCAGCCCCTCAATGTTGTTCTTGTCATGGGGGGCCCAGAACTGGACAAAGGAATCAAGATAAGGCTCTCCAGCGCAGAACTGAAAGAGTTATTCACCCAACTACACTTAGGTTTTTAGGCAACACATGGAGAACCTCTCTGAGGGATCATTAGAGGGGTGGGTGTTACAACAGCTCATCCAACATGATGATGCTTCCAAAAGCTTCACCAGCCCCACAACACAGAGGGCTCCTCACGGCCAGAATCCATCCCTTGATCCCTCCAAGCGTTTTCCATCCAGGAGGCAGCACTCAAACCACACTCAACCACATCCAAACTCATCACAGAGGCTCCACCAGGCGCAGCCCTGGGCACCCCAGTCAAAACAGGACTTGTGATACATTTGCTGGGATTTTCATCCAGAGATTTAAGAAAAATCAACAAAAACAAGGCCAACTGCCTCTGAAAAAGCGCAAGAATAAAGAAGGGAGCCTTCAGTCCTTTCTGATAAAGCTGCTGACACAAGACACGCTCCACAGTCAAACCTTGCCATGGAGACAGAAGGGACATCTCCGAGTTCAGCTGGAGTTTGTCACCCCAAACCAGCTGAAACGAGGCTGAGGAACACAAACCTCTGTTCCCCTGACTTTAGCTTGTCAGACAACAACCGACAGGACAAAGTGGAGGCACAAAAGCTCCTGAGGGCACCAACATGAGCCCTTTCAGTCACTCACAGGTGGGGATCAAAGGACACTTGGCCAACCCAGGAGGTGCCTCCCTCCTTCAAACCAGCCTCGAGGGAATCCCGCCACCAAAAAAGCACGGAAAGTTCAGTATCTTAGAGCAACACATCAGCCCCAGCATGAAGATAAACGCTGGGATTTGTCCAAAACAAAGTTGACATGAAATCAAAGGCTGCAAAATCTGTTTCTTACCATCAGGAAACTTCTCATAAAGCAAACATAAAATTTTGACTCCGATTTTCCCCAAAAACAGTTCGTTTTTTTTGCTCACTAATCAGCAGAACTGGCTTGCAAAGGACAAGCTCTTCTCAATGGAATTTAAAAGATAAATAATGTTAATAATTCCCCAAAAGCTCCACGTTGGTTGAGCTACTAAAGACAGTCAAGCAGGGATATAATTTCTGCCTAAAAATCCATGCCAGAGGTGTATCCTGAAAGGAATTCCATCTGCTTTATCAGAGCTGTAAACAACTGGTTGGACACAGGGAATGGCTTCCCAGTGCCAGAGGGTAGGGATGGGTGGGATATTGGGAAGGAATTGCTGGCTGGGAGGGTGGGCAGGCCCTGGCACAGGGTGCCCAGAGAAGCTGTGGCTGCCCCTGGATCCCTGGGAGTGTCCCAGGCCGGGTTGGACGGGGCTTGGAGCACCCTGGGCTGGTGGGAGGTGTCCCTGCCCATGGCAGGGGTGAGATTGAATGATCTTCAAGATCCCTTGCAAGCCAAATTATTGTGCGATCCCATGGAATTCCTAAGGATGTGGATGACGAGGTTTGTACTCATCAGAGAAGCTCCAGAAATCCCATGGCAACGTTGGGAATGGGCACAAGAGAAAAGCAGAACAACCTCCAGGTTGAAGCTTAACCACTTAATGACATTAATTACTTGAGGTGGCTGCCTGCAATAAAAAATTAGTACTTCAGAAGACCAACCTATACATTACCGACCACAGTGTGTCCTGCAAAGAGCTTTCCAGCTGCTCCTTCCTCCCCAGAGCTGCCAGGGACTGACAGCTTTCCTGAAGGATTCCTCCTCCCACCTGGCACTGACCCCCTCGCTTGGCTGGGCTCTGGCTTCCTTGGAGCCTCTCCCACTGGGCCTCCAGGTGACCCCAAGTCACATTTTCTGGTGTGGCTGATGGTCCATCAGGGAAACCGCGAGTGCACTTTGTCACCCTTCCAAAGGTAATCGTTATTCAGCTGCAAAATTTACATCTCTTTCAAGAGGAATAAAGAAAATGAAGGGAAATTGAAGGAATCAAAAATGAAAAGTTAAAGGCACGAAAGAAAAAAAAAATTAAGATGGCTGATTATATTCCATTGGCAGAACAGAAGAGAAACTGTTCTGACTTTTATAAACTTTTTTCTGATTTCTTTCCCCCTCACACACATAACGCTTTCATTTTCCAAGTGCAACTCCCACTCCAATCCCAAATCCAAACCCTGCTGAGCAATTACTTGACAGAGTTTAATCCCACTTTAACATAATCCAAGCAAAACATGACTATGCACACCCAGAAACCCCGGAGATAATTTATCCTGGAGATGAAAAGAGATGAGAATGTTCCCAATGTATTACTGAGGCACAAATACCAATTAATCACCGAGATGTTTGTTTGGAAGCTTAGGAATATCACAGACAATTAATTTATCTGGATGAATTACTGAGCCAGGCACTCCCAGCATAAATCAGAAGTGATTCCATTGCTGTAGAACAAGGTTTCCTTTCCTACAGAGGGACGCGATAAAGATTTAAACTATTAATTTTTAATGTATTATTTACTATTCCCACAGCAACAACTTGTACACCTGGAATTGGGTTTGTTTGTAGCATCTGGAGGATGAATCAGAGAGCAGCAATTACGATTTACAGGGGAGAAAACATCCATACTAACAATAATGCAACTCCGAAATTAAGACAAGCCTAAACTAAGCCTCAGCAGCAGCAAGGAAGACTCCTGTGTGCCAACTTCTGCCCAGGGGCGCAGGGAATCATGGATTCCTGGAATGGTTTGGGCTGGAAGGGACCTCAAAGGGACTTTAAAGCCCATCCAGCCATGGGCAGGGACACCTCCCACCAGCCCAGGCTGCTCCAAGCCCCGTCCAACCTGGCCTGGGACACTGCCAGGGATCCAGGGGCAGCCACAGCTTCTCTGGGCACCCTGTGCCAGGGCCTGCCCACCCTCCCAGCCAGCAATTCCTTCCCAATATCCCACCCAGCCCTGCCCTCTGGCACTGGGAAGCCATTCCCTGTGTCCTGTCCCCCCATCCCTTGTCCCCGGTCCCTCTCCAGCTCTCCTGGAGCCCCTTTAGGCTCTGCCAGGGGCTCTCAGGTGTCCCTGGAGCCTTCTCTGCTCCAGGTGAGCACCTCCAGCTCTCCCAGCCTGGCTCCAGAGGAGAGGGGCTCCAGCCCTGGAGCATCTCCGTGGCCTCCTCTGGACTCTCTAGGAGCTCCAGGTCCTTGTGCTGCTCTTCCCCATGGCTGGAGCAGCTCCACTCGTGGGGTCCCCACAAGTGGCTTTCCAGGTGTCCCCACCAGGCAGGGACACACAGAGCAGGTCTGGCTCTCTAAGGAAGAAAAGCTCCTCTCTGTTTTCCAGCAGCACTTGGAGCAGCAGGTATTACTTTTCATAGCTTGGAGGCAATTCCAGCCACACTCCAAAACTCCTCAAAACCTTCTCTACCCACTTTAGAGGACAGAAAAAAACCCAAGAGCCCAGCAGCTGCAACCCAGGAGTGTTTTTGTGTTTGTGCACAGATATGAGCTCATGCTTTTTTCATGCCTAAATAATCCCAGCGTATTTATAGATGTGCTCGGAGCCAAGGAAATTCGCTATTTCAATGGTTATGCACCATCAGGAAATGGCATTTTAAAGCAACACCACCATTGCAGATGGAAACCAGGAGCCAGGTTAGACCTGCTGATGGTCAGGACAAAGCCCAAATCTTGACCACTCTTAGTTACTCCAGAGGCTGATACGTGACATATCAGGCACTTCTGTTCTCTGAAATTGCTCCTTTCCTCACTAATTAAATATATATAAAAATACATATAAATGATTATAATACATAAAATAAATATATATAAAGTATCCCAAGGGGAAAAAACACATGGGCACCTTCGTGTTATTATTCAAATGACTTTAAATATCAAATATCTCTCTAACGCTCCTGGAGTCAGACTCTATAAATAAATAACACCCTGAAGCTTATATTTAAAAATATAAAGGAAAAACCTGCTTTTCAATGCCTTTTAGCAGGATGTAAAGGATTATCACTTGTATGTTGCTCTTGCATGTTATTGCTGACAGTTCCTTGAGGGCCCATGACATCCAGGGGGAGCTCACAGGTACCTTTTTTAACAGATCAGGTCTAACAGCAATATGACATTTGGGCCCTAAAACTTGTCATTTCTCAGGGAGAAAAACTCCACTGAATTAACTTGAACGTGGATTGTTTCCTGCTGAGCCACATTCCTTATCAAACTCTTGGATTCTACGGCAAAAATAACATAGCAGGAAAACACTGCTGATATTTTAAGCTCCTTTGCCCTAAAAATCAAGTCAGACTCTTTATTTTAATTGTCCCACTGAAATCATTGACCATTTCAGGCACTGGCACAGCTGCCCCTTGGTGGATCCCCATTCCTGGAAGGATTTAAAATCCATGTGGATGTGGCACTTGGGGACACAGGTTAGTGGTGGCCTTGGCAGTGTTGGGTCAGACTTGGAGGGCTTTTCCAACCTAAATCATCCTGAGATTCCCTCCTCGTTTTCCATAATTCACATACTATTTACAGCCTAAAGTCCATGAAAGTCAAGGAAACTTCCATGCCTGGAAATTCCTTCATGCCTGGAGCCAAACCAAGGTGAGCTCCTCACTTTTTCCATCGATCCCACATCCCGACAACGTTATCCCACACGAGAACAGGAGGTAGTTGCAGAGCCTCTGCAACTAACAATAGTCAATCAAGAATCAATATTATTCCCACAGTGTTTCTTAATGAGAGAATCCCATTTGGAAAATGGGTTGGAAAAGCCCTGCCAGCCCACTCTGTGCCCGATGCCCACCTTGAGCACGGAGTGCCACGGCCAGTCCTGCCTTGGGCACCTCCAGGGCTGGGCACTCCAACCCTCCCTGGGCAGCCCCTGCCAAGGCCTGACCACCCTTTCCAGGCACAAATTCCTCCTGAGAAGGCAAAGCCTCTGAGCAGGTAGAGAACAGACCCAAAGACACTTCCAGCTGTTCCCACCGCTGTGTGTGTCACATAATTACACCAAATCCCCCCAGGATTTAAGCCCAGACCAGCAGAGGGAGGACTTGGGATTATAAATACCTGAGGTGAAATAATGACGCAGCAGGAAGTGGGTCACATTTAATCTGGGGATTAAATTATCACTGCTGGGAAATGATTTTCTCCCAATCAACCATAAAAATCATCTTTTCTCATCAGCCTTTGGGAGGAACCGAAGGGTAAACAAAACATTTGGAGATTTCAGCTATTAATGCTCTTTCTCAGGAGATCAGTAATCGGGGAAAATTATCAGCCCATTCTTTTGGATGATCCCAGAGAGGGAGAATAGTTTCTGTCACAGCTCATTTTCAGCTTTTAAAGCATCAAGGTTTGCAGCCCTGCACGGGAGGGGCAGAGTCTGTGCAGAAAAGGAAAGAACACCCAATCCTGCTGCATTCCTGAAGTTTTCCCAATCAAATTTGGGGTCTCTCTATTCCTTAAATCCTCGGAGCAAGCAGGATGTGCAGGATGAAGAGCACACTGATACAAAGAATTGCTGAATTCTGGGCTAATTAAACATCCTTCATGCCTGAATAATTAATTGCCAGAGGGTTCTTGTGATCAATCAGTGCTCCAGAGGAGCGAGTTATCCCTGGAGCATCCTCACCTGCTGATGTTCCCTATAATAGGAATTTTATACCTATACATACGGTGTAATTCTATGTATTTTAGATACCTAATATATATAATATGATAAATGAAATTATATACACCCTGAAGGAGTTCCCAGTTCATTGTGTGATCCTCCTGACCCAGCCCTGGCATCCCATCACCTGCCAAGATTTCCCTACCCTAAAATATTAAAACCTAATTTGCTACTTCTTTATCTTAATACACAGAAATCTTAATGAGAAATATTAAAAAATGCTATTTGAAAATTCCCTGGATAAAAAAGAGGAAGAGGAAGTCTTTCCTCCCTTTAATTCATGCAGAGGCATTCCCAGAACAACATTCCTCTCCGCGGATATTCCATAAATCTGTTCATGACAAGAGAAAAAGCAAAGGAATAAAGCCAAGGGTCACTGTATCCCACAGCCTGGAATTCAGCGAGGGCAAAATCCCAAAGAGAAACACGGGCTGGACACACCGGTCAGTGCCAAGAAATCTACTGGCTAATCCACCCCTGGAAAAGTACTATAAACATGGATAAATGTGGTGGCCCCATCCCTGGGAGTGTCCAAGGCCAGGCTGGACGGAGCTTGAAGAACCTGGGCTGGTGGGAGGTGTCCCTGTCCATGGCAGGGGTGGCACTGGGTGGGCTTTGAGGTCCCTTCCAGCCCAAATTGGTGAGGGATTCTGTTGGGGGGCTCACCTGGAGAAGAGAAGGCTCCAGGGACACCTGAGAGCCCCTGGCAGAGCCTAAAGGGGCTCCAGGAGAGCTGGAGAGGGACTGGGGACAAGGGATGGAGGGACAGGACACAGGGAATGGCTTCCCAGTGCCAGAGGGCAGGGCTGGCTGGGATATTGGGAAGGAATTGCTGGCTGGGAGGGTGGGCAGGCCCTGGCACAGGGTGCCCAGAGAAGCTGTGGCTGCCCCTGGATCCCTGGGAGTGTCCAAGGCCAGGTTGGACGGGGCTTGGAGCACCCTGGGCTGGTGGGAGGTGTCCCTGCCCGTGGCAGGGGTTGGCACTGGATGGGCTGTGAGGTCCCTTCCCGCCCAAACCATTCCAGGATTCCATGATCTGCTCCCCACTTGTTCCTGCAGCTCCTCCTCACCCTCAATAACACCCCAAGTCTTTCTTCTCTCACTCCCTCATCAGCATTCCCAAATTTCCTTCCACGTCCCCTCGTCATCCTTCTCCCCATACTTTCACCCCGTAATTCTCCCAGGACAAAACCCTCCCCTCCCGTATTTCTGGTGCCTCCCCAGTTTCCCACAGCAGCTCTGCCGCTGCTCAGACCTGTGTGAGTAACACCCGGCCAGGAGGAAAAGCCACCGCCTGTTTCCCTCACCCTCGTCTCGGGGAAAAGCAACACGACATTCCCTATTTTTAGCTCTTCTCCACAGGTACGGATTCCGGGCAGACTTATGCACCCTGACACCCCAAAGGGCCTGCAGGGCTCTGAGCTCAGAACTTATTATTCCACTCCAGATGCCTCAGACAAGGAGAAGTGCCCATGAAAACAGGTCCTTCCCTCCCTCGGGGACAGCGTCTCCGCAGCAGACGGCACAGCTGAGCTCCCAAAAATAAAGCAGGGAGATGTTCCTGCTCCTGAGCTCCCAAAAATAAAGCAGGGAGATGTTCCTGCTCCAATCCCCCCTCAGCCAACACCAACACAACGCTAATTAATTCCACGCATAACGAGGCATTATCTCCTCGGAGCATTCCAGCCCTGGCCTTTGCTGCTGGGGAAGATTTAATGATCCCGGGATTCTTCTGCGCCATTTCGTGTTTGCCATGCACATATCCTGGGAATGCTTCCCAAATCCACTCCAAGGTTTGGGAAGGTATTTCAACAACAGCTCTGGACACAGGAGGGTTGGGACTGGAGCTGCAACTGAACTGAGCCTGGCTTCGTTTTCCTGGGATCAAAAGAAAGATTCAGGTGTGGCTTCAGGAGCAGAAAGTCCAGCGGGGTCTGACAGGGACAGGTTTGTGTCTTAACTAAGGAATTTGGGGACCAACTTTCTGATCATGTGACAATCCTGGAATGGTTTGGGCTGGAAGGGACCTCAAAGCCCATCCAGTGCCACCCCTGCCATGGGCAGGGACACCTCCCACCAGCCCAGGGTGCTCCAAGCCCCGTCCAACCTGGCCTTGGACACTGCCAGGGATCCAGGGGCAGCCACAGCTTCTCTGGGCACCCTGTGCCAGGGCCTGCCCCCGCTCCCAGCCAGCAATTCCTTCCCAATAGCCCATCCAGCCCTGCCCTCTGGCAGTGGGAAGCCATTCCTCATTGTCTTATCACTCCATGCCCACGGAAAGTCACTCCCACTTTCCTCTAAGCCCCTTTAAGTACTAAAAGGTCACAAACGTTCATAATTATCAGATTATTTACCACTTCTCCCAAGACGATTTCTGAATGTTCCCAAAACCTCGAAAGAGAAGAATTCCACAGAGATTAAATTCCTCATCAAGCAACTGAGATGAACCACTCAAGAAGATGGAAAGTCTTATAAGGAGTTTTGATGACCTTGTTCATGGAATTAAGGTTGGAAAACATCTCTAAGATCATTAGCTCCAACCATCAACCCACCAGCACCATGTTCACCACTAAACCATAGTCACCCAGGTCAGCAAAGCTGAGCTGGATCTCCAAAGGCTTTCCCAGCAGCCTTTCAAGACCAAGCTGCAATATTCCTCCTGGAGACCTCCAGGACTGGCTGCTGGTCCATCACATCTCCATTTTGAGGTCACAGAATCATGGAATATCCCGAGCTGGAAGGGGCTCACAAGGATTAATTAGGGTGGTTCACTTTGCAGTCTGATATTGGGCAGCCCTGAGCAGGTGTCCCCAAACCAGGCACTTCTAAAACACAGATCGTTATTTCCCTATAAAAATACAAGTTTGTTCATTAACAGGAAGAAATAAACCAAGAAATAATTAAGGACTAAAGAAGACACTTAACAGCTGTTTGGAGAACCACAAGACCACATGGAGCTCTCCTACACTTCAGGAATGATTTTTGATTACTTAAGCCACACTTAACTGAGCGTTTCACAATGAGCCTTTCAGCGTTTGGCCACGACGATGTTTCTCTGAAGTTCAGCCCTGACTTCAGTTTAAACCCCCCTGAGGCACCAAACCAGATGCTGAGCAAAGGTAAAGGAAGAGAACAACCCCAAAACCTCACCTAACACTTGTTTCCAGCACTGGTTCTCCAACTCCTGCTCATTTCACTGCACATTCCATGATGAGAAGTTCCCACTGCTTCTGACACCTGTTCCGGCCCTCCTGTGGGAACATCTGCCACACGGATTTGGCTGGAAGTCCTTTTTTTCTGCAGGTCTCGATGATGATAAAATAATCACATTAAGTGGCTTTGGAAAGAAGGGATGGGCTTGCTCTGTCCCTCCCAGGCTGTGGCTGCTCCATCCTTGGAAGTGTCCAGGGCCAGGTTAGATGGGGTTTGGAGCAACCTGGGCTAGTGGAAGGTGTCCCTGCCCATGTCTACATGACATTTAAGGTCCCTTCCAGCCCACACCCTTCAAGATTCTATGGCTCCATATCCAAAATCACTCTAGAAACCCAAACACTTGCACCTGGTTATGGGTTTTTATAATTACTTTCTTTGGGGTTATTTTTAATAATAAGAGAAGCTGAAATGTCTGAAATAAGGCCCCAAAATTTCCAACACAACTTCAGGGAGAAGAGCTGGCACTATTTGGGCATTACAGGAATAAAACCTGGAGACAACATTCTCCAAGCACCGGACTACAGGATTATCCTCTGCTAAATCCAACTCTAACATTGACCCTAAAAACTCTCTGGGAGCAAATAAGCCTTGAAAGCAATGAAATAAACTCCCAGCGGTGCCCAAATAAAACCTGTGAGGGACCGGGAGCAGCCTCAAAGGAGCCTCGGTTTTGCTGCCTCTCCTTCCATTCCTCCCAACAAAACATCTCCAGAGGGATTTATTCCAAGTCTCGGTCTCAGTCTTGGATTCTCTGTCCAGGAGTTTGGAGCTGTGGAAAGCTCAGGGAGTCATTTTAGCTGGAATCGTCTCTCTCACCCATCCCAATGCTCCTTCCATCCACCCTGCCCTCCCCGGGGAAAAGCTGGGAAAGCTGTTCGGAAAAATGCCTTTGTGGAAAGAGCTGTCAGGAATTAAAACATGGAATCACCATCCCTGGAAATGGTCAAAAACATGTGGATGTGGCACTTCAGGACATGGGTCAGTGATGAACACGGTGGTGGTGAGTCAGTGGTTTGACCTGGTGATCTCGGAGGTCTTTTCCAACCTTAATTCCATGAAAAACGCCATCAAAACTCCTTGTGGGTCTCCTGATCTCCCAAATTAGGCCTGCAGAGGAGGATTTGTGTACAATCCAGGCCAAAATCCGCACTTCAGGGCTCAAACCACACCAGAATTTCTCAGAGGGAACACGCGGGGCATGGAAGACAGGGAATAACAATGGAGCGAGGCAGGGAATACAAATGGAAACCCCTGGGAGCAAAGAAAAACCTTGACAAAACAAACTGCCAAAGTGCAGACTACGAGGGCAGGGATCGACTGAAAGGAGGAGAAGAAACAGCAGCAGGTGAAGGGAAAGCAGCACATGTGATGTAAAATCTCAATTACTTATTCATGCACCCTTTATTTATTCTGTCTCAGGACGGAGTCACGTCTCGCTACAAAAGCCACGCACACAAACAGCAATACGTGAGGGTTCCAGGCCACCACTCCTGGGAAAATGCCAGCGTAGCTCCGCATGGAATTGGAATTCCTGCTCCTTGCTGGGTGCAAACCAACCTGCTGCTCCCCGTGGTCAGTGCTAAGGTGATTTCCGCATCTCAAAGACCAAAGTATCCAGAGGGTTCTTTCTTGCCTGGCAGAACTTGGGCAAGCAGCTTCATCTCCCTTCCCGTCCTACCAGGAGCGGTGCCCAAAGCTGAGGGAGATGCCAAAGGGCTGGCATTGCCCCACCCCGCAGCAGGAAAACTTCTGGGAGGCCCAAACTGCCCCACTGCCTTAGTCAGGGTTGGGTTTAGGTGGGCTCAGAGTGGCACTGGGGCCACATCACCTCCCACAACACTGAGAACAACTTCTCAACCAGGAGAAGGGGCAGCAAACCTGCAGTGAACTCCTCATTCAGACACTTGGTTCAATTTACTTCAAAAAAAACCCCTAATATCCTGGATTTTGAGCTATTTTTATATATGAAGGACAAGTTTTTACATAGCCTGGACACGAAACATTCGCAGACAGGTCCAAGCTGTTTCCCTGTTGCCTTACACTCCTTTCTCCTTGGCTACATCCACAGTTCCAAAGAGTATCCCAGAAAGAGTTGGGCTGCAAGGGATTTTAAGGATCATCCCATTCCCACCTCCTGCCATGGGACACCTCCCACCAGCCCAGGGTGCTCCAAGCCCCGTCCAACCTGGCCTTGGGCACTCCCAGGGATCCAGGGGCAGCCACAGCTTCTCTGGGCACCCTGTGCCAGGGCCTGCCCACCCTCCCAGTCAGCGATTCCTTCCCAATATCCCTTCTATCCCTGCCCTCTGGCACTGGGAAGCCATTCCCTGTGTCCTGTCCTTCCAAGCCCTTGGAAATACTCCGTTCTCCCTGTTTCTTCTTGTCTCCTTCAGATCCTGGAAGGCCACAATCACGTCACCCCAAAGCTTCTCTTCTCCCGGCTGAACAGTCCCAAATACTTTCTCACACACTGGAGCCAACTCTTACCAACACTTCCAAATTCAAATGTCTCCAAAGAATAGTGTGCCTTGTCCAACAGGAAAATTCTGAGCTCACGCCCTGTCTCCAAGCAGACCCCACCTCTGCAAACCCACATGTATTTTGGCTGCACTTGGCTAAGGGAAAAAGAGGCACAAGAGCACCAAAAGGAGATGGAACTCTGAAAAAATTGAGGACAATGTCCTCGCTTTCTTCTCCTGCATCTAGGACTGTTTTACCTGGCACAGACCAGATTTCTTTAATGGGTTTATCCCACACACTAAAGAAGAGAAACACGGAATTCCGGAATGCATTGGCTTGGAAGGGACCTTAAAGCCCACCTTCCACCAGCCCAGGGTGCTCCAAGCCCCGTCCAACCTGGCCTTGGACACTCCCAGGGATCCAGGGGCAGCCACAGCTTCTCTGCCCAACCTATTCCAAGGGCCTTTGAAACAGTGAGAAAAACACAAAAGCTGCAGCTTAGCTCTCTTAATTCTGTTCCTTCCAAGGCAACTCAATCAGTTCCCCAAAATCAACACTTTCCAAGGGGCTTGAATTGACACACAAGTTTTTTTGACACATTCTTCTCCTTGCTGGCACCCAATATCCATGTTTGCATCCACTTCTAATTGCTTATTTCTGCCTCCTAATTTCATTTGCACCATTATCCAAGATTTTTTAATTTTTTTTTTAGCCCACTTATTTTTTGTGTTCATGCAGCTTTGGCAACTCGTTTGGCAGAGACACGTGCTTTGTTTCTTTAGGCTGATGTCTTCTTTATGGAAGTTATTCCAACAGAACCTCTCAGTGGGACACGTTCCAACAAATAAAGTGCTTCCCAGCTTGGTGTCAGGATGGAATGAGGCCAAGGAAGTAGGTGGGAATAAAGGGGGCTACAGAGCTCCAATCCTCTCCTATCCACTCAAATGTGGATTAAATGGTTGTTCCATGGAATGCTTGAGGTTGGAGGCACCTCTGGACCAACCTCCTGCCCCAAGCAGACCAGGTTGCTCCAGGGAACAGCCAGGTTTTGAGTATCCCAGGATGGGTCAGGCTGAAAGGGCCCACAGTGGGTCACTGGTCCCCCCTCCCTGCCCATCCCAGATCCCAGGGCACAGGGTTGTGTCCAGAGGGCTCTGGAATATCCCCAGGGAGGAGACTCCAGCCCCTCTCTGCACAATCTGCTCAGGGCTGGGGCACTGCCCAGCAAAGAAGTTCTTCCTCCTGTCCAGGTGCCCCTTCCTGGGCATCAGTTCCTGCCCGTCCCTCTTGTGCCATGGCTGGGCCCCCCGAGCAGAGCCTGGTCCCTGCTCTGCCCCCTCCCTGCGGGCACTGATGGACATGGGCAGGTCCCCTCTCAGGGTCTCCTCTGGAGGCTGAGCAGCCCCAGCTCCCCCAGAGATGCTCCAGTCCCCTCATCATCTTTGTCACCCTTTGCTGGACCTGCCCCAGGAGCTCCACGTCCCTCTTGCCCTGAGGAGCCCAAAAATGAAGTCTCTGCAACCCCTCTGGGCCACCTGGCCACGAGGACCTTTGAGGTGGGACAACCATTAATAGCCGGAACTCCAGAAACCTTCCATGTTCTTGTCATCCCTCCTAATAATGATCTTCCCACCCCAAATCCACGTGTCCTCAACCCACAGGCTCATGACCAGGAGCTGAACTACCCGTGTTTACAGCACACCTGGGGACACATTCCAACATCCCTCAGCAACTCCTGCTTCCACTAAAAGGTCTGCGAAGCCTCTGAGGAACCCAAGAAACAACCTTTACCAGCTGCTGCTTCCCTTGGCTTTCTCAGGAAGGTTTTTTTCCCCAGTCATAGAGTAACACAATCATCTCTGTTTTCCTGGTGACCTTTTTGCTTCAGCCTGTCACCTCTCTCCCTTCTGCCACAGAAACACCTCCTGCAGCCCTGCTCAGACTCCATTTATACTTCTGCTGAACAGCAGCCACGCGTGGCTGAGAGGTTCTGTCCAGACTTTGTTCCATTTCCCACCTCAAAGCCCTCACACGACCAGGAAAGGAACCTCAAAGCCTGGAGATGACACTGCTCCTGCACTGGGAGCTCCTTTATGATGCCCTCGAAGAGAAATCAGCCTAAAGAAAGGGGTTGGCAGAAGAGGCAGGGACTCTCTCTTGGTCCAGGAGGAAAAAAGGGGAAAAACATCACTGGAATTCTCACTCAAAAGTTCTTTAACTCTGGAAAAGTATTAGGTAGTGGAAGAAGGAGCAGTTGGACGAGCAGAGGTGCAAAGCACATGGAAATCAGTCCCACTGACTCCCATCACGGCTTCTCTGGGAACCAATTTGCTCATTTTCACCCTCCTCGGGAGGAAGAGACTCAGCAGGGAAGGTGGGAGGATTGCAGAAGTGCTGTGCCAAGAGAGTCAAACTGCAAAAATCCACCACTCAGCTTCCCAGTGACCCCAGAGACACCAAAGCTGCTGCCACCACCATTCCACACTCCTCCCAGACCCCCGTGGACTCCAGAAGTCACTGGGAAAGGATCTACAAGCTTCAACTCAATTTGCAGAGAGCATAACAAGACACATGANCTGGCCGTGGCACTGAGCGCTCTGGGCTGGGGGACAGGGTGGGCATCGGGCACAGGGTGGGCTCCGTGGGCTGGCAGGGCTTTTCCAGCCCCAGGAATTAGAGGATTCTACACAAACCTCTCCCAAAGCCACAAAACCTTTGGCCATTTCAAATGACGTGCCCGAACAACAAAACTGAGCCCTGCCAGAGTGAAATCCCTTCTCCCCTTCCTTTGCCCAGCTCCCAGCGTGTCTCTAATCACATTTTCCATCTTTTTCCTCCCAGCGCTCTCCCAAAGCACGAGATCACAACTCTCCCCAGGCACCAGTGGGAACAGCAAGGCTGGTGTTGACCTTTTGAGTCATTCCACTCTCCTTGGGCACAGCAGACGTTCCGTATTCCTTTCACCACAGCTCCAGGAAGCAGAGCAGCGTGGAAAAACGAGCCTACCTCCCCCGAGGCTTTATTAGTGCTCCCCCAAAAGCCTCCAGGAACCCGAGGCTGGAGTGACCTCTCCTGCAACTAAAGCAGGAGCCTGCAAACCACTGCAAGCAAAAGCACAGCAGGGAGAAACAGGGCTTGGAAAAATATTTTTCAGGAAAAAAATAACATGGGAAGGTGTTAACCCACGGAAGAAGGCTGGAACTAGAGCTTCAAACTCAAACCATTCTGGCGTTCCCCAAGTTCAAATGCCCACTCAGCCCATCTCCTCCTAAATTTATGCTTTTTTTCTGAAGGAAAATAAGATTAATTAAGGGTTAATTCAAGCAGGAGCAGGCGGGGATGGAGTAGGTTGTATGAGAGGCACAAACAGGAGTCAGTCTAACCTCCAGCAGGAATTAAAGCTAATCCCAGGAGAGGCTCGTGGACTCGGAGCTGTGGATCAACAATGGGGAACCAGGAGGTACAGGCGGACCTCTTGGAAGTTGGGATTTCGTGGGAGACTCCAGAAATGCTGTCTTGTTTTTCCTAGTAAACTGGTTTCTCCCAAGAATAAGCCAGTTCTCATTAAAAAAATAACAGACACACCCTCTCTCACTGCCGTATTCCCTTCACTTCGTGCCATTGGAATAACGTGGTTTTCCAGAGGAAAACTGGGCTGTAAAACCCGCAGTCACACGTGGATCGACGGGAGCACAGACAGAACGTTCCCGCCCGGCACAAGCTGAGGGCATGGAACAGGGAAGGTATTTCCATTCACACACACAGAGCAGCAGGACAGCCTTTTCCCGGGAGAAAGAAATCCTGACACGCTTGGCTTTCACAGATAACTCCTAAAAAATCAGGCAAATGCACCAAAGATGCCAAACAAAAATGAAACAACGGCTCAAGAGGAAACAGAGGTATTTGCAATCCTACTGTCCTCTCCAGCTTTCTGGGAATTCCAAAGGGGACTGGTTTGGGATACTACCGAATGAAAATCAAGTATCTAGTGCTCTTAACTGAGCAGAGACTGGGGCAGAGGGGGGTTAATGTGCCAAATTCCCAAGGGTGACAGGGCTTGGAGCAACCTGGGCTAGCGGAAAGCGTCCCTGCCCGTGGTGGCTTTAAGGTCCCTTCCAACCCAAACTGTCCTGGGATTCCATGAGTATCCCAGGTATTTCTTTTTTTCCCTAAAAAATTAAAATTCTTGAAGAGAAAAGAAGGAAAACTGAATTTCCCAACACTGGGCAGCCCTGGGGCTCCTGAGTGACCCAGCTTTCGTGGCCACCACAGCAGGAGCTGCCTCTGCACAAGTGAACAGCTCTGATCCCAATTTCCCTTCGGGAATGCTGCCAGCAGGTGTAGGACAAGAGGGATCTGTGCTGATCCCAGCTTCCCACATCAGCAAACCCTGCTAATGACCCAGCAGCTTTTCCCAGTCCTTTCCCAGGCTGGGGGAGCTCCGGCACCGACATCCCGTCGCTCCAGACAAGACCAGAGACTCAAAGCAGCCCAGAACGCTCCAGCCCTGCCCTGAATAACCAAGAGAAGGTTTCCTTCCCCCCAGCCTGTCTGCAGTGCCAGGCTTTGTGTCCCCTTTCCCCAGGACGTGACAGTGTCACCTCCAATCCTCCCCAACACTCCGCCTCCAATTCCAAATCTTCCCTCGAGCTTTAACTTCCCAGGTGTCACAGCCGGGCTGTGAGTCCTTCATCTTCACAGCAACCAAGTATTTTTCCCAGGATAAAAGCACATTTCATGGAGGAACAGCACTCCAAGGCTGAGGTTTGTACCTCCAATACAGAAATCCCTTGGGTGCAGGTAAGGAATGGGATTCACATGGAATAACAGCTCCAGAGGGACATCTAATTTGGAGAGGGAGGAAAACACAGAGCCAGGGATTTGCAGGGGTCCGGGCCTTTGTGCTGCAACTGGGAGTGCAGGGACAGTGTTGTGACAAACTGAGGGCTTCCCACCCCCAGCCCTGAGCCAAACAGTGACAGATGTCAGGAGGGTCCCCTCACCTCAGGGTCCAACCCACTGAAGCCACTGGTGGAAGAGCAGCAGCTGCTCCTGCGTGAGCTCATCACGTGTTACTGGTGTTACTGGGCAGCTTGGAGTGTCCCCTGCATAACATCTCCCAGCGGTGCATTTTTGGGGATCCCCATCACCCTCCCCCCAGCTCCAGGTCCACCCTCTGTGAGAGCCCACATCCCCCACCACCAATCCCTGCAGGACTGGGCTCCAGGATCTCTGTGGCTCCCTCCCAGCTCAAGATATTCCATGATTCTCCAATTCTCCAGCTGTACAGCCAAGCACAGAAGCCCAGCCTAAGTTTTAAGCCAAGTTTTAGCTCTTTCTTTTCTTTCCTTTCCCACTGCAATGAGGGACAGATAACAGCACCTGACAGCAATGGCATTAATGCAGGGATAACATTTTTAGGGCTATTTTGGGGACAGCAGAGGATGCAGATACACAATCCCATGGACATGCTGGATAACCTTGACCATCCCTCAGGTCCTGGGCTGGAATCCCCACTCAGATGCACTCACAGGATGGTTTGGCTTGGAAGGGACCTCTGAAGTCCATCCCAAGCGTGGGAACACCTTCCACCAGACCACGCTGGTGCTCCTAAAAACCCACCCCGTGTCCTTACTTTGAGGATTTCCTCCATCTTCTTCCTTACTGTGAATTAATTCCAGTAATTCCCAACCTCCCCTTCACCCCAGTCTGCCTCATCTCCAGCCCTACATCACACCACCCACGAGATGAGGTTGCCCAGATATACCAACTTCAGATGCTCCTGGGATGAGGTTTTCCCACCCATCCCTTCTATTGCAGTCCCCGGCCACGACTTTGGAAGCAACAACACGGCTGCAACTTGCTCCTTTACCCCAGACACAGACAGAGGGCACTGCCAGGTCGGTTCAGAGCGAGGGTTCGGATCTCTGGGCTCTCCAGAAAGTCCTCCCGGATTTGGGAACACTCAGCAAAAATTGCCATCTGGAGCCTGAACGCAGTGACTTCAAGCTGAACTGCTGTCATTCCAGGAATCAGACTATTTGTGTCTTGGATTTGCCAGACAAAAGTCCTGGAGACACACAAAGGACGTGGACATCTGACAAGCTCCTATTTTTGAAAGGACAAGTTGCTACATTTAACAACTGACCTACTTCAGTGGCTCCATTCAATTTTTTCCCTTCAGGACACCAGCTCTTCTGTTTATTCCTACACACACACACAAAAACCCTGCATTTGAAATAAAAATAAAACTCAGGCATGCCCCTCCAAACATGGAGTTTGCTGCCAGGTGAAGTGCAACCTATGGGGGTTTTTATGAAATACAGACCAGGGAAGATCTACACAAACAGGTCCCGCTGCCGTGTTGTTTCACACACAGCTATTTCCACATGAATAAGCCCAAACCTTCGAGACAAGGCTTAGACAAACCTGACAATCGCAAGCTACTCAAATGCATAAATATTACCAGAAATGAAGGTGGAATTGCTTCAGCGGAGCACCAGGTAACCCACAGACCCACCATCAGCCCAGGGGTTCTCACAGCATCCCCCTGGACCATCCCAGGGACTGCAGTGGGATGGGAAAGGCCGGTTATCCCACTTTATTAATGCCACTGGATAAGGACAAACTGAGCCGCTGACAGCGGCGATTGTTTCCACACTAAACACGTTACCCAAAAATACTTCCTGTAAATAAACATAATTGCCTTAAATTGAAAAGTCACTCCTTGAAAATTAAATTCATGGAAATTAGCTTCTTTTAAAATAGCCTACATGAGTTTTGCAATAAAACAGAGCAAAGGGAACAAACGTTGCAAGTATTTCTCCCGCAAACTTCTGCTCTGCCAAGTGCCCTCTCCTGGCTTCCCTGCTCAAGGTAAGAGACACTGTGGAAGCCCCTGGAATGACGACTCCACGTGCCCTGGGAATTATTCCAGGAGGTTTTGCTCCGGTCAATCAATTGCCTTGCAAGGGGAAAATGGTCAAACACAGTTTCACGAGCTTTGGCCCAAAAACCAATCACAGAATCCCAGAATGGTTTGGGTGGGAAGGGACTTCATAGACCATCCCATCCCACCCCTGCCATGGGCAGGGACACCTCCCCCCAGCCCAGGGTGCTCCAAGCCCCGTCCAACCTGGCCTTGGACACTGCCAGGGATCCAGGGGCAGCCACAGCTTCTCTGGGCACCCCTGTGCCCACAATTTCTCCCAAAAATCCAATTTAAACCTGCTCTGTCAGTTTGAAGCCGCTCCCCTTGTCCTGTCACCCCCTGCCCTGCTCAGAAGTTTTTCCAAGAGCACCAGCACGTTTTTTCCACAGCCTTCAGATTTTCCAGCAGCAACAGAAGGATTTGGGCTAAACCCTCATGACTGCAACAAGCACTAAAACACTTCAATGTGCTCCGACAAAGGGAGATGTGGCTTAATTAAAGCTGGAAAGGAGATCAATGGCATTGATATTTGGGGAAGTGGTTCCTGGAGAGAGATGATTGCACATTTCTACGAGCAAACCTCATGTGCCTTCAAACAAACTCAATCACAGGTTGTCCTCCTGGAATCTGCCCCCCTGAACTTCCCTGCTTGCGTGTAAAACACGGGTTGGGACACAGGGGAGGCACCTGAGGGACCCTGCCACGCTTTGGGAGAGGACACTCACTGTTGGGCCAGGAATTCAGGGAAGCCAGCGACGGGCACTGTTAGAAAAGCTGGGATCCAGGGCAAAGCAAAAGCACAGAGCAGCAGGGGAGGGAACGGGGGCTCGGGAGGGTTTATTTTCTCAGGATCAGCCAAAGGTGGAGGAGTTCACTGCGCGTCTGCTGGCTCCACGCTCCCCATCCTGCTCTCCAGCTTATCCAAACATCCCTCACACCACCAATTACAGCTTCATTTCCAGAGCAAAAACCACCCAAATGAAAAATGAGCACCAAGAGCAACAATGAGAAAGAGAGAAGGGAGAGGAGGAGCAAACAGACTCGAATTGGTCTTCCAGAGCTGGTAATTAAAGCCCCAGCGCTCCTGCGGGGAGGAAGCAGATCTATGGCAGGTTGCAGAGGGTTTCAAGTGCAGGGGTGTTACTGAGGGAGCTGCTGTGTAATTATTCTTTAGGTCCAGGCACTCAGAGCCTTGGCAGAAACAGTAATTAAAAGTAAAGGATAAAAGTACCCGGAATGTGTAATTAGATAAATGTGAGATGGGCAGAGGGTGGGGGCTTGGAAAAACCTGGGATAGTGGGAGGTGTCCCTGCCCATGACAGGGGGTGGGATGGGATTTAAGGTCTTTTGCAACCCAAACCATTCTGGGATTTGGGATTCATCAGCTCTCCAACAGCCCTAACCCCTGATTAAAAACCACAGCAGGAACAGAAGGTGCTGACAAAGCCAAGGCCTGGGAACGGACCAGAGTGACCCCCAAATTCACCGTGTCCTGCCCCTACTCTGTCCCTTCTGATGTCCACTCCATCCTTTACCCACCTCAGCAAAGGCCAGGAGGACACCCCAGGCTGGGCTGGAGCAGCTCAGAGACAACCCCAGCTCCAACACACCCAGTTACCACAGACAAGGAGCTGCCACGTGTGAGTTGACCCACGACAATAACAAACTCCTCCTGAGCTAGGCAGGGACTTGTTAAGCCACAGTCACATTGTCCCAAGGCTGGCTTACTCACAGCCTGAATCCCCAGCTGAGCTCGGGTCACTCTTTTCTCAGCTCCTTCCCACGGAACAGAAATAACACCATCTATCCCTCTTAGGAAATAACTCCTCTTTCCAAAAAAAGCCCGCTCTGAGCATTCCATGCTGAGCGCTGAGCAGGAGCTGCTGGGTTTGCCTGACCACTGGGCATGACTTGCACAATAACCTTCATTCACGCGCCCGTACGCTGCTCCTCCACAAACATTCCCTCTCAGCCAGCAACAACTGAGAACTCGCTCAGGATTTCTCCGTGTTCCCTTGGTGTGTCTGAGCTGGGATATCCAGGAAGTGTCCAAGGCCAGGCTGGACAAGCCTTGGGGCAACCTGGGCTGGTGAAAGGCGTCCCTGCCCGTGGCACATGGACAATCTTGAAGGTCCCTTCCAACCCAAACTGTCCTGTGTTTCCAGTCCATGCCCACATTTTCCATCCTGCAGAGAAATTCCTATCCTGCTGGGTTTGTTTTTCCCAAAGGTCTCACTGCAGTGGGTTAAAGCTGAAATTCCAAAGGTGTCTAAAGGTGCACACACTTTTACTGAGTCCAATTAACTACCTGTACACTGAAATTAATAAAGTTTGGACAACAAAGTGCTCCTGAAGATCTCTTCTGAGCTCACTTGTGTCCACTTTGGGGGGGATAAAGGGGAGATGTGTGACCCTTCCAGTCACAAACCCAGAAATTCCTATTTTGCAGTACCTGATTCACAGTCCTCACCCTCCACCTCCTCCTGGCATCTCCTCAGGTCCTCCCACTCAACTCTTCTCTCCTTAGAAGGTTGAATATGACTTTCATCATCCTCGTTGTCCCTGGATTTGAATCAGAACAAACTCCCACAAGTCACCACTCGTTCAGATTTTCAGGCACTTGTAGCTTGGTCAAATATGAGCATCTTTTACAAGAAAACCACAACCCTCCCCAGGGCAGTGGTTACAGTCCCTGCCACAGCTCCAGGAGGGTTTGGACAACGCTCTCAGGGACAGAGTGGGATTGTTTTGTGTCCTGGGAAGGGCCAGGAGTTGGACTCGATGATCCTTGGGGATCCCTTCCAGCTCAGAATATTCCAGGATTCCAATAACTACCAACCTGCCAAGATCCTTCTTAATCAGCTCAGTGCCTGCCCCTCCTCTGCCCTCCCGGGAGGACAACAGCACTGACCTTCTGGGCTCCCTGCACTGAAGGAGCTCCAGTGGATGTGTCAATGCCTCCTTCACCCTGCTTTATTTTTAGTGATTCCTCCATTGATTTCGACTGGATGAGGTCGTTGGCTGAGACTTGTCTTTGAGAAAGGAAAGGATTTGAAGCTCAGCCTAAAAACAAACCTCAGCACATGATGATATTGAGAAGTGTTTGCCTCCTCAGGAATCCATATCTACGTCCCTATGGATGACCTGGAGGAGGATGGGATGAAACTCCAAACTGTGACACTGCTGGAGCGAGTCCAGAAGAAACCACAGAGATGCTCCAAGGGCTGGAGCCCCTCTGCTCTGGAGCCAGGCTGGGAGAGCTGGGGGTGCTCACCTGGAGCAGAGAAGGCTCCAGGGACACCTGAGAGCCCCTTGCAGAGCCTAAAGGGGCTCCAGGAGAGCTGGAGAGGGACTGGGGACAAGGCATGGAGGGACAGGACACAGGGAATGGCTTCCCACTGCCAGAGGGCAGGGCTGGATGGGATATTGGGAAGGGATTGCTGGCTGGGAGGGTGGGCAGGCCCTGGCACAGGGTGCCCAGAGAAGCTGTGGCTGCCCCTGGATCCCTGGCAGTGTCCAAGGCCAGGTTGGACGGGGCTTGGAGCACCCTGGGCTGGTGGGAGGTGTCCCTGCCCATGGCAGGGGTGGCACTGGGTGGGCTTTGAGGTTCCTGCCAACCCAAACCATCCTGGGGTTCTCTGATTTTTGGCCTTATGAGACCCACTGGTGTATTTTCCTGAGCCTGTGGCTGAAATGTTTGGGCATCACCTCCCAAAGGTCTCTGCACAGCCTCATCTCCGGCCAGTTTAATCCACTTCTATATATTTATACACATTTATAAATCCTGGCCTTTTACCTGAATTACTCCCTTCCTTGCCACAGCAAGTTATTTATAGACATCAGACACAACTTCCACACCTCCCAATCACAGGCTCTAATTCAGAAATCTCCCATGTCCCACTTTGCAAATCCCAGTTGAAGAGCCCCCAGACACAATCAAAGCCTCCCTAACTGGCTGGTGATGAATCTTATTTGCAAGACAAAACTCAAAACATCAAAAAGTCCATAAATGCCTCCAGATTTTCCTTCATCTCCCATCATTCCCCCCCCTGCACAGGCTGTTGCCTCTCCACCTTCTGCCAGACTGTTTTGTGTTTAATCTAACCTGTGTTGCTTGATTCATGTTTAAAGTGCCAGACACAGCTCTGGTGCCACACAAATAAATAGCAGTGTGACACCGAACAAAGCAGGTGGAGAAATGCAGCTGACAGGTTTTTATCCCCTGACATCTTTACTATTCATGTCCTCCCCTCTGCCATTTGACTTGGTGGCATCACGAGCTACACAACTGTAATTACTCTTTAGTTTCTATTAAGATATGCTGGTGGAGCACCAGGTTTAACACCTGACGCGGGAGGGAAGGCAGGGAACTCTCTCCGAGCCCCAGGGGCTCCTCGTGGGTGGCTCTCACTGTGACAAACAGAAAGGAACAGCAAAGGAATGAGTCAGAAAACAGGAATTCAATTTCTTAGCGCTGCAATCCGGACATAGGTGGCAAATAGAGGGAGAAAGAGGAAGACAAGCAGGATGGAGCTGTGCCCTAGGGATGGGATTATAGACAGGCACCACGGGACCTTTCACTCCTAAAACCTTGGAGCACTTCATGAAGAGACTGCATTGCTGGCTCTGGCTGCAGCCCCCCAGGGATGACATCCAGCTTTTGGAAACCTGGCCTGGGCAGATGAAGAATTATTAAACACATTCAGGGTTTAAATATTGGGAAGGGATTCCTGGCTGGGAGGGTGGGCAGGCCCTGGCACAGGGTGCCCAGAGAAGCTGGGGCTGCCCCTGGATCCCTGGGAGTGTCCAAGGCCAGGTTGGATGGGGCTTGGAGCCACCTGGGCTGGTGGGAGGTGTCCCTGCCCATGGCAGGGGTGGCACTGGGTGGGCTGCGAGGTCCCTTCCAACCTAATCCATTCCATAACGATGGGACACCTCACTCCAAACAATAATTCATTATAAATGCCAGACTGCCCAGGAATGCCCTGCCCAGGCACAGCTGATGCCAGCAGCACACCCAGGTGCCCTGGAATGGTGCCAGGGGAGGAAGGGGGTACAGCAGGAGCATCCTGTGCATACATAACATCCATCTGTAGTCTCTGAGCTGGAGCAAAGGTGAATCCTCAGCTGGTTTAACAGCAGCAAGGTCCATCACACTGGAGCTCTGCCCCTACAGAGCAGGAAAGGTCTGGGCATGGGACATGGACCTGCAGCTCTGAGTTTGGAGACAAGAATGAAAACAGAGTCCGCCAACCCATCCAGCACCAGTCAGGTCAGCCCCGAAGATTAATAAACTGATCCCAAAGCCACAATCAGCTGAAGATGGAGGAGGAAACATCCTGAGGCTGCAGTGCCTCAGGAGAAGTTCTGGTGCATATCTGGAATTATCTTGTGTACCTGTCACTTGGTTTCAGTGAATTTACCCCTAATTTTACTTTAAGAGTGCAAAGTGGTCTTTGTACTTCCAGAATATGACCTAAAACTACTTGTTTTTCAACCTGCAAAAATTTCACAACTCCAGTTTTCTGAATTCAATTTGCCACCTTTAAGTGGCCAACAGGACAGGAGCAGAGGGAACAGGCTCAGGTGGGACAGGGCAGGGGCAGGGGGGACATGGGGAGGAATTCCTGCCTGGAAAGGGTGGTCAGGCCTTGGCAGGGGCTGCCCAGGGAGGGTTGGAGTGCCCAGCCCTGGAGGTGCCCAAGGCAGGACTGGCCGTGGCACTGAGTGCTCTGGGCTGGGGGACAAGGTGGGCCTCGGGCACAGGGTGGGCTCCGTGGGCTGGCAGGGCTTTTCCAGCCTCTGGGATTCCATGACAAAAATCATTTTGTCTTCCAGCACTTCTCTGACAAAGATTTACGAGGGTGACAACAATCCACCAGCACAATTTCATCCAAAGGTCATCCCGTGCAGAGACTTGCTAAAGGAACCTCCGTGTCCCACAGACACCCCACCACCACTGCCAGTGCATCCTGACAGGTGCCATCACCAGGAAAGATGGCTCTTGGGACTCCTGACAAATTCCACCTCACTCAGACTTGGCCTCCTTGATTAAAGAATGATTTTCATTCTCCCCACGACATCTTTCGAGACTATTTTGAAACCACGAATGGAATCCAGACCTTGACTCATGGTCAAGTGGAGAACAAGGAAACATCCATCACCTGACATCACTGGCTGTGGAGGAGTTCCAGGACACAGCACACAACAGTTTGTACAAATATGACCTTTCCGTGCCCACTTCGTTGCACCCTCATCCTGGATCTGTTTATTCCACAAGTTGTTCTTAGATCAGCAGGTAAAAGCAACTCAAATCAAACTGAAAAGTAACAACAAGACATTAACTCATAAAACTGATTGTCAAGGATATTTTCCAGGCAGCTCTGGCTGTTTAGGAGCCAGAGGATGATGCACCCCACCTGGCTGGAACGGGATCACTCCCCTAGTTAAGGTCAGATTCCCAAAGGGAAAGGACATGGAACATGCCAGAGGAACAACAGGCACAGTGACCCAACCTGCCAGGTCCCTCCAAAACCTTCCCCTTGTGTTTTGTTCAGCACAGATGGGATAAAAGGGCTCTTCCCTCACTGATGAGCAAACCGTCCTGGCATTCCATGAATCCCCAGGGATGGCTGCCCAAAGCCCTGGACCATGGAAGAACCAGACCCCTGACCTGCTTTCCATCTTCCTTACCCCAGTAATCACAGAAAAAGGGCTGTTGTTTCCTACAAAAGCCACACAACCAATTTTACTGATGTTAGTGCAACGTACTGTGATAAAACAACAATTATCCTTTGTGCAGAAAACACTTTGCCAATCAAAGCACTTAGGGACAATATTTAGGGTTTCTCTATTTCAAGCTTCCCCTTCACATCATTATTTATTATTTTTCCCATCTTATGAGTCAGGTTCATTGACTTTTTACAGTTGATCCTTAGCTTAAATTCCCATTTTTTTGTTTTATTCTGTTTTCCATTCTTAGCAATGGAAACCGAGATTTCTGTGCTGCCCATCCATCACAGACATTTTAAACGTCAAATGCCCAGCCCAAGCAGAAGGGAACCTGTGCAATAAATGATGAATAAATAAAAGCCATGGGGATGCTGCTGTTAGGATAAGTGACATCAGAAAGGAAACGGGGGTTTATGAGGTTTCTAGTTCATTATTTCAGCATTTAAGAATATTCTCCGAAGGGCAGAAAGGAGGACATGGAGGAGAAACCAGCAAATCACAGAGCTAAGGTTGGAAAAACATCTAAAACCGAGTCCAGCTGTCCCAGCACTGCTAACCCACCACTGACCCGTGTCCCCAAGTGTCACATGCACAGGGCTTTTCAATCCCTCCAGGGATGGGGATCCACCGCTCCCTGGGCAGCCTTTTCCAGGAAGAAATTTCCCCCGATATCCAATTTGGGAGAAATGTAGACAGGCACTTCTGGAAGAGGCACGTTTGCCCCCAGGGACTGGGGCAGGAGGAGGGAATATCCAACAACTGCCCCAGAATGGCAAAGTGGGAGAGCAGGGAAGGGGATAAATCACTGGAGACAGCGGGTCTGGCTGCCAGGTCAGGGCTCCAACAATAAAAGCAGCAGGAAGCTCACAAATTCCTTTGGAATAGGCAACTGGGAGCAGGAAATCACAGCCAAAAGCTTCAATAAGGCTTGGAATCAGCATTAGAACTGCAGCAATTTCAAGGGCCTTTTCCAAGGCTGCTCTCCCTCCCTCCTGTGCGGGCTCCAGGATGCACAAGCATCTGGATCCCAGGAATATCTTCTGCAGAGCATTCCAAGCACAGATCCTACCACCATAAATCACAAAACACCAGAGTAGATCAGAAAACACCACAGTAAATCAAACACAAGGTGACAGCAGGAAATGGTTCAACTAAAGCTCTGAGTAACGACGGCACATCCCTGGTGTGGTCACAACCTCATCACATTCCCTAAGCCAGGAATTCTGTCAGGTTTTCCCTGTGATTGCTACAGCCCTGGAAAAGAGTCTCAGCAGTAACAAACAGCCCTGAAGTGGTGATGGTGGAACTGAGCTGGATTTTATAGCTCAGAGACAACTAAAAATAGCACCTCCTCCCACCCCGCCATCCTGGGAGCACAACCCAGCTAATCCCAGGGAAAAACAGCTGGATTCAGGGCACCTCCGAGGAAGCAGGAGCTAGGGGATTCAGCAGCAAACATCCCCTTGCTCTGTGTTTTCTCCTGGTGGGCTGTAATCCAGCTCCACACCATCAGGAGGTTCCTGGGAATACCCCAGACCAGAGGGGCAGGTCTCACTCACATCCCAAAATACAAAACACATGGCCAAGGACAAAACATCCCAAATTCCAATGGTTCTCCACTGTAACCACAGAAAGAAGTAAAACAGGAAACTAAGGATGTAAAGCCTGAACTAGAACCCAGAACCCCTTTCCAGGGCAGAGGGGTGGAACCACACAGTCTTTAAGGTCCCTTCCAACCCAAACCACTCCGCGATTCCATGAAAAACAGGGACTTCTTCCAGTGAACCAGTGCAAATGTTTGGGGGTTTGGGCAGAAAACGCTGCAATGAAGTGTATTATCTGCTGGTTGTTTTGTGCACAGAGCTGTTCCCGGGATACAGGGGTGTCTCCAACTGCATCCACAGGAATGGACAAAGACTTATGGAACAAAACAAAACCACTTTATTTTTCTATCAAAAGAAAAAACCCTGGCACAGGGCGCCCAGAGAAGCTGTGGCCACCCCCGGATCCCTGGAAGTGTCCAAGGCCAGGTTGGACAGAGCTTGGAACAACTTGGTTTGCGGCTATTTTTTTCCTGGGAAAGGGAATTGAAGCACTTAAATTAAGCTTGGTCAGCACAAAGTGCCAAGAGGGGATTCGACAAGAAGGAGCAGAGAGGGGAAAAAAAGAAACAACTTGTGCCATTACACGAATGGAGTGAATCCAACTGGAAATTCTGGGGCAGACAGGATTCCATGTGCCCTTCACCGTGTCACCTGAGCCTGGTGACAGCAGTTGTTTGTCCCCGTGTGCCAGAAAGCTCCTAATCAGCACTGACAGGAATAAGCAGTTGGGGTTTTTTTGTGAGGCCTCTTGAGGAAAACCTTTCCAAACACCCTCATGGCTCTGATCTGGATCATTCATGGCACCTCGGGCCAAAGGTCATCCCACCCTAAGTGATGCTTCCTAACTCAGTTCAAAACACAGCCTCAGACACAAAGAGCAGATCTCTCAGTCAGAGAATCACAAAATGACTTGGGGTAGAAGAGAAAGATCATCCCATTCCACCCCGTGCCACAGGCAGGGACACCTTCCACTAGCCCAGGTCGCTCCAAGCCCCATCCAACCTGGACCCCACGTCTGGAAGATGTGCCCATGGGCACCTTGCACTGTCCAGGGCACTGTCAGCCCGAGCCAGACTGCGCAGACACTCCTGCGACGACCCCACAGCCTGGGGGTGAAAGGAGACTGGAATGGTGGGAACTCTTCCCAACAGCGCTGCCATCCCGTGGGATGCTGCTCCGGAACCAGCTTCCAGTGCTCAAGCAAACGCTGCCCCCCTCCAAGCACCTGCATCCTTCAGCTTGGCCAAAACACCCACCTTTCATGGTGTCTACTCCCCAAACCCATCATTTGGCTTCCCAGAGTTGATTTTTAAAGCAACTTGCATTAACTACCACAATCTCCACAACCTGAGGAGTTCAAGTCCCGACTTCGGTCTTGACCAGAACTGCACCTCAGGATCTCTGAGCGTTCACCCGTGGAGTTCTGCTGCAGGTCAAGGCTCGACATCAAGACCTTGCCAGGTGTTTTCAGAGGAGGTTCTATAGGAACACCCACAGATTTGGTGGGTTTTTAAACCAGACACAACCTGCCTGCAAACGAGGGGACAATTTGGGAGGGCTGCTGCATATCAGTGAGATATCTCCTGCTCAGTCCTTCCTTGTGACCTGGGGGTAGTTTCCACCTTCAGCTCTGTTTTCAACTGTCCTCAATTTCAGATCCTATTAAAAAAACTACATTAAAAAGCTACAACTGGCTTTTCAACTCCCCTCTCTGCTCAGGTGCCAGCAGCCATTCCGAGTGTTCAGAACCACAGAGGGACTAAGGTTGGCAAATTGCTCCAAGTTCCTCCAGTTCATTTTGTCTGTTCCATCCATTTTAAAGGTCCTTTCTAATTAATTCTTCGCTTCTAAGTGCTACAAGTTCAACAGCCTGCACTGATCCTTCTGAATCTCCAGCCATTTCTGACTGTTCCTCAGCACCCACATGGATGAAAAGGTGTCTCTGGCTTGTCCTCACTGACAAACCTCTTCTGTTGGGGCCTCTCTAACTGCTGCACTCCACAAAACTCTCTTCCCAAGGAGGATCCTCGAGGATGGCTCCAGTTGTTCCATAACTCCCTGATGCCCCCCAGCCTGGCTTCGCTTTGCCATCACTGGGTTTCACACCACCAACAGGCTCCTGCTTTTCTTTCTCCCCCCTTCCAAGACACACCATCCAGCACCGAGCTTCCAAAGGGTGCTGCGGGCTCTGCTCCATCAATAATCATTGACCCCCTTAAGGCAGGATCTCACCCTTCTCCTGCACCCATGGGTGCTGCTCCAGACCGTGCAGACCAAGGACGCTCCAACATCAGGGTGCCAACCATCACTCCTCCATGGGCACAGGGAGACTTCAGGGGCCACATTCCCAGTCAGTGGCAACCAGTCTAAACCACAAGAATTCTCCCTTGTCTCCTCCCCAGCCCTCTCCTGGAATATGGAATGAACATGCCAGTGATCCCAGACTGGGTTGGGTTGGAAGGACCTTACAGCCCGTCCCATCCCACTCCTGCCACGGGCAGGGACACCTCCCACTAGCCCAGGTTGCTCCAACCTGGCCTTGGACACTTGCAGAGATGGGGCAGGCACAGCTCCTCTGGAAAACTTGTGGCAGGCCCTCACCAAAAACATCTTTAACCTAAACTTGAGTTATCTAAGACCATCTCTGTCACCTTCTCCTGCACCTCAGGCAACCCATGTTTTACCAGCACATCCTGGGCCACAATGGTCAATTCAGGGGCTGGAAGTTATTAATTGCTCCAGGAAAGGAGCAATTTTCCAATGGCAATCCCAGGTTTCAGGTGTGGCGGTGCCAAGGATCGAACAGATAATACACTGCTTTCAGAATCAATCATGCTGCCAGAAGTGGATCAGAAAGGTCGGGCAGCACTACCCCTGTGCTTAATTAATATTTGTTTTGATAAAGGCACAACTGGCTGTTTGGTTATTAGAGTTTGTTATTAACTATTAACCTTGGCATTCGGCTCCTTTAACACGTAACCAGCGGCGTCTTTCATTTAATAATTGCATTAAAATAGAAACTGTGTCAACCACAGATTAACTTTAAAAGCCTCCACGGGCTAAAAATAATGAACTAATCTACATTTACCAAAAGAACAGATTGGAGATGATTATTAATCCCTTCTCAGGATGCAGGGGGGGAGTTTGATCCTCCGGTTCTAACTTTAAACGTGATGACTTTGCACTTCACCCAAGGCCTGCAGTCAACAGCAGCAAAGTGCCCGAAGTCAGCGGAGCAGAATTGTGCCTGAGGGCTGCAAGGTCCTGCAGACCCATCAGAGCAGGGAGGTGACACAGGGGGGGCTGAAGGTCACCAGGGCCGAGCTGATGTGGCTCTTCAAAGGCTGGAGCTCAAAGCACGACATTTGCTGAAGGAACTGCTGAAAGCTGCAGAACCATCAAGTGTTTTACGCCCTTGAGACCAAGCAGGTAATTCCAGTTCTCTCGTAATGAATCTTGCCATAAGGACCCCAGCTGACCACGAGCAGGGGAGCTGGGGGGACCCACAAGGTCTTCTCCACCCAGTGCCATGGGCAGGGACACCTTCCACCGTCCCAGGTTGCTCCAAGCCCTGTCCAACCTGGCCTGGGACACTTCAAGTGCAAACACCACATGGACTTCATTCAGACTTCATTCCCCGCTGTGACCCAAACACCACATGGACTTCATTCCCAGCTGTGACCGGGATCAGCCCCAGCCCCAATTCCTTCAGCAGAGCCCCAGGTGACTGCAGGGATATGGAACACTCTGCTTCCCACACACCCACCCAGGAACAGCCACACCTTCTGCACCACTTGCAAAGGAGGCAAAGCCCTCCAAGCTCACAGGACGGGGCCACTGACACTGCACCAGACACACAGCAGTGGTAGTGACACCTGTGAGGGACAGCAGTGCCAGCATCCCGTGGCTCTCCCGATGGAAACTCAACAGGGAAGCAGCGGGGTGCCAATCTCAGGCGGGCAGCGCTGAAAAGCTTCACCTGCCAGGGCACTCCAAGGCAATCATCTCCCCCCAGCCACTCACCCTGGGCCAGGGAGGGCACAAATCACTTCTCGACAAATTGAACCCAAAACATTTTTCCCAGCTGAGGTGGAAGGTCTAAAAATACCCATTGCAGCAATCCCCTCTCCAGAGGGCTCTTCTCCCTCACACCTTCTCCAGCTCAAAGGGGCAGAGTGACTGTTCCTTAATCTGGGCTGAACTTGAACTCATTATCAGCTCTGGAAGCGAGAAATATTCCTGATGGAGCAGGACACACAAGAAAATGGATGATAACACTGCTTATTCCTTCTGGGAATTGCTCTGGCCCTAAACCTGATGGCTCGTTCTCCCAGCCCTGCCATGCAGGGAGTCACATAATACACAAAACCCAAGGGAAAGCATTAAAATGCCCCAAAATAAAACATCCTTTTCTGTCAACAGCCCCACATGCTCAGGCTGGAGGTGGCAGGAACTGGGTGCTCCACCCAATTTTTCACAGACTATCAAAAATTGGAATCAGGCTTGAGCAAAACCATTTCCAGAGGGATAACACAGGGAAAATTTTAAGTCCTAGAAAAGGTGACTCTAGGCCCTGTATCCATGAAAATTCCATCCACAGGGTCTTGCTGCCAAGAGGTATCAGGTGGGATGGGGAGACAGAGCCACCAAACCCCCTCCTGAGTGAAGGAGGTAAAAATCAAGGCCAGGAACGTGTCCAGAATCCCAAAGTGAAGGAGACACTGCTGCAGATCCAGCCAAGAGATGGCAGCTCACCTCTCCTGGGGTTTTCACCAGCCCCTTCCCATTCCCAGGGAAACCCGGCTGATGGTCACCCCTCGTGGCCCAGCAGAGCTGGGTGCACGTGGCTGGGATGCTCTGCTTTGGAATCAGTCTGGAAACGCTCCAGATTTCCCTTGGGAACATCTCTGAGCTGCTGCAAGGGCAGCGCAAAGGTGTGGAGAGGAAAGGAAATACCTGTTCTCCAAAAATCACTGGTGGTTGGACACCAGAGCTTGCCAATTCCTAATGAAACATGAACACACAAAGCAACACTCAAAACCTGCTGGTTTTTAGGTGATTTCATAAAAAACTATTCTAAATTCTTCAGTTCACTAAGAAGCAAATGAAACCATCTCAAAGCTACTCTGATAATTCCTTGAAAACCTCTTATTATCAACTCTCCTCAAAATGTACCATCTGCCCACATTTCTCTAATTCCTTTCTCAGGATTGGGAGAAGTCCCCTAGGATGGAAAAAAAATCCACCTCAGCTTCATGTCACACTCACAGCAAAGTCTACAAGTCCCACCAGGGTTCTGTCCTTTCAAAAGGGACAAAATCAGCTGGATAATGATGTCAAAGTTGCCCATGAAACAGCAGGTGGAGCCTCAAAAACTCAGCCGGTACAAGACCCCCCCAAAAAAGGCAAATAAAGGCCCACATTTATAGAGTATGAAATGTGAATTAAACAATGCTTTGCATTGGAAAGGTCCTTAAACTGTTCATTCCACCCCTGCCATGGGCAGGGACACCTCCCACCAGCCCAGGTTGCTCCTAGCCCTGCCCAACCTGGCCTTGGACACTGCCAGGGATGGGGGAGTTCATCCATAATAAATTACTCCAAGCCCCTGCTCCAGGATGGGAATGGCAGGGATCCTCAGGGAGCAGAGCTGGACTGGGAGAACAAGGCCACTAATCCCTCAGAGAAAAGCAGAGGAGATGAAAAGAAAATGAGAACTCAAGTGAACAGTCCCAACACATTGGTCGTGACGGATTTGACAAGGATTATCTGGGCTGGCACTGTGAACAGGCGACACTGCAAACTAAAAAAAAAAAACAAAAACAAAAAAAAACAGAAGGAAAAGGCTTGTAAATAAACCAAACTGAGCCAAAGAGGGGGGAGGGTGATGCCCTGGTGGTGCCAACACGTCCCCGAGCTGGAGCAGAACCTGACACTAAGATGTGCAGGACTTGATTATAAAATTCATTACTTACATTTGAATAAAAGAGTGTTTATTTTACAAACAGCTACTGAACCATAAGGAGGAGGAGAACGAGCCAGGTAAAGATCTTTCTCACAGGAGTTTGATTTCTAAGGCAAATTCTGTGGGGTTGGTGCCAGCTGGAGAGGGACTGGGGACAAGGCATGGAGGGACAGGACACAGGGAATGGCTTCCCACTGCCAGAGGGCAGGGCTGGATGGGATATTGGGAAGGAATTGGTGGCTGGGAGGGTGGGCAGGCCCTGGCACAGGGTGCCCAGAGAAGCTGTGGCTGCCCCTGGATCCCTGGGAGTGTCCAAGGGCAGGTTGGACGGGGCTTGGAGCACCCTGGGCTGGTGGGAGGTGTCCCTGCCCATGGCAGGGGGTGGCACTGGGTGGGCTTTGAGGTCCTTTCCAACCCAAACCATGCCATGTTTCCATGATTATTTCTTTTATTAAACCAATACATAAACCCCCACTTTTGTGACCACAAAACAAAGCAATTTCTGGCAGGTCATATTTCCAAAAACATCTTCAGCACACAGACAACAATATAAATATAAAATACCAAATATATCTTTAAAGTTCAATAAATGATTCCAAGGGTGGGATTTAGCACAATGGAAACCCAGTGTAATGAAACAAGACTGAATTTGCAATTCCAGGAAAACAAACTGCTGTTTATCATCCACATACTGAGCACACAAACTGGAATCCCAGAATCCCAGACTGGTTTGGGTTGGAAGGGACATTAAAGCCCATCCAGTGCCACCCTTGCCACGGGCGGGGACTCCCAGTCCCTTTGGCTGTGCCAGCTGATCCCATGGCACGGCACCAGGAACTAATCACTGCAATAAAACACTTGGATGTTTTCACATCTCAAGTATTTTGGAGCAAAACTAATTCTTGGACGCCCTTCTTGGCTCCACATCAAACTGACCAGAGCCTGGCATGGAAAACTCCAACTCACTGACACAAAAGTGCAGCAACAACCAGTTTGGGGGTTGCAGCAAAACAGAAAACTGTGCTTAAAACCAACTTCTGGGCAGTCCCTGAGCGAGTCTCTGCTTGGTTTTCTTCGCTGGGACTGCTGTAGAAATAAAATCTCATTTGGACATGAAATATTGATGTGCTTCCCTTTGAAACAGAGATAAAACTTCGCTCTTAATCGCTACATTATTAATATTTTTTTGGAAAATAATCTGAATTTGGGAGCAATTTATTTTGTTTCGAATGCTGAAAGCACTTCACAGGAAACTGTTGGTTTAGAAAGAAATTGCTTGACTGTCACTGAATTCACTTGGCTTGTATCTGAGAGGTGCAAAGCAGAATTGGGGAGTTACAGAAAAATACAGAGGGGGCAGAGGTGGAAAAAAGGGAACGATGCCCAACTGAGCAAAAATGCCCAGACAAAAAAAAACTGAACCAAAAGCAGCCCAAAAAACCCCAGAACCAAAACCAGCCCCAAAAAACAAACCCTGAACCAAAAGCAGCCAAATACAACCAGGGTTCTTTGCAACCCCCAAAGCCTTGCCTGGCACAAATCAAATCCCACTGAACGTAAAGATTCCTTACTGAGCTCAGGAGTCCCCATCCCATCCCTTGGAGTGTCCAAGGCCAGGTTGGACGGGGCTTGGAGCACCCTGGGCTGGTTAGAGGTGTCCCTGCCCATGGCAGGGGTGGGATGGGATGGGCTGTAAGGTCCTTCCAACCCAACCCAGTCTGGGATCACTGGGATGTTCATTCCATATTTCCTCACTCATCCTCTGCTCCCAAATGTCACAAACTGTTGATTTTTCCTGTCACAGCTCTTTGGCCACAAGAACAAGCTGGAGCCTCATTCCCTCATCCCTCAGAGAAGGATTTCTCCGAGGCTCATCCCACATTCCCTATCTTTCCTAATATTACGGCTAAATTCCCACCAAGCCCTGGAGTCAGTGCCATCAACACCCTCAAGGTGAAACAGCCCCAATCAACCAGTCCTCCCCCTCCAGCCTTCCTTCCACCCTTCTCCACTTCTGTCATCAAGAGACTTTTCCTCCCCTCCATGGGAAAAAAAGGAGGAGCAGGAAGAAGAATGAAGGATTTTTCTCTGGGAAGCTGCCAGAAAAACAGAGGGAAGAGAGACACACAAAGAAGTTTCTCTTCTCTCCAGAATCCAGGAGCACTTTGTCACCCTGAGAACCCCCACCCAAAACGGAGCTGGCACCATCCCAGCACCAACCTGGGAATGGGCACCTGGATGAGGTGGAAAAAAGAGCCTTTTTCATTCTCATATCAAGGAACAGCAAAGCTGGGATCTGCACAAACTTCCTGCGCTGGCAGAGACTCAAAATGCAGGTTATTATCCCCAAAACTGCAACAAAGGAGAAGGGAGCAGCCCTGGAAGTGGGATCATGAGTCAGGATAAAAATCCCAGAGGGAGAGGAGCAAAAGAACAACACTAAACTGGACGCAGAGAGGCTTTCCTTGCAAACTCGGTGTGTTTCTCTGCATTTTCAGATATTAGATTCCTATAGATTAAACTGAAGTTTAATACCTCATTCAGAGGCAAAACCTCCTTGCAGGGGCAAAGTCAAAACGTTTCCACTCGGAAATGCCAGGATGGAATAATCCATAAAGCAGGTTTCCTATTGCAGGGTTATTTTTTGAGAGCAGCCGAGTTCAGGATGAATTCTTAAATAATTCAAATCCCATTGATTGAAATATTCCACCTCGCCTCCCCCTGTAACTTAAAGCTACATGTGTAAGCAGTGAGCAATCTTATCTCATTCCATGGAAATGTCACCCAAAAGGGGAAGGAGGACACCAAGTCCCGGTTGGGGAAGGGCAGGACCAGTGCCAGGAGAGCTTCTTCAGCTGGTGCCTCCTTCAGAAGTGGGGAGAACATCAAAATAGCACCTTAATAGGGATGATCTGAGGACGAGGAGAATGAAAAGCAAAATACCTTGTTGTGGGAAATAAGGAATTTAAGCAGTGTCCACAAAAAAACAAATGCAATTTTCCCAATTAAAGCTTATAGTGTGATGGGATCACTAATTAATCACAGGACTGGAGCCCCTCTGCTCTGGAGCCAGGCTGGGGGAGCTGGGGGTGCTCACCTGGAGAAGAGAAGGCTCCAGGGACACCTGAGAGCCCCTGGCAGAGCCTAAAGGGGCTCCAGGAGAGCTGGAGAGGGACTGGGGACAAGGCATGGAGGGACAGGACACAGGGAATGGCTTCCCACTGCCAGAGGGCAGGGCTGGCTGGGATATTGGGAAGGAATTGCTGGCTGGGAGGGTGGGCAGGCCCTGGCACAGGGTGCCCAGAGAAGCTGTGGCTGCCCCTGGATCCCTGGCAGTGTCCAAGGCCAGGTTGGACGGGGCTTGGAGCACCCTGGGCTGGTGGGAGGTGTCCCTACCCATGGCAGGGATGGCACTGGATGATCTTCAAGATCCTTTCCAAGCCAAACCATTCCAGGATTCCATGGAATGATCCCTCTCTACTCGAATCCATCATTTCCTGCTGTCTTTGGGTAGATTTGCTTCTCCTGGACTTACACTGGGGTATTCTGGACTTTTTCACCTGGAGGTGACCAGTTTAAATTTAAAATCTTGGAAATTTGTCTAATAACAAATTATTGTCTAGCACAAGCCCTCTGGGACTGAGTCCACCCATCCCCAAGCACTGCCAAGGCCACCCATGTCCCCAAGTGTCACATCCACAGAGCTTTTAAATCCCTCCAGGAATGGACTCGCAAACACAACTCCACAAGTCTCCATCCTTCAACCTCTGTCTTCCATTCTGGAACATTCAAGGTGAAGTAACCCCCACCTAACTTCCCCACATTCTGTCAATCCAACAAAAGACCCTCATTCCCACTTCCCTCCAAGGATCGCGGTGTCAATCCAGCATAAAGGAAATCAACAGGAGGACCTGAAGAGCAGCAAATTCCCAGGCAGGGCATTCCTAATCCATCAGCACGGCTCAGGTATCAGCAAAACATCTTCAAACGTCAAGTGTTTTCCAAGGGTGAGCCCAGCGACTCCTTGCCAGGCTGAGCAAACCAAACTCCACACAAGTCCTTTGGAAGAGGACTTGGAGGACACACTGCAAGAGCCTAGAAAGGCTGGAGATGCGCCTGTGCCCCTATAGATGTGTAAATAAAGCCTATAGATAACAGCGTGCCTGGGGCAAACCTGCCTGAGGCTGCGTTTTCCAGATAACAGGATCTGATCGGAATGTGGGAGTCAAAGAGCCTTTAAAAGCAAGGGAAGGGAAAATCAACCCCACCCGGCAGGTGTGTAAGGAAACCCCGACATGGCAACACATCCCAGGATTATGATGGGGAAAAAACTCCCATTTTTACCTGCAACAGACACTGTGTGTGGTCGTTTCCACCCTGTTTATAATTCCTAAACACAGGAGCAGGAAAAGCAACTCAAGGGATAACCAAGAGGTCACCACAGCTGCACTTTCGGGCTCCTGAGGTTTTAGGGCATTTCTTCCCATGAATCCCACTAAATGTTATCCCAGCAATTAAACCACTTGCCTGTAGTTCAACCGAACCATTTCTTTCCACAAAGCTCTGTGGGGATGTCCAAGAACACGGAATTAAACCCAATAATAATAATAAACACACAGCTGCCATCAGCAGTGACCGAGGTGTCACCTTCTTCTGAGCCCCAGGAGCAACGCGGTTGCTGCTGGTTATACAACTCCGAGCATCGAATTTTGAAGCAAAAGGTCTAAAACCTGTTAATTCCATGAGTTTAGTGGGATTTTGGTATTCAAATACCCTGGGCAAATGGTCTCAACTCACAGGAAAAGGGAGTGAAGAAAAAGCCCTCCAAGATCAAGTCCAACCACCAACCCATGTCCTCAAGTGCCACATCCACGTGTTTTTTGAACAATTCCAGGGATGGAGACTCTCCCACTGCCCTGGACAGCCCCATCCAATGCTTTCCAACCCTTTTGTGACCAAGTATTCCTTGCTTTCCAACCTAAACCTCTCCTGGGGCCACTTGAGGCCACTTCCTCTCAGAGCTGCTCTCCTGCTTTCAGCAAGGCTTTCTTGGAAAACCAGACTCATTTCCTTTGGCCAATTGTGTCAGAAATAAAACCTTTTAAGTAAAAATAGCTGGGCTGGACTAGTTGCTAATTTTAGAGGGTGCATTTGTGGGGATGGAAGAAAAAGATCAGCAAACAGCACAAACGTGTCTCACTCACTGATAGTTGTGTGGAACATCCCACACGACGCCGGCCACAAAGCCACTTCCATCCCTTGCTGTACCTCACACACCTCCTGCTCTCCAGGTAACATCTGCCTGCACTTCCAGCTCAAAATATCCACGATTTCTCAGCAAAATCCAAGTCTTAATTTGTTGGCCTTACAGGAATTTTTCCATGACCTGATCCAAGCTGGATTTGTAGCAGGTGCTGCCCTTTGTGGTACACCCGAGGCCAGCTGTGGAGGGTGCTGGAAAGGTGCCCACCCCTTCCATTTTATGGATAAAGGATGGTCCTCCCACCTTCTGCACCCACTTCAGCCTTCCCACATCCTTCCTGGGGGTGACCCAAAGCCTGCAGCCAAATCCCAGCCTTGGGGAGGTTTCATTGTTGACATGAACTGACTTAGAACTTCACCAGCTGCAGATCCGTGTTCAGGGTCTGGAGAGCCACTAATCTGTACTTTGGGATGTTCCCTAAGTGTGGAAGGCTTGATTTAAGGGATCAGGAGACAAATTCTGGGGAATACCAACCTCTCCTGCAAAGAGGGGACCTCCACATCACATTTATAATTATAGAATCATCACAGAATGGTTTGGGCTGCAAGGGACCTCACAGCCCACCCAGTGCCACCCCTGCCATGGGCAGGGACACCTCCCACCAGCCCAGGGTGCTCCAAGCCCCGTCCAACCTGGCCTTGGACACTGCCAGGGATCCAGGGGCAGCCACAGCTTCTCTGGGCACCCTGTGCCAGGGCCTGCCCCCCCTCCCAGCCAGCAATTCCTTCCCAATATCCCAGCCAGCCCTGCCCTCTGGCAGTGGGAAGCCATTCCCTCTGTCCTGTCCCTCCAGGCCTTGTCCCCAGTCCCTCTCCAGCTCTCCTGGAGCCCCTTTAGGCTCTGCCAGGGGCTCTCAGGTGTCCCTGGAGCCTTTTCTTCTCCAGGTGGGAACCCCCAGCTCTCCCAGCCTGGCTCCACGTGAGAGTTCTCTTTATACTCCCAAATTTATTCCATTTTCCCACAATATCCAGGTGCTGTGGCACACTTTATGCCCACTCAGGGCTGACTCCATCAACACACCCAGGCTTATCTGCTAAGTCAGACCAGGGCATCTAAAAGGGCACATTCCCTTGGGAATTACAGTTCATCATCACTGCACCAAGTTAAAAACACAACCAAAATAAACCCCTGGATCACCAACTCATTTGCTGTTACAGGAAATCAAGCTGTGCTACTTTTAATGCTGCTCCAGCCAACTAAAACAGGGATTTGGGGAAGAAACAGCTCCCCAGAAAGGCAGAGCACAGACACTCATCCCATAAAACACATTTGAGCTTTGGAGTGAAGGGATGAAACAAAGCCCCAGTTTGCACCTCCAATGTTCTTTAATCATCTCCTACTGCCTTTGTTCAGCAGGACATTAAACGATTCACATTTGTTTTTTTAAACACCAAAAGCTCCTTTTCATCTGCCAAAGAGGAACAGTTTGGCTGCCAAGCCAGTCACAGCACCAGCAGGATTCCAGGTAGGCAAAACTCTAATGGGCCATGCTGGATTTTGGCCAAATGACTCCACGAGACCTCCCCAGCATTTCTAAACTGCCATCTGGTCCCCAAACACACTGATCTTTCCAGGCCAGAGGAAAATGCATGGAATCCAGCCTGCACTTCACTTGCAATTAAATTTTCAGTGGCTAATGAAGCATTTCTGCAAACATAAGCACCAAAGTTCCTGGTCTTGGCAACGAAGGGAGGGAGAAGTGGCTCTTCGGAGGGTCTCCAGGGGAAAATTCCAGCAGAGGGGTGGTTTTCAGAGCCATCCCCTCACTGAGTTGCAGTGGGATGGGGAATTCAGCACTGAGAAGGTCAAGAGGTTGGTTGGTCACTTGGGTTGAAGCTCATTTTCTCAGCTGGTCAGGAGGGAACGTGCAGGGAATCCGAGCTAGGTGGCTCTGATGGAGAATCTCAAGGGGGGTGGGCAAAATTAATGGTAAAAACAACCAAGCAGAAATCAGGGAGAATGAATTAAACATTCCAGTGATTAGGCCAGGTTGGACGGGGCTTGGAGCAACCTGGGCTAGTGGAAGGTGTCCCTGCCCATGGCAGGGGTGGGATGGGATGATCTTTCAAGGCCCCTTCCAGCCCAAACCACTCCAGAATTCCATGATTAAACCCCGGCTGGACACCAACCTCAGTTTGCTGCACCGAGTACCTTCACATTTATAACAAACATACTCTGACACACCCAAACCTTCAGTTTACCCACCGAAGATGAGCTTTCTCCTTCCCACAGCCCCCGGAGCAGAGCCTTCCACCCCTCAGCAGCCCCCCAGCCCCAAGAGAGCTTCCCGAAGGGAGGCAGAGCTGTCAGGAAGCTCCCAGCAGCACAAAGCCACCGCGCAGACCTGGTTGTGTCAGCAGTGCCAGGGGGTGAGCGGAGCACACAAAGTGCTGAGCAGGAGGAAGAAAACCCTTCTGGCTTCCTCCAAGATCAGCATTCTAAATATTCCCTTCTTTTCTGCAAGTGAAGCAGAAAAAGAAAAGCCCTCTGGGTTTGCACCTCCCACTTTGGAGGTGCTGAAGAGGTTTGGGGCAAACAGGGGAACACGACTTGTTTTTCTTGTGCCGATGGGGCAACCACACAGCCCCATTGCATTGAGGTCTTCCAGGAGGCCAAGGGGAAGGTCCTGCAGCTGGGACAGGGCAATCCCAAACACAAACACAGGCTGGGTGGGGAACAGCCCCGAGGAGAAGGGTTTGGGGGTGTTGGTGGAAGGATTTTATGTGCTGGCACCCAGAGACCAACAGCACCCTGGGCTGCACTGAGAGACCTGACCAGGTCACAGGAGGTGATTCTCCACCTCTCCTCTGTCATGAGCCCCCACTTGGAGTTCTACAACCAGATCTTGGGCCCTCAACACTAGAAAGATGTGGATTTGTTGGAGCAAGTCCAGAGGAGGCCATGGAGATGCTCCAAGGCTGGAGCCCCTCTGCTGTGGAGCCATGCTGGGAGAGCTGGGGGGTTCTTCTGGAGAAGGGAAGGCTCCAGGGACACCTGAGAGCCCCTTCCAGTGCCTAAAGGGGCTCCAGGAGAGCTGGAGAGGGACTGGGGACAAGGCATGGAGGAACAGGACACAGGGAATGGCTTCCCACTGCCAGAGGGCAGGGCTGGCTGGGATACTGGGAAGGAATTGCTGGCTGGGAGGGTGGGCAGGCCCTGGCACAGGGTGCCCAGAGAAGCTGTGGCTGCCCCTGGATCCCTGGCAGTGTCCAAGGCCAGGTTGGACGGGGCTTGGAGCACCCTGGGCTGGTGGGAGGTGTCCCTGCCCATGGCACAGGTGGCACTGGGTGGGATTTAAGGTCCATTGCAACCCAAACCAGTCTGGGATACCATTATAAACCCAGCCCTCCTGCTCGAGGTAAGAGGGTGATTTTCTCCAGCCCTTCCTTTGCCAGAGTCATTATGCAAACAACCTCTGAATGCAACCAGCAGCTGCCATCACACCGTGGGAATCGTGGCAGGCTGACGGTGCAGAGCCACACCAGCCCTGCTGCTGCAGCTCCAGTCACTGTGAGCTTTCTCTCCTCCTCCCCCTCCTCCCACCCAAGTGTGGAAACACTCCCTTCAGGAAACTTCCTCCTCTTGGCTTTCTCACCCCGATGAGCCAAGGACAAGGGAACCTTAATCCACCTCAACATGAAGGATCCTCTCCCCACCCATCCCCACAGGTGCTCCTTCATCCAGCACCATCTGCTGAGGGCTGCAGTGTTGCCATGGGGGAGAAGATGCCACCAGGCAGGCTGGGAGCTGGGAACAGGAGCTCAGGGCTGAGCAAGGACATGGTGGGGTTCAGCACTGCTGCCAGGGATGGAGGAGGTAGCTCAACACCAGCAGATGAGGCCCAGGCAGCCTCCCACAAACATGCCACCAGAAAGCTCAGCATCCCTGAGGAAGCACATCTTCCCTGGCAGCAGCAGCAGCACATGTCCCTGCACACACCACAGAGCAGCTCCTGGTGCTCCAGGAGCATCCCTGGAGCCACCTCAGCATGGAGGAAAAGGGGACCTTCCTGACTGCCCTCACCCAGCAGACTGTGAGCTTTTGGGGGCAGAGACTCCACCAGGACAAACTGGAGAATAAAACGCAGTCACAATGGGAGAAACCAAAAAACGTGGAGAGAACTTGCTCTGGATGAACATCCCTCCCCACAGACACCTTGGAGCCAGGCAGAGCTCGGCTCAGGGCAGCAATTCCTCCCAGCCACATGGCTGAGCTGGCTACACCTGACTTCACACTGCAGCTCATCCATCCATCCCGTGCCAGAGTTACGGCTCGTGCCGGATTCAGCCTCCCTGCTCCATAAATTCCAGCCCAGGGAACCTCAGGAGATCAACCTTGGCTTTGCAGCACCTTCCTTGTGCATTCCCAATGGACAGGAGCATGGGGCTGGGAAGCAGCTGTGCAAGGAAAGCTGCTGGAACAGCAGGAGAAGGGATGCAGGGAACTGGAATTCCACCTAACAGGGAAGGAACAGGAAGGAGATGCCTTTGAAAGCACCTCTTGCTGCAGAGCTCAGGTTCTGCTGCTGCAGCTCCATTTGCAATTCAAATCACAGCACTCCGAGATGCAAATCCGTATGGAAAACAGGGAAGAGATAAACAAGTGTTCGAGGAGATCTGGTGGAGCATCTTGGAGCTTTGATACTATATTTTTAAGGGTATGCAAATATGGGAAGGAATGACGGGAGTTTGCACACGGAGGTGTGAGAGATGCAGGTCCTGTTTGCACCTCCATCTCCTCCCTCTGTCCCTGGCGGCATGCTCCCTAAAATTCAGGGGATGTATAGAGCCACGCAAAACAAAGCTCATAACAAACGAGTTTCCTTCACAATCATCCCTTCCAAATATCCAGGATTTCCATGCCATGCATCCACATGAGTCATTTTATCCAGTTTCTCTCGTGGACCAGTTTAATTTCATTTTCTAGAGGTTTGAATAACAACACTCCCCTGTTCTCGAGAATGAAAATCCTTCATTAAAAAAAATAATCAACCTAGTAATTTTTCCCACCTTTCTTTAAACCACATTCCTGCTGGACAATAAATCCAGGGAAGATGAGCAACCCCTGGAGTTCACACACACAGTGACCCCCTGGGCAGACACAGCAAAACGGCACTAGAACATTGTTTTCGGGGTTTTATTTGGCATTCCAGAGGGAGCTCAAGGAAGATCATTAAGTGGCTCCCACTTGCCATGGGATCATTAAGGTTGGAAAAGCCCTCTAAGATGAAACCAAACCATCCCCAGCACTGCCAAGGCCACACTGACCCGTGTCCCCAAGTGCCACATCCACAGGGCTGTTAAACCCCTGCAGGGAAGGGGATCCACCCCTGTTCCAATGCCTGACCACTCTTTCCAGGAAGAAATTCCTCCTAATATCCCATCTTACGTCAGAGCTCCAGCCTTGACTTTATTTCTGAAGCACGTGTTCCTTCTCCTGGTATTTTCTATGGATTACGTGACTCTTTGGGCTCATTAATGCCAGTTTTGTGACCCAGCATCAGACACAGCCTGGGAATTCTCTGGCACACGAGGCTGGTGCAGCCCCTGCAGACCCCAAGCCTTCATCCCATCAGCAATCCCATATCCAGGAACAGCATCCATGCCACACACTGACCCCTGTGCCTGGCACACATCCAGGAGTTCCTCAGCTTTCCTTACCCACTTCTACTGTGCCACTCAAACCAGCAGTTCCCAAACCTCCCCAGGATTCAGGAACGGCACAGAAAGGTGGTGAGATGATGAATATCTGAGATTCTTCAACCTCCTCATCTTCTGCCAGCCTTAAACTGGACCATCAGGCCACTCTGCCCACCCAAGAACCACCTGAAGACCCTGCACATGGTCAAAAACGCCTTTATAATTGTGTTTAAGTGTATAAACCCCTCTCTCATTACCCATCAGCACATTTTAATGGAGATACAAGCGCTTTAATTATCCTAATGAGCCTGGGAGCCATTTTACAAGATGTGGTTTTCACATTCCTTGGAATGGGCCTTCTCAAGTGGAAATTCTGCAGCTCTTGGAGTTTGCTGCTCCAGCCCTCCCATCCCCAGGGATGGACACAAAACCTGCTCTGAGGCCAGCAAAGCCACCACATTAATGACAATGACAAGTGAGGTGACATCTGCTTTCCACATCAGATAACTCAGAACCACCAAAACCCAGCCCTGGAAAAGGCAACACGGACTCCAAATTTAAGGACTCATCAGTGTCATCCTTCACAGAACCACAATGTACTGGAGCCACCCAAAGCCTCCCCAGGAGCAGGAAAGAATCCGTGGAAAAGCTGATTTTGGAGATTTAAAATGCATTCCTGGCCTGGAGCCAGTTTGAGCTACAACCCCTAAAATCGATGAAAATTAATTTTTGTTTCTGGAAGGAACATCATTTTAATTTATGCCACGGTACACACACAGATTAAATGGGATTACAGGGAGTGGCTGTGGATGGGCACAGGGATAACCTTGGGACACTTGGGAGCGTTCCCTCATTCAAACATGGAGCCAATGGCTTGGACTGCAGCCACCCAAGTGTGGGGGGACACGAGGTTCTTCACTCACATTCACTCCGGGGTCACCAAAAGGGGGCATAAATTCTGTTCTTTACATGCATAAAAGGAGGGAATCATGGAATGCTTTGGGTTGGAAAGAACTTCAAAGACCATTTAGTGTTTGTGGCTTGTTATGAATACTGAGAATTAATGTCTAAGACATGGGAGTTGTAGGAATAACATTTCCCAACTGTTATCACAGTGGGAAAAAACCTGGAAACCTTGAAATCCCAAGGCTTTCAAACACAAGGAATCCGACCTCTGATTGGGAACTGAATACTCCAAGAGAGCTGGAGAGGGACTGGGAACAAGACAGCACACAAGGAATGGCTTCCCAATGCCAGAGGGCAGGGATGGATGGGATATTGGGAAGGAATTGCTGGTTGGGAGGGTGGGCAGGCCCTGGCACAGGGTGCCCAGAGAAGCTGTGGCTGCCCCTGGATCCCTGGGAGTGTCCCAGGCCAGGTTGGACGGGGCTTGGAGCACCCTGGGCTGGTGGGAGGTGTCCCTGCCCATGGCAGGGGTAGCACTGGGTGGGCTTTGAGGTCCCTCCCAACCCAAACCATTCCACATAGTGCTGAGTTCCAACAGCTCTGGGACTGCTCCTTCTGCCCCACAGCCACACCCCATCCAGCCTGAATTTGTAATCCCAGGATCCCTGGGGCTGGCAAAGCCCTGCCAGCCTACGGAGCCCACCCTGTCCCCCAGCCCAGAGCACTCAGTGCCACGGCCAGTCCTGCCTTGGGCACCTCCAGGGCTGGGCACTCCAACCCTCCCTGGGCAGCCCCTGCCAAGGCCTGACCACCCTTTCCAGGCACGAATTCCTCTGTAAAGGAAAAAACCCTCCAAATCTCCCCTTTCTCTAGCACAGCCCTCAATCCTAGAGAGAGAAAAACACAGGAGGGGGATGTTCTCAGCTCCTGGTGCTGCCACCGACTGCATGTCCCAGAAATACTTTAATCTCTTTTTGACCCAGTTCTAGAGCTGGGCAAAAATTGATTTTTTTTAAGTGTTGTTCAGTTGCCAAACTGGGAAAAAAAAATGATTTAAGCCAAGCTGAAGTGGAGTGGATATTTGTTGTTACTGCTGGGTTCCTGATTTTGTTGAAATATCACCATTTTGGCTGCCTTTACTCCATCCCTAAATATTTATCTTGCTGTGCTTTGCTTTAATCTCGTCATTAAATATGCAAAACAAAAAACCAAATCAAAATATTGAGGCCCAACAACATTTTAACAAGATTCCAAGGGAAGTTACAATTCTCCAAGTTCTTCCCCCATTTCTCAGATGCTGCTTTTTCTACATAATAATCCATGGAAAACGAAATAAAACAAGAGATGAAGTGGTGAGATCCAAAGGAGGGAAGCAAAGCTTGAGGAACCTTCTCCTGCCTAGTTTGGATTGCTGCCTTTAGATACATCCACCATGCATTTGTAGGACATGATAAACACATTTTTCAAGGTTTATATAAAACAGATAAAGGACTTTTAGGTAGTTTTTAACCTGCTGGACTTCCAATCTCAACCAGCATCACTGAGGATGATCAGCACACCGTGACCACTCCAGCATCTCCAAAATCCTAATCCCAGCAGCACAAGACTGATCAAACCCCCCAGAACCAACCAGTGAGAACTTTACGATAAAAATTCATTGTCGCGACTCCTCCGAGAGAGAAATCCACGGAATCATTAGCGATCCTCGGGATGGCAGGCAAGGCGTGCAATTACAGCCCTGCCACGGCACTCCAGAGGTATTTCATGCCTTGATTTGCTCCGACATTTGCTATTTTCCCAGGCAGATGCCAACGTTTCTATTCCGAGAAAATAATCCCTCCCCTCCTCGTGATAAGCTAAACGTCTCCAGTTAATCCATATGCTGGTGGAGAAGGAACTGCCCCACTCAAAGTTATAAAAGCGGGTTCAAAAGTGAAGTTGGGATGCTGGGAAGCGGCAGCTGAGCTCCCACTGCGCTGTGGTATTTGGGAGAAGAGCAGCTCTGGAGATCCACGGAAGTTTGTGGGTGGGAAAACAGAAGTTCTGTCACTGGGCCTTTAATGTCATAATTACTTTTCACGTTGATTAATTGCTCGTCAGTGCTCGGGCTGGAGGAACCACACAAAGCTGCCAGAGTGTTCTTACTGCACCATTTCCATGGCAAAAAGAGGGAGAAAAGGCATGGAATACCTTCAAACTGCATCCTCCTGCTCTGCAGGTTGGAGACCTCCCTGAGGCTGCAGAGCCCCACCATGGTGGGCTTTGAGTGCCCAGGCCAGACTTTTGGCACAGCTCTGGAGATCCCATGGATGTTCTGAGCTCCCCTGAGCCCAGCAGGGCCAGGGGCTACTCCTGGGAAGTCCCCTCCATGGACAGACCACTTGAACCACCCACACAGTGCTCTGCAGCCACCTGGCCACAGCTCCAGGAGCTGGGGGGTGACCCCCAAAGGCACCTCCACCCTCGGTTAGGGGCAAGCAGAGTTTTTTGCTGACCAGACCTCACGGATGGGTGGATGGGCACTCACAGGCACACCAAGCTTCACTGGAGATACAGACTGGAAGTTGAGTGGCCAAACTGGATTTTGTGCGGTCTGGAGGCTCTCATGGAGAACGTGAACACCTGAGATGGGGTAGTTAGAGAACTCCAATTGTTTATGGTGGAAAAGCCCTCTAAGACTGAGTCCCACCATCCCCAGCACTGCCAAGGCCACCACTGAGCCCCGTCCCCAAGTGCCACATCCACACAGCTTCTAAATCCCTCCAGGGATTGCTCCTTGCTCCTTCAGCCACTTTTCTTTCCAGCTCTTTCCTTTAAGCTCAAGCTCTCACCCCCTCCATTAAATCCACATGGAAGTGGTTTGGGACACGTAATCTACTGCACTTCGTGGCCAACACCCAACCCACAGTGTGGGCCAGTCCAGCAAGAGTTCCTCCGAGTAAATCCCAAGTTATTGCTTTCCACACCCACACAAGCCACATTGTCCAGCTCTTCTGTACTACCATGAGAACAATAAATTCCTTTTAAAAGCAAGTGGAAGCTCAGGAGTTTTGTGCCACCGTCCTGAGCCTCTCAAACCGAGTGAGAGTCTGGAGAAGGGGAAGAAATCCTGTTGGAATTCTGTTCCAAGTATCACCAACAACAGCCACTCACACTCATGGTTTTCCTGCCTGGGCTCCAAATCACTTTGGAATGAGTTATTCGAACTTGGGATCAGGAGGTGGGACACGCAAATAGACACTCTGAGTAGGGAGGACAAGCACTAAGGTTGGTGGTTTTAGAGGTATCTTCCAAGTCCAACCATCAACCCAGCACTACCTCGTTCACCACTAAACCACATCCCCAAGTGACACATTTATGTGACTTTTCAACACTTCCTCCATCCCTTCATCATTTGATAAACCTGTAATGCAACTCACTGAAAAACAACAGCTTTGGGTCACCCAAACCCAGAGTAAAAACATGCAGAGAGCCACAAAACTGCAACCTGAGCATCTCTGCTTCACCAGGGTTTCCAGCTCCAGTTGGAGGATCAGCCCCTGAAGGAGCTTCATGTCCAACATTCCATGGAGAGCCTCAATCAGAGCATTTCCCAAGTTGCTTCTGACCTTGAGGTCCAGGAAGTTGACTTTTTTTCTGCCAGAAAAATGGATATTTGATGACAAGTGCAGCCCCATTCCAATGCCCACAAGCCCATCCTGTCACCCAGAATGGTTCGGGGGTTGGAAGGGACCTTAAAGAACACCTCATTCCAAACCCTGTCATGGACAAGGACACTTTCCACCAGATCAGGCTGCTCAGAGCTCCTTCCAACCCAGCCCTAGACACTCCCAGGGATGTGGCAACTGCTGGAAGCATGAGCAGCATCCCAGTTTTTCCACTGGCACTGCAGTTGTTCTTCCACTTGGCTTCTCGTCGTGTTGCAGCCTCAAAATCATCAATATCATGAGAAAAAGGGCAGGGTGAACTTCCACCATTTCCCATGTCAGAAGAACAAGGAATTGTGTGGCTGCTGCTCCAAACCCTGCAAGGAAACTGCTCTTCTGAGGATGAACACCAAAAATAGACCATGTTCCAACAGCAGGGTGAGGACTGAAGGAGGAAGGACTCAGGGAATGCTCAGATATGGGACACCTGCACTTAGGAAACCCTTCAGGAGATGACGCCAGGGGAAGCAGCTCTTCCCAAACAGACCCAACTCTGCACCTGCCACATATTCCTATGAAAGGAAGACACTGGGTATGGCCTTCCCTAGGTCAGGCTTGCTTAAACCCCTGGTTGGGGTTAAGTCCCACCTCAAGCCCTCCCTGTTGGACATGACATGGAAGAGACTTGTACAGGTGGGATGTTTCCTGTAAATCATACAAGCAACAACCATCATCACAGAACATCCTGAGCTGGAAGGGACATCAGAGGATCCAAGTCCAGCTCATGGACCATCCCAGGAATTCCATGTGCCTTCCCCAAAAACACCTCAAAAGCCCAACTCAAAGCCTTTCAACCTCAGCACTTCTTGGCACAGCCCTGGCAGGGATGATGCCAACTCAACCACACCACCCTCCCAACCTGTCCTGGCCATAAGGATGGGGAGGTGACAATTAATTAGATGTCACCTTCAGACAAGGTCAGCTTGTTCCTACAACAGATCCAGCTCTGAAAACCTGGACTTCAGGATGACCTTGAAGGTTTGAGGGTGTTGACCCATCAGAGCTGGTGATCCTACCTGCAGCTTTTCCATGCATTCACATCTCCCATGGCCAAAGAAACACTTGGTCAATGCAAAGATGTCCAAGGGAATTAAAGCTTTCCTTTCCATGGATTCATATCCCCCACGGCCAAAGAAACACCCTACCAAAACAAGCACAACCAAGGGAATTAAGGCCTCCCTGGAGAAGCAAACCTCTGCTTCCTTCACAGCCCCTCCAGAAACTGCTCCAAATCCTAAAGGATTGACTGGAAAGAGCTGGAAGAGCTCCTGGAGCAGGAAGAGGTGATTTTCCTGCAAGGATCGCAGGTGCCCTACGAGGACACAGAGATAAGAGAACCATGCTATGCTTAGACAGCCGAGTGTCTGTGGAAATTCCAAGGAACTTGCACTCAGCCCGAGGATCTGAACTATTTTCCTGCAAAGTCTTGATTATATTCTTTATTTAGCACTTATGTAACAGGCTGGTAATTTGAATGCTCAGTCTCACGAGCCTCAGAGCCCTGCACAGCACGAAACAATGTGCCTTAAAATAATCTTCAATTTGCCTCCTTTTCTTTCCCCTGCTCTTTCTCTCTCCCCGGAGACTTGAAAAAAGGACTTTTCAGAACTGATTTACCTGAAATATGGATGGTTAAAAACTCTTCAGCTCACAGCTGCTCCAGTGAGCAATTTCATTCATGGGCTATAAAAAGCCACCACGCTCTGAACCACATCAACTTTGGCTGTTACCATTTGCTTAAGCAGCGTGATGTCATTGGGCCCCTTTGGACTCAATTCCCACTAAAGGGAATTTTATTTCTACTTCCCTGGCCTGGAGGAGAGTGGCACACGGGAAGAGTTCCAGCACCAGCCAGGAACACAAGGAAGAACACAGTGGTCTTGTAGTTCAAGCCGCTCTGTCACAGGGTGATGAAGCAATTAATGACACCCTAACCATGAGATTCTCTCTCATGGCTTTCACGTGACACCTGAAACAAAGAGCTACAAAGCTCCTGTGATGCCCCAGACCCTGAATGGGTGGATAAGAGACATCACAAACACTTACAGCGCTGCATCCTTCCCAAGTCTTTCACACCTTGCACAGAAAACAGGAACCCAAGAGGATTCCAGCTCTCCTTCCTCCACCCACAGCTCCACCCAACTCTATCCCAGCTGGGAAATCTCCTGACCTCCCAGTTTGGAGCATTATGGCAACACACCTATATAATGTGTTAATCTATATAATAAACACCCTTCGTTTCTTCCCTCACCATCACACACAAGCAGGAGGGGCAGCCTGGAATTTGCAGCCAAAGGGCTGCTTTAAAAAGATGGAAAAATAGATATCAAGGACACCCTTTGCAGTCAGGGGCTCAGCTGGCTCTGCCACAGGGGTGCTGCCTCCCCCATTTTCACTGTGTGGGAAGGGGAAACCCTCCTGCAAAATTGCTATTTTGGGCATTATTTTGAGACATTGAAACTGCTCCTGAGGAGCCTCAGTGCAGCCAAGGCCTTCAGGGAGAGTTTTAGCAACACCAGCCTGTGACAACTCACACCAAACACCTCACTGAGCCCTGAGCAGAGGAATAAACTCATGGATGGACCCTGCCATCCCAGAGTTATCCGAAAACCCAGGACTACAGGGAATTCCCAACTACTCCTGGAATTCCACAGCAGGTCCCTCAAAGCAGCACCAAACCATAGTGGGACTGCTCCAAACTACCCTAAAATAGTCAAGGGAAGCCCCAGCATGGAAAGGAGCAGAGAAGCGTGGCCATGGATTCAAAGGAACAATGGGAATTCTGGCTGCCTTAGGAGGCAGCAACTTGTGTGGGCTCAGGTGGTCTCCATCAAAAACGTGGAGATGGGAGGACAGAGGTCAGGCAATGCTGCTGAAAGGAAACAACATCCCTGGAAAAGCCGGACCCCCCTCCCTTTGCTTGGAAAGGGGCAGGATTCTCCATGGGGCATCACACTTTACTTCTGAGCCAACCTATGAAGGAGCCACATCTTGGGGGACTCCTGGAATCATTTCAGTTGGAAAAGCCCTCTAAGATCAAACCCAACCATCCCCAGCACTGCCAAGGCCACCACTGACCCGTGTCCCCAAGTGCCACATCCACAGGGCTTTTCAATCCCTACAGGGATGGGGAGCCACCCGTGCCCTGGGCAGCCCCCAAAGAAGCTGTTGCCCCAGGCTCAGCCTTCATGAGCTTCCCCTGGTGCCCAGATGGGGCCATGATCCAATCTCCTGATGCACCTTCTCCAAACCAACATTCAACACTATAGTCCTATAGATATACAGCAGTTTGACATCCACAGCATATAGATACACTTATACATGTTCACATTTCTCCTATTTACGTGATGACTTGTTCACCCTGAGCAACCTGGGCTGGTGGGAGGTGTCCCTGACCATGGCAGGGGGTGGAGTGAGATAAGACTTAAGGTCCTTTCCAACCCAAACCAGTCTGAGATCCTAGGATTTTTGGAGAGGACCTAACACCCCTAATACCTAATGTATCCTTGACCCTCTGGCAGTGGGAAGCCATTCCCCCTTGTCCTGTACTTCCATCCCTTGGAATCAGTCTTTTCCCATCTTTCTTGCAGTTCCTTCAGGTCCTGGAAGGCCACAGTGAGGTCACCCCAAAGCTTCTCTCCTCCAGGCTGGACAATCCCAACTCTCCAGCCTTTCCTGCCAGCAGAGCTGCTCCATCCTCTGCCCATCCTGGTGACCTCTGGACTCTCCAGCAGCTCCATGCCCTCCCTGTGCTGTTCCCAGGGCTGGGGGCAGAACTCCTCCTCATCCCACTCTCTCCTCCCCTCACTGCCTTGCTCTGACAAAAGCACACCACCTTTTCCAGTGATTAAGTGAAGCCTTTCAAGAACCTGGTGCCACCTCAGGGCTACATGTGATTTCTGCAGTGCTCTGCATTGCCAGGGCATGTAAAGCCTCCACCTGCTCGGGCTTCCTTTGATGTACAGCTTTTGCAAGGTATAAAAGGCTGCTTTACCCTTGGGCGAGCGTTCAGCTTAGTTAGACTGAGCCTAAATCCTGTTAGCAAATAAGAGTATCTACATACAAAAGGGTCCCATGTGGAGCTCGCCCTGCTCCAGAGATCCACAAGGATACACCAGGAAAAAAGGCCACAGCATCCCACCCCAAGGCATTTGCAACACTCTCGTATGTACTGGGACACGCTGGCAGAAATTATAACCCTGTGGATGACAAGCGGGAGAGCAGGAATTGCCCTGGCCACGGGCAGCTGCTGCTGGAAGTGATGGGACACGGCTGCGGGACCCAGGGCACATCCCTCACCTTCCCAAACTCCCTCCGGCTGCCTCGGAGCAGCAGATGGAGAGCCAGAGGTGACAAACTCGGCTCGCAGCTCGGACAGGCGGGGACAACTCATTCAGCACCTTGGCCAGCAGCTCCCTCCAGGTGAATCCCTTCTCCGTGTCCCAGCACAGGGCTCTGCTCTCGGTGCGCTCCGCAGGGCCCTTGGGGTCAGTCTGATGTTTTGGGGGTTGATTCTACCACAAATTTCACACAAGTTTAAAAACATGCTCTATTTTTTCCCCCCATAATTTTTCACTATGTGAAGATTCAGGCACGGGAGGAACAGGAACTCCATCAGCCCAGTGATGGGAAAGCAGGTTCAGGTACCAGCCCTAGAGGGATGCAGAGAGGAGAAGGAACTTCATTCCTGCGGTCCCTGCCTCCCTAGAATAGCTGGGCCTACTGCATGTTGGAATATCAACTGGTAATTATGGTGCAACTGGGGCTCTACTGGGTTTAAAAAGTGCAGCCCACATCAAATGAACGTGTCTCCAAAGGAACAGGAACAAGACCCACACAAGACACTATGAACAGACACAATGGGCCACAACCGGGGCCCTCTGGACATTTGGCCACTTCACTTTGCATCTGGAACGTGGCTCTCAAGTCACCCACAGGCAGCAGGGACTCTGCTCTTCAAGGAAACAGCTCAAGTGCTTCAACCCCTGGGTTACCTTGGAGCAGGGACAGGCTCATCCCAAAGTCAGCCTTGGAATTACAGGGCACTGCTGCAAGGGACAGGGACACAGGGGTGGCATGGACGAGCACTGGGGCTGAGTGGATGCTTGTCTTGAGGTAAAGCCAGGTTGAAGTGTGAGAAATGCCCAAAATAACACAGCACAAACCTCTGCTGGGAATTCACAGGTGAGCCAGGTAAATGATCTGAGCAGGGCACAGGTGTGGGGGTGTTGAGCCAGCCAAGAAAAGCCTGGAGCACAGCTCCTCAAGGAAAAACGCTCTCTCCTGGGTGCCCTGCTCTGCCAGCTCCCTGCAGGACACAGCTCTGGACCCATCCTACCCCTGTGCCTCATCCCAATGCCACGTGCACAGCTGGCACGGATCCTGCCAGAGCCTCCTCGCTGCCCCAGCCCTGATGAACAACAGCCCTGAGAGACGCAGAGCCCTCCCCACTGCCCTCCTGCAAACCTCTGAGTGTTTGCCAGAGGCAGGGAACACCCTCCGTGTTCTCACACCGGTGCTTTGCCTCATCCTGCACACCAGGATGCCCCAATCTCTCCCAAGAGGCCAGAAAGGACGGGATGAGACAGTGCAGGCACATTTGCTGCCTATCAGGGTAATAATCACACAATCATTTGGGTTGGAAAAGCCCTCCAAGAGCAGAATCCAACCATCCCCCAGCACCGCCAGGGCCACCACTGATCCCTGTCCCCAAGTGCCACATCCACAAATGGATGTGCCACAAATCCCCGCAGGGATGTGGATCCACCCCTACCCTGGGCAGCTGTGCCAGGGCTGCACAGCCCTTTCCATGGAGGGTTTTTTTCCTAATATCCACCAGAAACCTCCCGTGATGCAAACACAGCTGAGCCACAAGGAACTCCCAACATGCCTTTGCCTCCAACAGGAGACCCACCCCAGCAACACTGAAGCACAGAAACTGCTGGAAACACTTGGGTTTAGTGCAGTATCAATAATCAGCTGTTCTTAGTCAAAAGTCCTTTGGGATTCTCCCTGGGAGGGTGGGCAGGCCCTGGCACAGGGTGCCCAGAGAAGCTGTGGCTGCCCCTGGATCCCTGGGAGTGTCCAAGGCCAGGTTGGACGGGGCTTGGAGCACCCTGGGCTGGTGGGAGGTGTCCCTGCCCATGGCAGGGGGTGGTACTGGGTGGGCTTTGAGGTCCCTCCAACCCAAACTAGCATGGGATTCTATAAATACAGCTTTTACTAAGAGCAGAAATAAGTAGAATCACTGTAACAGCCAAACATTGAGTGCCTTCTCCCAGAGCTCCCATGAACCCATTTCTCAGCACAATGACATGGAAATTGTCGGGGGTTTGGTTTTAAAAAGCAATCCACAGCAGCAGGAGTTGAACCAGCCACACATCCAGGAATGAGGGCACAGGGTGGGACATTTCAGGTTCCCTGCCCTTGGAAGACACACTCAGATGAGCAAGAGCTCTGAGAGCCAGCAGTGAGGAACAGACACAGAGATGGGATGGATGAGTAAGCCTCACTTTCCTACAAGAGCACACCCATAAATCACTTGGCCACAGCAGCGTTAAAACCCAAACACAGGCACTGCTCTGAGGGCTGGAGCCAGGCTGGGAGAGCTGGGGGGCTCACCTGGAGCAGAGAAGGCTCCAGGGACACCTGAGAGCCCCTTGCAGAGCCTAAAGGGGCTCCAGGAGAGCTGGAGAGGGACTGGGGACAAGGCATGGAGGGACAGGACACAGGGAATGGCTTCCCACTGCCAGAGGCTTAAAATAAGACTTGTCGAGACTGACTTACCCCCCATGTATGAAAATAAAAGGTATCTGGTATATGAGAGAACATGTTAAACCCCTTTTTTCCATAGATTTTGGGGCAAAAACTCCCTGTTGCACCTGAGACACCTCAGAGTGAGTAACTCTGCCCATTTCAGACCAGTTTTGCCCAAATGCAGCTGCTCTGTCTTCCCACACTCCTCCAGTTCTCCATTTCCCCAAAAAAAACCCATCAAAAGAAACAATCCAAACCACGTCAGACTTCCAAGAGTTGTTTTTCTACCCCAGCTTTTGCTGAGGCAGAGCTGCTTCCTGCAGGGCTGAGATGTCTGGGGGATGGTTTGGCTGTACATGGGACTCAAGTCTGTGCCAGGCAGAGGAGCAAAACGACTCACTCAACAGTCCTGAAACCCTCCAAGGGAGCTGGAACTCAGCAAAACCTGCTCAGGTACCAAGGACAGGAGAGGGACTTGGAGATTCATCTTGCAATGAAAGCACACAAGCAGACCCTAAAGACAATTACTTTCTGAACACATTCCTAGACTTATTTGAACTCCCACTATTGGAGGGATCAGGAAGGAGCTATCACGTACTCATCCCAAAGAACACACCCCACAAGCCCTCGGAGCAGGCAATGGAACAGCTATATTCCTCAGCTTCTCTGTGTTTCAGCACTTCATAACTCCACAAATGCCTACAAGATGAAGTGTTGCCGTTCCCGGGCTGTTGTCCCTCATCCTACACAATGCCCTGACCAGGCTGCACCAATTTAGGACATTTTTCCATCACTGGGCTGCACCAATTTATGCCATTTTTCTATCACTGGGGCACCAGACTGTTGCAGTCACACACAGAACGTGACAGAGGTGCTCAGATGATGGAAAGCTCAAAGAGGTTTCTTTCCCCAGGCAAAGGAGAGTGGATTCTGTTGAATTCCAACATCAGCACGTGGCAAGAACAGGTTTTTCCCCTAAAAGAGAAGTGTTCAAGGCCAGGAGCAACCTGGGCTAGTGGAAGGTGTCCCTGCCCATGGCATAAGGTGGAATAAATTGATATTTAAGGTCCCTTCCAACCCAAACCAGTCAGGGATTAAGAGCATGAGAAAGTCTTTCAATAAGATAATTAGAGCACCCCAACCCAAATGAGATGCCCAGACTGCTCTCTCATTCCCCCCTTCTCACCCTGCTCAAGTTTGGGAAGGGGTTTTTTTGTATTTCTTTGATGCACTTAAGATATTCCAAGAAAATTCAGAAATCCAGCACCATCCTTTGATTCCCACTTCGTTTGCTCAGAAACCTCATTTTCACCTTCCTACTTAAAAAGGCAACAAGCTGACAAGCCCTGCAGAGCTGCTGGATATTCCTTTGAATTCTCCATTTCTCTGCTTTCTTAAAGAGAATAAAAGCGGAAAATGTTCCAAAGGACCTTCTAGAAATTTCCCTGAAGTGAGGCAGCAGCTCAGAGCTCACCCTGCTCGCTCCATCCCTGTCCTTCTCTGCAGCTCCACAGGGAAAAGCTCACGGAATCCGCACTAAAACAGGCTCCTGATATCAGATCTCCATTTTCCATGCCTTTGTGAAAGCCAAATGATCCTTTAATACTTCTTACAGTAATTAATAATCCTGCTCCTTTTGTTGGGCTATTTGCTCCCCCTTAAACTAAACACTACCATGACAGCTTCATGAGGACTCGCTAATTATTATTATTTACACCACAATAAATCCTTGGAAGCTCTGCCAGGAGCTGTGATCCCGCTGCGACAGGTGATGCACAAACACAGCACCAGCTTTGCAGGCCACGGGAATCTGTCTCAAAAAAATAAAAGAAAAAAGGAAAAACTTCAATTTTGAGCTCCTTATTTGCTTCCTTGGCCCTCCCCACCCTAAATACTCCCTCACTGACCCTCATCACACCCTCCAAAAAGCGGGAAACCACCCAGACCTTGAGGGCTTTAACAACCCAGGAACCTCACATTTCCTTTTGCCCTTGGGATATCCGAGATCAGACACCTCCAAAGCAAATCTGGACCCATGCGCAGCCAAAATGAGTTTATTCCAGCTGATCCATTCGAGGTCCATGCAGCCTGGCAGAGTTTTGCTCCGAGCCCCCTGCGCTACAGGGAAGTTTGATGACCATTTTAATGTGAAATAACACAACCTTGTAATTACGGAGGTAATGACACAACTCTGAAGTGGTAAAATGCATTTCCTGCCCTAAATGAGCAGCTGGAAACTTGAAACCTTAATGGAGAAAAATCAACCCTGAGGGGATTTTAATTCCACCTCGCATTTTTGTTCCTACCTGGAATCATGGCATTGTTTACCTTGGAGAAGCCCTTGAGATCATCAAGTCCAACCATTCCCCCAGCAAGGGCCACCATGTCCCCACGTGCCACATCCACAGGGCTTTGAAATCCCTCAGGGATGGGGATCCACCCCTGCCCTGGGCAGCTGTGCCAGGGCTGGACAGACCTTCCCAGGAGGAAATGTTACCAGTATACAACCCGAACATCTCCTGGCACAACTTGAGGCCATTTCCTCTTCTCCTGTCCCCTGTTCCCTGGGGGAAGAGACCAAATCCCACCTCACCACAACCTTTCAGGTAGGATCTCCAATGAATTACAACTAGAAACTCTTCTAACACAGCAGGCACCCGTGAGCACCTCCCAGCAATGTAAGAACTTGGATCCTTTGGGAATATTGCACATCCCAGCTTGGGAGCAGCAGCCAAGCTCCCTGCAGGCTGTGCTGGTGCTCAGACAGGCAGCAAACTCCACAGGCTGCTGAGGTTAAAACTCCAGCACAGCTCACATGGAAAAGGTCCTGAATACCATAGAATAGGTTTGGGTTGGAAGGACCTTCAGGATCATCCCATCCCACCCCCTGCCATGGGCAGGGACACCTCCCACCAGCCCAGGGTGCTCCAAGCCCCGTCCAACCTGGCCTTGGACACTGCCAGGGATCCAGGGGCAGCCACAGCTTCTCTGGGCACCCTGTGCCAGGGCCTGCCCACCCTCCCAGCCAGCAATTCCTTCCCAATATCCCACACAAATCTCCTCTTTTCCAGTGGGAAGCCATTTCCCCTTGTCCCAGCACTGCACAGCACACACGGGTAAATTCCTGACAGCTTTTTTGAGTAACTAGAAAACATTGGAATATTTTGACATTTTTTAAGTGAAACAGCTCCATTTCTCAGTTTGAAATGCCTGTTTGAAGGTTTCCTTCCGCTTTATCATGCAGCACTCAAAGGTAAAAAACCCCAAACAGCACCCAAAGCAAAACAATGCCAGCACATTCCCACATTTTCCAGACACTGTGACCCCCCGGGAGAACTCCTGCAACTCTTGGAAGTCATAACTTACTCAACCCCCCCAGGTCCCCCTTGCACAAGGTTCAACCTCAGGGAGCTCAGCTCAGGCTCATCCCAGACACCCAGAGCTCCTTCAAGCAGCATTTTCCTCTTTTCCCTGTTTGGAGTTCAGTCCAACACCCAGGAGAACCTGGAGAAGCCCAGGGGCAGCTCTGGCACTACACACCTGTTTCCCATGACCCAGTACTAGTGCTGCACATCAAACTGGGCCAACTGGGCAAAAAGGAAAGGAAACATCAGTTGTCTGGCCCCAACACAGCTGCCCAGGGCAGTGGTGGGTTCCAACTTCAATGGTGCTGCAGGTGACAAACCCAACTCCATTTTACAGCCCTCAGATCCTTCACTCTGTCTACATCAGCCCTTCTGAGAGGGACATGGCACCAATCCCAAAAGGGGCAGCCAGGAACACTGTGCCATGCTCAGAAGGGCTGGTGCCACCCCAGCACTCAGAGAGAGCCCCTGCTCTATTGAATATCCCTCCATTTGGTGCTCTCCAAGCTGATAACTGCAGACCAAGCAGCCAAGTGCTGCACAGTCCCCTTCAGAAGGATGTGAGGCAGGAAAAACAGCCCTTGCAAAAGCAAAACCACTGGTGAGTCATTACAGCTTTATGAAAGCCAGACCAGCTTGGCCCAGAACTCAAATGTGCACACACAACACCTGGGGGGGTTTGCCCATGTTATGAGCAGCCCCAGGGTCCCATTGCCCTTCCTGGGAACGGCACAAAACCAAGGAGCAGACTGACAGCCTGACCTCCTGCTTCCCAAATCCCCTGGGATCAGGGCTATGAGCACATCTGGCCATGGGAGTGACAAACATCTGTATTAGGGCCATGTTAGGAAGCATTCATGGGATCAGGGAATATCTTGAGTTGAAAGGACGCACAGGGATCATCCAGTATGTCCTGCCTTGAACCATCCAGGCTGGGGAACAAGACCAGCTTTGGATCGGTCCACCCCCTGCATCTCCAGTGCAACACTCCCTGCTGCCATCCCACAGTGACCAGGAACTCCCAGCTCAGCTCCAAGGACTTCTCACCACCATCAGCCAGAAGGGGAAGATCTCCAGGAACAGCAGCCACCACAGCCCAACATGCCCTGCTGTGTTCCCACCCGGGACACCCAGCCCAGCCCATCCTGCCAAGGCCTGTCCGTGGGTACCAGTCTGTGCAACACTCCAACTCATCAGAATCCTTAAAAGTTACCCAGGAACTCCAGTCCCCTCTCCTGACTCATCACCCCAGGAAAGGGCTCTCAGGGGGCTCCCAGCCCAGAGCTGGGGCTGGGAAAGCCCATTAGTGAAATCCCACTGGATTTCTCCACGGGGGACTTGAGTTGCAGGGTATTGGTTTTCCACTTCTAGAAACCCCTGGAGTTTGAGTTTCCACTTGATTATCGAGTAGCTGTGGGCAAGGAATGTTCTCTTTAGGAGAATATTAATCACAGCAGAGAATCTGGGGGGTTGGTGCCTGAGGGAAAGTTAAGCTTTCCTAGAAGGCAAAACATACAGATTAATTAAACTGACTCCAACGTGTTGGTGTTCACCCTGGGCAACCCGGGCCAGGGCAAGGTGGCCCAGACAGGGCAGGGCTGAGATGGGCTTTGAGGTCCCTTCCAGCCCAAACCATGCCATGGGAGAACTTCTGCCTCCCATGGAGCTCTGCCAGCTGATCAGCACAAAGCCCCTCACCCTGGCTGAGCCCAGAGTGCTGCTGTCTCCTGGAGGGATGGAATTCTGCCCTTGGAGAAGAGCAGGCACTGGCCGGGTGTCCCCAGCAGCCCAGGCAGGCTTTGAGACCAGCCCAGATTCAATCCCACCCCGGAGCGTGGAAGGGGCTCCTTCACACTCACAAATCACCCCAGTCCTGCTTTCTGCTGGCACAAACCACTCATGGAATGTCCTGAGGTGGGAAGAAGCCCCAAGGATCACAGTCCAGCTGCTGGCCCTGCCCAGGACAGTGCCACCAATGGCACCTGAGAGCCCTGTCCAAGCCATCTCCACAGCCCCCACAGCCAGGTGCCCTCAATTACCTGCTGCCCAGTTCATTGGTGCTGCAGCACAAGAGGCCCCTGGGGCTGGAGAGCGCCCAGCTGGCACCCTGAGCTGGCTCTGCCCTCACCCAGGGACACACCAGGGGCACAACTGCCCTGCTCGGGTAAAACAGGTCACTCCAAATGCCACCAGGTGCCTCCCTGCTCGTGCCACGTGCACAGCCACATCATAAAAGCAGGAATTCCTGGCACAGGACAGGTTTGCCAGGGAGGATTGGGGAGCAGCTCATTTTCCATGGACCCAGGACACACCAGACCTGGTTTCCAGCTACAAAACTTCTATTCCAGAAAAAATTAAAAATAAATTCCAAAGCCTGACATAGTCTATGAATTCCTGACAACATTCAGAAAACATTTAAATTGATATTTTTAAAAGGAAACACCTTCCTTTCTCAGTTTGAAATGCCTGTTTGAAGGTTCCCTTCTGGTTTATCACACAGCACTCAAAGGTTAAAAAATCCCAAACAACACCCAAAGCAGAACAACTCCAGCACATTCCACCTTTTCCAGATGCTCTGACCACCTGGGAAAGCTCCCACAACTCCTGGAAGTCACAACTTACTCAAACCTCACAGACTTCCCTTGCATGAGGTTCAGCCTCAGGGAGCTCAGACCAAGCTCATCCCAGACACCCAGAGCTCCTTCAAGCAGCATTTTCCTCTTTTCCCTGTTTGGAGTTCAGTCCAACACCCAGGAGAACCTGGAGAAGCCCAGCAAGCCCAGGGGCAGCTCTGGCACCAAAACATCCCTCCAGCCCCACCTCAAAGCCGCTCCATGACCTTCCCTGAAGATCCTCCTGGGAAACCCAACCCCAGGACAAAGGGAGTCCCTCCCTGCCCACACCCCGAGCTGTCTGTGCAGCACAAAAGCTCCGCAGGGAACAAAAGCTCTGCTTTCCCACGCACCTTTTCCAGCCCCCTCAGGCAAAGGAACGATTTGAATGAAAGGATAAACACTCACGTTTGGAAGAGCAGGAGAACTGGAGCACCACAACTTCCCTGCTCCCTCCTAGGCTGCTCCTTGGGGAAGGAGAACGCTCCCTGCCCGGCTGTGCTTTAAGGGATGCCACAATTAATTCCAGCTGGGGGCAATAACAGAGCAGGGGGAGCAGCTGGGAGTGGGAACTGAGCTCAGGGGGGGCTTTGGAGGGGCTGGGGGGGCTCCAGCTGCACCACATTGGGGTAATGGTCTTTATCTGCACCCAAACTGGCTGTGGGGAGGGACAGCTGGTGAACAGGGGGGTTTTCGCCTATCATGTGGAGGGACTGAATTCCAAAATGAAACCTGTCCTAAAGCAGCTCCTGGCACTGAATTCCAGAATGAAACCTGTCCTAAAGTAGCTCCTGGCACTGAATTCCAGACTAGAACCTGTCCTAAAGCAGCTCCTGGCACTGAATTCCAGGCTCAGGCCGTTGAACAGGGGGGTTTTCACCCATCACGTGGGGGGACTGAATTCCAAACTAGAACCTGTCCTAAAATAGCTCCTGGCACTGAATTCCAGACTAGAACCTGTCCTAAAGCAGCTCTGTGGTGACATTCCCTCGTGGCTTTGTTCCTGCCCAAGGTGTTTCTTGCTCCGTATCCCCACGCTGGAATGCTGAACAAAAAGAGAAAGGGAAGGCAATTCAATCCCAGAGAGCAGAGAAATTCCATATCCAGGGAAAACAGCCCAAAATCGGGAAGCAGCCCAGGGCAGAGTCCAATTCCTCCACCTGGAAATTCTCATTTCATTCCCAATTCCCACTCCTGAGCCCTGAAGTGTGAAGACCTTGGAGTTTCCAGCTCCAGGTGGTGCTGGAAGCTGCTGGTGGCTCGTCTGGGATGGGCAGTGACAGGATGGGATGTGGCACAGGGATGGGCTGGGGGCACGGGAGGGGACCAGCACCATCCTCCTCCCCCTGCCACCTTCCTCCTGCTCCTCACTGCCACACTTTGCCCTTTCCAGCCCAAAGACCCTCGGAGAGGGGGCAGATGGCACAGCTGGGGTGACAAAGATCCCTATTTTATGGTTCCTGGGGAAATCCTGGAGCTCCACAGGTATCCGTTACCATTTGTCAAGGACTGTCGTTCCCAGTGCCAATGATGTTCTCCCGAAGGGCCCACATTGAGAAGATAAAGGGATGTTCAGGCAGGAGGGGCTGGAGAAAGTGGGTGTTGTTACAAACACTGTGCCCATGATTTTGTGATTTCATCAGTCCATCAGGTTGGCTCATCCTTCTCCAAATGGCTGGGTTTGGATGCAAATCATTCCCTGCAGCACGTTCCTCCCACCAGGCACATCTCAGCACCCAGCGCTTGTTCCAGCACTGCACCAGCAGCAACTTCATGAGGACTTTCAGTTTACACTGAGATTCCAGATATTCCACGGAAAAACCTGCAGTGCAATCCCCCTGCACACCCCTTGGCCACACAGGTGAGGACCTGCTCCCTGCATGAAACCTCCAAGGTGTGTCATCTCCCCCGGGTTTGTAAGCAGTTCTTGCCCTGCCTTAACCCATCCCAGCATGACCTGATTTGCCTTGCCCAGGACACCCCAACAATCCCCCCCATCCCTGAGAGGATCATCCAAACCCTGCTGGAGCTCTGGCAGCCTTGGGGCCGTGCCCACTGCCCTGGGGAGCCTGGTCAGTGCCCACCACCCTCTGGGGGGAGATGTGGAGACAGAAGTGGCCTGGGAATATGGAGAATGGATGGGAAAAGCCAAACAGTAGGACAGGCTGGAGGAATGTGCTGACAAAAGCTCCTGAATTTTGGGATGGAGAAAGTCCTGCAGCAGGGAGGAAAAAATCTCATGTGGAAGGACAGGCTGAGGNGTGAGGTGCTTGGAGCAACCAGAACAGCAGAAGGTGTCCCTGCCCATGGCAGGGGTGGCACTGGATGGGCTGTGAGGTCCCTTCCAGCAGTGCCATCCTGGCATTCTGTGATCTCATTGTGCCACATCATCTCTCTTGTATGGAAAGTATTTCCAAGTTCAAGATTAAACTTCCCAAGGCTCAAATATTCATGAAAGAAGAAGTGACTCGACAAGTTTAACTTCACTTTGAGGATTGAGACAGGAATCCAGAAGATCAGTCCAGGTGTTCCCAGGCTGTGAATTCCTGTGAGGAAGCTGTGCTGGGGTGCAAACACTCACGGATGGAGCGGGCACAGCTCCCATCACTCCTCCACTGGAATGAGGCATCCCTGCACAAACCGGAGGATTGCTCATCCATCTGCTCCTCCTCAGGCTTTTATCTCCCTGTCTCTTTGATCCTTATCTCCCAAATCCGTAGGCCACCAGCCAGAATTAGTCAGGAATAAGAGTCCTGGTGGTTGCACGCTCCAGATGACAGCGCAGATTCCTGGCTGTGTCCCGAGGATTGAGGGATCCCAGGGACCAGGGACACTCAGCTGTCACCTCCACCAAATCCCAAAGGTTTCCTTCAAATCAGCCACCAGAGCTGCATAACAACCCCCTGGCAGCTGGGCACACACTCTTCTACCTCTCCCAGTGCTCAGGGAAGGTATGGAGATGACAAAAGCCACCAGAGGCCACCTGTCCCCACAGGGCATCTCCACCAGTGATGGAGAAGCACCAGTGCTGGTCGGTGGCTGTGCACAGGCTCAACCCAGCACTCACCAGACTCCTCAGGTCTTCTCAACACCGACATTTCTCTCACCTTTCCAAAGTCCTGCTGACCTCCACCGAAAGGAAAAGTCTCCCTGGCCACAAGAACTATTTAGCATGGAATTACAGCCCTCTCCTCTGGTCCTTCTGGTGGTCCCAGTGACTCTGTAATTCCCACCTGCTGCCTGGAATCCATTTTCCACAATTGTGGGGAAAAGCAAAATATTTGGAAAATCAGGAGTCACAAAGAAAATCAGCCATTTTAATATTTTTTAAGGGAAATTGTGCTTTTTCCAGGGAGACAGAGACTCACCAATTTAATGATGTTACCACATTAGTTCCATGCAGTGCAGACACCAAGGCATGGACTAGGGGAGTCCCCAGGATCTTCGGGATATTGCAGGATGCTCACAAGCTCCAGGAACAATCCTGGATGCACTGGAAACTCAGGATGACTCATGAGCCCCCTGGTGTGGTACAGAGGGGGCCATGATGCAGCATGTTGGGGTCCACCTCAGGTACCGCCATTAGAGAAGAGCAAGGGGCTTCACAGAGGCATCTGGACACCATTTATTGACCACCTTTCTTCCTCAAACACTCAACTCCTGAAGTGTTGTGCAGCCGCATCCATTCATTAATAAATCATAGAATCATTTCTTTTGGAAAAGCCCTCCAAGATCATCGAACCCAGCACTGCCAAAGCCACCAGTGACCCGTGTCCCCAAGTGCCACACCCAGAGGGCTTTTAAATCCCTCCAGGGATGGGAACCCACTGTGCCAGAGCTGGGCAACCCTTTCCATGAAGAAATTTTCCCTCATATCCAACCTAAACCTCCCCTGGTGCAGCACGTGCTTGTGCCTCAGAGATGTTTGACATCAGGGAGTCCAGCACATCTCCTGGGGAGCTGCTCCAACAGATAATTCCCCAGCTGTTAAAAACCCTCCTCTTTATTTCCACTGGGGGCTTTGATAACTTCAGTCGATTGCTGTTGGCTCCTCCAACACCTCAGGTGGCTGCTTGGAGCCAGCTGCTCTCCACTCCTCACCCTGCCTTCCTGGCATAATTATAACACACATTTATCTCCTTCTTCCAGTCCCTCAGCTTCAAGCTTCTGAACACACAGAGCTCCTCCAGACCCTCCTCACGAGCCCTGTTTTCCAGATCACAAACTTTAGACATCAATATCAAGCTAAATGCTGCCAAGAGTGATTACAGAACACCCCAGATTGGAAGGGACCCCCAAGGACCATCCAGTCCAACTTCTGACCCCGCACAGACACTCCAACAATCCCCCCTGTCCCTGAGAGCATCATCCAAACCCTCCTGGAGCTCTGGCAGCCTTGGGGCCGTGCCCACTGCCCTGGGGAGCCTGGGCAGTGCCCACCACCCTCTGGGGGAAGGACCTTTCCCTGAGATCCCACCCAATGTGAGCCTGTAAAGAAGCTCAAGGCAACTGCTTGGTCCTTCAGCCTTCCATGGAAGCAAGGAGCCCTGCTGGAAGGAGGTGTCTCCCTGCTCCCAGGCAGACACCATGTCTTGGAAGAAAGTCCTCCTTGCAGAAGAGCTTCACAATCTGTCTGAGAATAGCAAACTGCCTGCCCTCCATTCCCAGCTATATTTAGTGAGGACATTATTTATGGAGATGGCAGGAAATAATTCATCTGGATCCAGACATAACTCGAAATTGGAAAGAGGGGCTATAAAAAGACAAAGCAAAGGACCCAGCGGGATGGGAGTTGTGGGGACTGGGTCACGCCTGGGCCATGTGCACTGGGCCAGACCTGGGTATAAAAAACAGGGTTTAAGTAACGACTTCTGTCCCTGAGCCCATCCAAGGGAGAGTGACAGGATCCTGGGCCGGCAGGGGGAGGAAAGCAACATCCTCCCTGCTGGAACCTGCATCCTGCTGGGCCTCTCCCACCCAGAAGGGATTTTTCCACTGCAGGAAGGGGGTACAAAGTAGAAACCCCCTCGCGCTATAAAAATACACACACACACACACACTATATATATATATATATATATATATATATATATATATACACACACACATGCATATATGGGCTGGCATGGATCGGACCACCCCTTCACTGAAGGAGATCCCAGAAAATATTTGAGGAAGATGGAAGACAGAACTGAGCTTTAATCACTTCTCTTTCCTTCCTCCCCAGCACTTCATCAAACCAATTCTAATTAAACTGGACTTTGCTCTTCTGGGCCCGCAGAGCTTTTACTTTATGAGTTTAATGGTTTCTTCCTCACCACCGGATTTCCTCCAAATCTTCCTCCCATGGACTCCGAGGCAACACTCTGACCAGCAGCTCCCAGGAGGATGAGCTGTGCTGCCCCAGCAGAGCACAGAGGCAGGTCACTGCCTGCCGGGAGGATTCCTGAAGCTGTCCCACACATCCCAGGACGCCCCAAACCTCAGGGAAATCTCTGCATGGAGCAGCTCAGGTTAAACTTCATCATCTCCCACACATTTACATAGCACTGTTATGATTTGCACCCCTAAACCCCAAATCTCAGAGCACAACCAGTCCCAAAAAGACCCTCTCTTCTGGGATTCCAGCCCCTTACCTATGGCACCACCAGAACCTCGGGAGCGGAGTCCATCCCAGTCCTTGGTTTTCCTAAAAAACCACGATGGATGCTCCACACTACCACACGCTCCCAAGGCTGAGCTGCTCCAGAAGTTCACCTGCTGAAATCCCAGCGCAAACATCCACGGCGTGAGAGGGAGGAGGAGATCCCTCTCCGGGGCTCAGTTAAGAGTTAAAAGTCCCGAGGATCCCTTGGCTCCTGCCGAAGCTCCTGGAGCAGGCAGCCAGGAGCTCCCAGCTGCTCCGAGCCGGCCCCGCATAATTCCTGCCCTGTTCCCAGGGCTGCTGTGCCTCCCTGGCACAATGTCCGGGATTGTGTGGGGTTAAAGCAGCCCGCACAACGCCTGCATTCACACCCAGCAAGGCCAGCGGTGCCTCCATGGAAATAACACCCACGGAAATACCCTCCGTGGAACTGCTCCCCATGGGAATACCCTCCATGGAAATGCTCCCCATGGGAATACCCTCCGTGGAAATGCTCCCCATGGAAACACCCTCCATCCCCACGCGTTTGGTGCCCCAGTGATCCAGAGGCTTCCCCAGCCAGCAGAGGCTTCCCTGGCCAGCAAACCCCGACCTTCCCAAAGGTGGAAAAAGCTCTTCCTCGGAGCGGTTTCATTTTCCCAGCCCTCCTTCCATCCTTCCAAGCCACTCGAGGACAGCGTTAGGGGAAGGGCAGGTCGGGGCGGCAGAAGGTCCCAGCCCCAAAGCCAGCAGTCACTAATCCCCCCAGGAGCTGAGCACTAGGAAATAATCCTCAGCATTCCAAAGAGGGAGCCGGAGGCTGTGGAAGATCCTTCCCGGCCCTGCTGCACCTCCCCAGGGACACCAAGTGTCTCCTCAGCCCCTGGTCCAGCCGCCATCCCAGAGGGGAAGGTGCAGCTTCAGGCTTTAGGTTCCCCAATTCCAACCTGTTTCCTTATAAAACCTCCAACTGCAAGAAATATTAAGGCTGTTAGGTAACACCGGGTGCTTGGCACGATGGAGCAGGACGATCTCTCTGGCATTTAAGGCATGAAATGCCTTCACTTCCACGTTTCTTTGCACCAGGGATGAGAAGCCTCGGTGTTCCCATGGCCGTGGGAGCTTCTCCCAACCCTCCTGCACACCCAGAGCCTTGTGACACGTCTGAGGACAGCCAGTGGTCATAACATTTGTGATTTCAGGAGGCATCCATAGCCATCCTGAGGTTATCCACGGCTGCAGGGGGGATGTTCAGCACTTTTCACTACAGGAGTTGGTCTAATCCCTAAAACAGAGGGATGATTGTCACACGCGGTGACATACCTGGTGCTCCCACACATGGAAAACTCATCCTCAGCAGCTGCCCTGCTTATTTCCAGCTGAAATCATGGGAAAACAACTAAAAGCTCTGCAAGGAGTGAATAAAACATGCCCCAGTGGCCCAAGTGTCACAGAGGGGGATGCTCTGGGTGCTGGGAGGGGACTGCACCCCCTGTGTGACCCCTCCCCAGCAGCAGCACCTCACCCAGTGGGTAACACAGCTGCTCCCAGCTCACTGGGGCAACTTGGGAACAGCTTCCCGGAGTCCCAAAGTGTTGGCTCTGCCCCTGGAGCAATCACTCCCCACGATTCCCACCCAGCCAGACCCTCACCCCTGCTCCCAGGCATCCCTCCAGCCCCCACCCTGGAGCTGGAAGCACTCAGGCTCTCCAGGCTCACGTCCAGGCATTCCCTAACTCCGAAGGGCACAAAGTGGGATCCTGAGCATGCTACCCCTACCCCGAGTCCCCAGTGATCCCCCTGGCCAGGGCAGTTCAGCACCAGGGAAACAAACACCAAAATCCCCTCTCCAGTCTCCTAAAACTCCCCCACTTTGCTGAGCTGCCTCTCAGCAGTTAAAAACCCTCCATGCCCACTGAGCCTCCTCACTGAGCCATTTCTTCTCTGGCAATTTGAGGTTGGGTGAGAGGAGAACCATCATGTCCTGAATACCTACATTTTCTGCTTTATTAGCAGTGCAAGCCACACATACTGTAAAGGGGAGGGAAAGTGCATCCCTACAGCACTTGAGTTGGTCTAAATTGTTTTGCCAAGAAAACAAGTTGGGCAAAGCAGAACTGAGGAATTGTGTGTCTTCCCAGGGATTTGAGAAGCTCTGCTCTCCCCCCATCCCATGAGGAAGAACAGAGAGGGGATGGTGGGCACTGGGCAGAGCTGGGCCTGCCCTGGCTCCATCACTGACCTGCTCCTCAGCCTCAGGACACTGTTCCCAGTTCTGGGCCTCAGTTTCCTCTTAGGATCAGCTCTGTGATTGGTTTTTTCATCACAGCTTTACTATTCAACTGGATGAAAGGATGAGATGTACAGCCAGACATCATGGCACATTAATTTGGATTTTTATATGAACTCAGAATAAGAAAATGTGGACCATTTATTTAGCATTTAAAGGCAGCAGAACAGCTCTCAAGTGCAGCTGTGCTGCCATGCCAGGCACTGTGCCAGCACCACAGTCCTTCCCTACACCTCCAGCAGTGCCACATCCTCAGAGCATCCACGGCAGGCAGGGCTGAAAAGCAGCCTGGTGTAGCCTGGGCAGTGCCCATCACCAGGGAGATCCATGCCAGGGACACAGGGCCTTCTGTGGGATGAGACACAACCCCCAGGGGAGGAACCGGAGAGAAGCTGGAGCAGCAGAACCTGAAGGATGGGTCTGAGTGACCTGCAAAGCAGCAAGATCTCCATGCAGGACTGGGAAGGGGTGGCAGGGCACAGGGAGGATGGATGGACACCCAAATGTGCTCCTTCCCCTCACCAAGTAGAGCAACACCTTCCTTACACAGGAGGCTGCCCTGCCCACTCCCAGAAGGGACACAAAAACAGGCAATAAACGGGTTAACTCGGCAAAACCTCTCCCCGACTGCACCAGGAGCAGAGCTGTGAGGATCGTGAAATCTTCCATAAAGGACAAAAAACTTGCTCAAATCCCGCAAAGCAACGAGGACCGAGCCCCGTAGGGTTAACGTACAGGGCTCTACCTTCCCCCCCTGCCTTCCCAAAACGGCCCTGGGGCACGGAGCAGGCTCCTCGGGGGCTGCGGGCAGCCCCGGGGCTGGGCATTTTTTGGCAGAGCGCTGCCCACATTCTCAAAGCGCCCTTCGGGAGTCAGCGGAGAAACCCGAATTCCCATGGAGCCGGTTCCAAACACAGAGCAGCCACACATGACTGACTCCACGACGCTGCCCCCTCCCCCGGCTCTCACCAGCTCTTCCCTCATCGCCCTTAACCTAAATAAGGCGTCACGTTGCACAGGATGCAAACGCATCACCGCCAAAGCCAAGTCTTACTACAAATCCGTGTGTGACATCGAGCCGGAGCTCAGGCCACGGCAAGAGCTCCCTTCCCTCCAGGCCCCCACCACGCTCTTCCCGAACAAGCCCTCTCCTATTCACCACAGCGGTTGCTATTCCAGAGCATCCAACAATATGTGCCTGTGTGCTGGGAAGGCAGCGAGCCCTGGCGCTGCCAGCGCCGATACCCGCACGACAGTCACCCAGCAGCGAGCAGAACCGCTCAGACATCCTCAATCGCGCTGAAATTTCGCAAAATTAAGCACAAGGAAGCGGGGGTTGCATCTCTAAGCGGGGCTCCCTTCCCGGTGGGAAGCAAATCTCGAAGCGCCAGAGCGCACGGGCCCGGGCGAGCGGGTGTCACACGAAGCGTCTACCGGCAAATTCATGAAGTCTGCTCAGTCCCGAGTGTCAGAGCTCCTTCCCGGCAGCACCGCACCGGCGCCCAGCCCCGCTTACATAACCCCCCGCGCCCGGCCGGGGCAGCACCGGGGCCGGGGCAGCACCGCGGGGGGGCATCGCCACAGCCAGGGCAGCACCGGGGCAGCACCGGGGCCGGGACGTCACCAGAACCACCAGAACCGAGGCATCACCGGGGCGGGGGCATCACCGGAGACGGGGCATCACCAGAACCGGGGTATCAGTGGGGCATCACCGCGGGGGGGTCATCGCCGTAACCGTGGTACCACTAGAGCCAGGATATCACCGCGGCCAGGGCATCTTTATAACCGGGGCATCACCAGAACAGGGGCAACACCGCGACCGGGACCGAGGCATCATCGCGGCCGGGGCATCACCGGGACCGGCCACACCGCGGCCGGGACACTGACAGAACCTGGGCATCATCGGGGCAGGGGCATCACTGGGACCGAGGCATCACAGGGACCGAGGCACCACAGCGGCCGAGGCACAGCCAGGACCAGGGTACCACCAGCACAGGGACCAGCGCACCGAGCAGCATCCTCGCCGTGCAGCCCCGCGGAACGCCCGGCTCTCCGCGCTGCTCGCTCGGGGCATCGCCGAAACGGAGCCAGCTCCAGGGCGAGGGAGGGAGGGATGGAGGGAGGCGCGGGGAGAAGCAACAAGACCCGCGGCCGCAGCGCGGATCCCCCGCAGCCGCCCAGGACCGTGTGATGCGAGCGGGGCAGGCGACGCCGCGGGTGATGTGCAAGTCACGGGCAGGGGGAATGCGGGGCCGAGGGATGCGGGGT